>CM031234.1:1013080725-1013516559 GCA_018340775.1 Taxus wallichiana var. yunnanensis | reverse complement strand
CTAGACCCTAAATTCACAAAAACATAAATCCTAATTATTTATCCCTAACCCCTAACCCCTACACCTTAAACCCTAAACCCTAAACCTTAAACCTTATAACCTAACCCCTAAACCCTTAACACTAAACCCTAAACTCTAAACAATTAACGCTAAAAACAAACCCTAAATCCTAAACCATAAACCGTAAACACTAAACCCTAAATCGTAAACCCTATAAACCTTAACCCTTTATCCCTAAACCATAAACCATAATAGATAAATCCTAAACCCTAAATCCTAAGACATGAAGCCTAAATCCTAAAACCATAGTAATAGACTCAAATTCTAAAACCCTAACTCCTAAACACTTATCCCTAAACTATAAACCCTAAACCCCAAACCCCAAACCCTAAAAACTAAACACTAAACCCTTAACCTTAAATCCTTGGACCTAAAACCTAAACCATAAATCCTAAAACCAAAAACCTCGAAGCATAAACCCTAAGCCCGAACCCTTAACCTTATACCAAAAACAAAACCCTAAAGCCTAAACCCCAAACCCTAAACTATAACTACACTAAAACCTAAACACATAGCCCTAAACCCTAAACCTTACACCCTAAATTCTAAATACTAAGCCCTAAACCCTAAACTATGAGCCCAAACCCTAAACCCTAAACCCTAAACCTTGATTTGTTAAAACTAAAAGTAAACCAAAACCATAAAAACTAAACCCAAAACCCAAAACGCTTTAGGCATGAGCCCTAAACGTTGATCCCTTAAACCTATACCCTAAACCACAAACCCCTAAACAATAAAACCACTTATTACTAAAAATTAAACTGTCAAACACTATACCCTAAACCCTTAGAACTATACCCTAAACCTTAAACCATAAACCTAAAACTAAAACCTAAACCTTAAATCCTACAACCTAAACCCTAAACCCTAAACCCTAATCCTTAAGCCCTAAATCCTACACCCTAAACCCTAAACATTAAATTGTAAACCACCTAAATCCTAAAATCTAAATACTTAACCCTAAAAATTGAACCCTAAACTCTAATTTCTAAGCTCTAAACCCTAAGGCCCTAACCCTAAAATCTAAACCCTCAATAATAAATAATAAACCCTCCACCCTAAACCCTAAACCCTAAACTATAAACCCTAAGCACTAAACCCTAAAACCTAATCCTTAATCTATAAACCCTAAACCCTAAACACTATACCCTAAATCATAAAGCCTAAATCATAAACCCTAAATTGTCAGGCCCTAAACTCTAAACCTTAAACTCTTATACCTAAAACATAAAATATAAAACATAAACCCTAAACCCCAACCCTAAACCACGAACCTAAATTGGAAACCCTAAATGCTATATGCTAAACCCTAAAACCTAAACCTTAAAGTCTGCATACATAAAACCTAAAGACTAAACCCTAAATCCTATACCCTAAACCCTAAACTCAAAAACATAAAACCTAGACCCTAAACCCTAAACCCTTATCAATAAATAATAATCCCTAAACCCATGAGACCTAAACTCTAAACCCTTGAACCCTAAACCAAAAACCCTAAAACCTAAACCATAAATCATAACCCCTAAACCCTATACCATAAGACATAAGCCCTATACCTCAGTCCCTAAACCCTAAACCCAAAGCAACTAAACCCCGAACCTAAAACCAAAAACACTAAACCCTAAACCACAAACCCTAACCCCAAAATACTAAACCTAAAATCCTAAACTCCTAAACCTGTAAATGCTAAACCACTGGGCCCTAAAGGCCATAAACCATAAACCCAAACCCTTAAAAACTAAATGTAAAACCTTAAACCCTAACCCTAAACCATAAATAATGAGCCCTAAATCATAAACCCTAAACCATAAACACTAAGCCCTAAACCCTAAACCCTAAAAACAAAACCCTAAACCGTAAATCCTAAACACTAAAACCTAAACCGTAAACCGCCTAAACTCTAAACCCTAAACCCCGAGTATCAACCCTAAACCTTATAATCTAAACCCTAAAACTTGAAGAGTAAACCCTAAACACTAATTCCCAAATACTAAATATTAAACCCTAAACCCTAAACCATAAATATTAAACCATAATTCCCAAACCTTAAACCATAAACCCTAAATTGTAAACCCTTAAACCTATAACCTAAACCCTAAATCGTGAACCCTTAAACCTATAACCTAAACCCTAAACCCTAAACCCTAAATCCTAAACCATAAACCCTAAACCCTATACCCTATACCCTAAACCCTAAACCCTTACCCCTAAACCCTATGCCCTAAATCCTATACCCTAAACCCTAAATGATAAAACCTTAACCCGATCATTAAATACTAAACCCTAAACACTAACCCCTAAATCAGTAAACCCTAAATCATAAAAACTAAACACTAAACCTAAACCCTAAACCCTAAATCATGATCCCTAAACCCTGAGACCTAAATCCCAAACACTAAAACCTAAATCATAAATCCTAAAAACTAAAACCTAAACTATAAACCCCATAAATACTAAAACCTTAGCCTTAAACCCTAAATCCTAAACCCTAAACCTTAAGCCCTAAGCAGCCGAACCCTAAACCCTAAACCTTGCAACCTAAACCCTAAACCCCAAACACTAAATATTAAACCCTAAACACTAAAGACTAAATCTTAAATGCTAATCCCTATACCCTAAACCCTAAACCCTAAACACTAAACACTAAACCATAAACACAAAGTGATAAAACCTAAACCCTAAACACTAAACCCTAAAGGCGTAAATCCTTAACACTAAAATAAAACCATAAACCCCTTAAACTATAAACACTAAACAATAAATAATAAACCATAAACCATAAATATTAAACCCTAATCTATAAACCTTAAGCCATAAACCCTAAACGCTAACCCCAACCCCTAAACCCTAAACCCTAAACCCTAAACCATAACTTGTAAACCCAATGCCCAAAACCTTAAATCCTAAACCATAAAACCTTAACCCTAATCCCTAAATCCTAAACCCTAAACCGTAAACCTAAATCCTAAAATGAAACCCTAAACCTAAACCATTATCCCTAAACACTTAACCATTATCCCTAAACCCTAAACCCTAAATCCGGACATAAATCCTAAACACTAAACCCTAAAAAACTAAACCCTAAATCCTAAACCTAAAACCCTAAACCCTAAAACCTAACACCTAAACCCTAAATCCTGGGCTTTGAATCCTAAACCAAAACCCATAAACCATAAACCCTTAATCCTAAACCCTAATCCCTAAATCCTAAACCCTAAACCTTAAACCCTAACCCCTAAACCCTATTTCCAAAACCCTAAACCCTAAATCCTAAAAACTAAACCATAAACCCTAAACCCTTATCCCTAAACCCTAAATCATAAATCATTAGACCTAAATCCTAAACACTAAACATTAAAACCTAAACCCTAACCTCTAAACACTAAATCCTAGACACTAAACCCTAAACCGTAAATCCTAAACACTTAAACTTAAACTATAAACAATCTAAAGCCTAAAACCTCACCCTTAAACCCTAAAATCTTAACCCTAAGTCTTGAGGCCTAAACCCTAAACACTAAACCCAAAACACTAAATATTAAACCCTAAACCCTAAAGACTAAATCTTAAATGCTACACCCTAAAATTTGAGCTCGAACACTACACCCTAAACCCTAGAACCTTAGATGAAAACTCTAAACCCTAAACCCCTAGCCCTAAACTATAAAATCTAAATGCTAAAACCTAAACACTAAACTTTAAACCATATAAAAATTAAACCCCAAAACCCTAAAACTTAGCGTAAATCATAAACTCCTTAAACCCTAATCCACAATCACTAAAACCTAAAACTAAAACCTTAAACAATAAATCCTAATCCCTAAGCCTTAAAACCTAAACCCCAAACCCTAAACCCTAAGCCCTAAACCATAATCCCTTAGCCCTAAACCTTAAACCCTAAACCCCGAGAGCTAAACCCTAGCCTAAAACCTAAACAAACCCCGATACCTAAAAATAAAACAATAACCATAAAGTTTAAACCTTGAGCCCTAAACCCTAAATCCTAGATCATAAACCCCGATTCATAAACAAGTAATCCCTAAACCCTAAACCCTAAACCCTAAACCCAAAACCCAAAACCCTAATCACTAAATCCCTAAATAATAAACCCTAAAGCCTAAATACAAAAATATAAACCCTAAACCCTAAACCTAAATCTATAAACCCTAAACCCTAAAACCTAATCCTTAAATCCTAAACACCTTAAACCCTAAACATTAAACCATACACCCTATATCCTATATTTATATCCTAAACCCTAAACCCCAAACCTTAAACCCTAAACCCTAAACCCTAAACCCTAAACCCTTAAACCTTAACCCGAATCCTAAACCTTAAACCCTAAATACCTAGCCATAAAACAAAAACCCTAAACCCTAAACACTTAACCACAAACCCTAAACAAGAAAATCTAAGCGCTAAATCCTAAAACTAAATCATAAATCCTAAAACCTAAAAATCTGAGCCCTATACCTCAAACACTAAATCGTAAACCCTAAACCCTAATACCTAATACCTAATCCCCAAAACCTTAAATATTAAACCTTTATCCCTAAATCCTTAACCCTAAACACTAAAACCTAAGCCCTAAACCCTAAACCCTAAACACTAAAAATTGAACCCTAAATCCTAAATCCTAAACCCTAAACATTAAACCCTAAATAGTTAACCCCATAAACCCTAAACCTTTAGCCCTAAACAATACACCATAAACACTAAGCCCTAAACCCAAAAACCTAAGTCCTAAATCGTAATCCATTACCCTTAAACCCTAAATCCTAAACCCTAAACCCGTGACATAAACCCCAAAATCCTAAGCCCTAAATAGTAAACCCATAGCCTTAAACTATAAACACTAAGCCCTAAACCCTATACCCTAAATTATAAACCCTAAGGCCCTTAGCCCTAAACCCTAAACCCTAAACCATAAAACAAAATCCTAAACCCTAAACCCTAAACCCTAAATACTAAATCCTAAACCCTAAATAAAAATATAAACCCTAAACACTAAACCTTAACTTATAAATCCTAAACCCTAATCCCTAAACCTTAAACCCTAAACACCATAAACCCTAAATAAAAACCCTATACCATATATCCTATATCCTATACCATGAGCCATAAACCCTAAATAAAGAGTAATAAACCCTAAACCCTAAATACCTAGCCCTAAAACAAAATTGTAAACTCTAAACCCTTAGAGATAAACCCTAAACCCAAAAACTATTTACTAAATAATAAACCCTAAATCATAAATCCTAAAACCTAAACATTGAACCCAAAACCCCAAACCCCAAACCCTAAGCCCTAAACCCTAAAACCCTAAACTCTATACCTTAAACTCCCAAATACCTAAATTCTAAACTCTTATCCCTAACCCCTAACCCCTAAACATTAAACCCTAAACCCTAAACCCTAAACCTCAAAAATAAACCCTAAACAACAAACCCTAAATCCTAAATCATAAACCCTAAACACTAAACCCTAAATTGTAAACCCCATAAACCCTAACCCTTTAGCCCTAAACCATAAACAATAAACCATAAACCCTAAACCCTAAATCCTAATCCATGAACCATAAATCCAAAACCCTATCCATACACTCAAATCAATAAACCTTAAACCCTTAACACTTAGACATAAACACTAAACCCTAAACCCCAAAACTTAAACCATAAACCCTAAACACTAAAAACTTAACCCTAAATCCTTAATCCTAATCCCTAATTCCTAAACCCTAAACCAAAATCTTGAAACATAAACCCTAAGCCCTTAACCTTAAACCCAAAAATGATCTCTAAAGCCTAAAGCCTAAACCCTAAACCTTAACTCCACTTAACCATACATCTATAGCCCTAAACGCTAAAACTTAAACCCTAAATGCTAAACACCGAGCTCCAATACCTCAATTCTAAACCCTAAGCTATGAGACCTAAACCCTAAACCATAAACGTTGATCCCTAAAAACCAAAACGTAAACCAAAAACCATAAAAACTAATCCCAAAATCTAAAACACTTAGGAATGAGCCCTAAACACCGAGCCCTTGATCCTAAACAATAAAACCCCTTATTACTAAAAAGTAAACCCTAAAACCTAAATCCTAAACCCCCAACCCTAAACCCTAAACCCTAATCCCCTAATGCTAAACCCTAAACCCCCATCCCTAAACCCCCAACCCTAAACACATAGACCTAAACCCTAAACCCTAAACCATAAACCTAAACCCTAAAACCTAAACCCTAAACCCTACACCCTAAACACTAAACCCTAAACCCTAAGCCCTAAATCCTACACCCTAAACCCTAAACATTAAACCTTAAACCCCTTAAAGCCTAAACTCTAAGCCCTAAACCCTAAACCTTAAACCCTAAACTCTAAGTCCTAAACCATAAATCGTAAACCCCTAAACCTAAAATCTAAACCCTAAACAAAAACCATAAACCCTACACCCTAAACACTTAACACCGAGCCCTAAACCCTAAACCCTAAACACTAAACCCTAAACCATAAATCTTAAATGCTAAACCCTAAACAATAAACCCTAAATCATAAACCCCATAAACCCTAAACCTTTAGCCCTAAACCATAAACCCTAAACCTTAAACCCTAAACCCTAAACCATAATCCTTATCCCTAAACCTTAAACCCTGAGACCTAAACCCTAAACCATAAACCCCGAGCCCTAAAAGTGTAAACCCATAGCCCTAAACCTTAAACCCTAAGCCCTAAACCATATACAACAAACCATAAAACCTAACCCCTTAGCCCTAAACCCTAAACCTTAGATTCTAAAAACTAAATCCTAAACCCTAAATAATAAAATATAAACCCTAAACCCTAAACCTTAAATAGTAAACCCCGAACCCTAAACCCCGAGCCTTCAACCCTAAAAATCCTAAACCCTAAATACTAAACCATACCCTATATCCTATCTCCTATACCGTAATACATATACCCTAAACCCTTAACCTAGAACCCTAAACCCAAAAATCTAAACCCTAAATCATAAGCCCTAAGCCCTAAACCCTAAACACCTAGCCCTAAACCAAAACCGTAAACCCCAAACCCTTAATTTTAAACCCTAAACCCTTAACCATAAATCATAAACCTGAAACTCTAAGTGATAAATCCTAAACCCCGAATGATAAATCCTAAAACCCAACATTGAGCCCTAAACACCAATCTCCAAACCCTAAACCCTAAACACCCAAAAACCTAAATCCTAATTGCTTATCCCTAACCCATAACCCCTAAACCCTAAACCTTAAACCTGAAACCCTAATCCATAAACCCTAATCCCCAAAACCTAAACCCTAAACCCTAAACCATAAACACTAAACCATAAATCCTAAACCCTAAATCGTAAACCCCATAAACGGTGAAGCCTTTATCCCTAAACCATAAAACCTACACCCTAAACCCTAAATCTTAAGCCATGAACCCTAAATCCTATAACACTAGCCATACACCCAAAACCCTAAAAACCAAACCCTTAGTCATAAACCCTAAACCCTAAACTAAAAACCTTAAACATAAACCCTAATCCCCTGAGCCCTTAACATTAAACTCAAAACAAAATGCCTAAATCCTAAACCAACCCCAAACTCAAACTACCATGACAAAAACCCATAACCCTAAACCCTAAACCCTAAACCTTAAATTCTTAATACTAATCCCTAATACCTAAAACCTAAACCCTAAACCCTAAAAAGTAAACCAAAAACCATAAACACTAAACTCAAAACCCAAAATGTTTAGTAATAAACCCTAAACCACTGAGCCGTTGACCCTATACCCTAAACCCTAAGCAAAAACAATAAACCCTAAGCCATAAGCCATAAACCCTAAACCATAAACCCCTTAGAACTAAACAATAAAACCTATACCCTAAGTTTGTAATCCTCAACACTAAACCCTATACCCTATACCCTATACCCTAAACCCTTATACCTAAACCCTAAACCTTGATCCCTAAACCCCGAACCCTAAATCTTACAACCTAAACCCTAAACATTAAACCATAAAGTCCCTAAACCCTAAACCCTAAACCCTAAAACTTAAATTCTAAACTCTAAGTCCTAAACCCTAAACCCTAAACCCTAAAATCTAAACCCTAAACAATAAACCATAAACCCTACACCCTAAAATCTGATTTCTAAACCCTATACCTGAGACCTAAACCATTTTCCCTTGACCCTAAACCCTAAACCACAAATCTTAAGCCATAATCCCCAAACCCTAAACCCTACAATCTGAACCTTAAACCCTAAACTAAAAACCCTCTAAACCCTAAATAGTAAACACTTAGGCCTAAACTCTAAATGTTATACGCTCAAACTTAAACCTTATACCCTAAATCCTATATAACCTAAACCCTAAACCCTTAGCCCTAAACCCTAAAGATTAAACTATAAATCTCATAAACCCTAAACCCTAAATCATTATCCATAAACCTTAAACCCTAAACCAAAAACCCTAAGCACTAAACCACTAAACCCTAAGCCCTAAGCCCTAAATCATAAACACCACACCCTAAACACTAAACAATATACCATAAACCCTTAACCATATGTACTAAACCCTAAACCATAAACCATAAATCATAAAACATAAAACATAAACCCTAAACCCTAAACCCCGAGCACTAAGTCCTAAACCATAAACCCTAAACATTAAATCGTAAACCCCTAAACCCTAAATTCTAAATCCTAAACCCAAAACCTTAAAAACCTAAATGCTAAACTTTAACTTGTAAACCTTAAACCCTAAACATTAAACCATAACCCCTATCCCTAAAATCTAAGCCCTAAACCCTTATCCCTTAACCCTTAACCCTAAACCCCAAACCTTAAACCCTAAACCTTAAACCGTAAACCCTAAACACTAAACCCTAAACACTAAATGCTAAACCCTAAACCCTGATCCCTAAACCTTAAAACCTAAATACTAAAACCCTATAACCCAAATCTTGAACACTAAAATCTAAACCATAAACCCCTAAAACCTAAACAAGAAACCTCTAGCCCTTAACCCAAAACCCTAAACTCTAAACCCTAACCCTTGAGCCATAAACTATAAGCCCTAAACCCCAAACAATAAATATTAAATCCTAAACCCTAAAGACTAAATTTTAAATCCTAAACCCTAAACCTTGAGTTGTAAGCACTAAAATATAGACCCTAAACCCTAGCCCTAAACCCTAAACCCTAAATGCTAAACCTGAAACCCTAAAGCCTAAACACGAACCCCTAAACCTAAACCCTAAACTCTATGCCCTAAATCCTCAATGCTAAACCCTAAACACTAAACCATAAATCCTAAACCCCTAAACCATAAAACCTAAGCCCTAAACCCTAAACCTTAATCCTCAAAGAAAAATAAAACCTTAAACACTAAAGTCTAAACCCTAAGCCTTATAACCTAAAACTTAAACCCTAAACCTTGTGCCCTAAACCCTAAACCCTATACAATATATAATAAACCCTTAGAGATAAATCCTAATCCTTGAACCCTAAACCATAAACACTAAAACTTGATCCCTAAACCCTAAACACTAAACCCCGATCCCTAACACCTAAAACATTAACCTATACCCTAAACCATAAACCCTAATTCCCGAGCCCTAATATCTGAACTCTAAAACTAAACACTTAGCCCTAAACCCTAAACCCTAAACCCTGAGCCCTAAATCATAAACTCTAAAAACTAAACCCTTAGACCTAACCCTTAAACCCTAAATCCTAAAGCCTAACTCCTAAACCATAAACGCTAAAACCTAAAACCTAAACAAGAAACCCTAAAAAAACCCCAAACCCTATTAATCCTAAAACCTAAACCATTATCCCTAATCCCTAAACCCTATACCCTATACCCTAATCCATAAACCATAAAACCTAAACCCTAAACCTTGAGCCCTAAATCCTAAACACTAAACCCTGAGCCCTAAATCCTAAATACTAAACACTAAACCATTAACCCTAAAAATAAATTCTAAACCCTAAATCAAAAACCCTTAGTCCTAAACCTTAAACCCTAAACCATGAGACCTAAACCCTAAACTATAAGCCCTAAAATATAAACATGTAGCCCTAAATTATAAATCTTGAGCCCTAAACCCTAAACTACAAATTCAAAACCGTAAACCCTTAGCCATAACCATAAACCTAAACCCTAAACCATAATCACTAAACACTTAAACATAAACCCTAAACCCCTAGCCCTAACCCCTAAACTCTAAATAAATCCTAAACATTCAACCCTAAACCCTAAAATTTAAACCCAAAACCCTAAACACTTAGCCCTAATCGATTAACCCTAAAAATTAAACCTTGAGCCCTAAACCCTAAACCCTACACCCTACACCCTACACCATAAACTCTAAAAATAAACCCTAATCCCTAAACCCAAAAATCAAAACCATAAGAACCCTACTAAAACCAAAACCTAAACTTAAACCCTAAACACTAACCCTAAGCCCTAAGCCCTAAATCCTAAACTATAAAACCCAAACTATAAACCCTAAAAATAAATCCTAAACATAAAACAAAAATAGTATCCTAAACATTGAATGTTAAACCCTAAAATTGAAACTATAAACCCTAAACCATAAACCCTAAACACTAAACCCTAAAACCTAAGCCCTAATCTATAAACCCAAAACGCTAAAAACTATACCCTAAACAATAAAATTTATAATGTAAACCCTAAATCGTAAACCCCTAAACCCTAAACCCTCAATTCTTATCCCTAAAACATAAACTCCAATGCATAAAACCTAAACTCTAAAACTTTATCCATAAACCCATGATCCCTAAACTCTAAACCCATGAGCCCTAATCCTAAACCTTAATCCCTAAACCATAAACCCTAACAAATAAACACGAAACCCTAAACCCTAAAACATAAAACCTAAACCCTAAACTACAAACCCTAAGCCCTAAACCTAAAAACCTAAATCCTAACCCCTAAACAATAGACACTAAACCCTAAACTCTAAAGCCTAAATCCTAAAGCCTAAATTGTGAGCCCTAAATCCTAAAACTAAACCCTAAACACTAAACACTAAACCCCGAGCCCTAAAACCTAAACCCTAAAAAATAAACCCTAAATCAGTAAATCCTAAACAATAAAACCTAAAACGTAAACATACTAAACCCTAAACCTTAAACCCTCGGTGCCATGAACCATAAACCTTAAACTCTAAACCCTAAATCTTGAGAAGTAAACCATAAATCATAAAACCTAAACACTAAATATTAAAAGCTAAACCTTAAACCATAAACCATATACCCTAGATTCTAGACAATAAACCCTAAAACCTAAATCCTAAACCCTAAAACCTAAACATTAAACCCTAAACCCTAAACCTTGATCCCTAAACCCTAAACCTTAAACCCTATGCCCAAAAACCTAAACCCCGAACCCTATATAATAAAACCTTAACCATAATCACTAAATCCTTAAACCTAAAACACCCTAAACACTAAACCCTAAAAAAACTAAACAATAAACCCTAAACCCTTATCCCTAAACCCAAAACCCTAAATCATGAGCCCTAAAACTTAACACTAAAACCCTAAACCCTGAGCCCTAAACCCTAAACAGTAAACCATAAACCATAAATCCTATAAACTAAAACCTAAACTATAAACCCCTAAACCCTAAGCCTTAAACCCTAAATCCTAAACCCTAAACCTTGAACCCAAAACCTTAAACCCTAAACCTCAAAAACTAAATATTAAACCCTAAACCCTAAATGCCGAGCTCTACAGGCACTAAACCCTAAACCATAGACCCTTTGACCTAAATATTAAACCCTAAACCCCTAACACTAAAGCGCTGAACCCTAAACTCTAAACACTAAACACTAAACCCTGAACTCAATAAAACCTTAACCCCCTAAACCCTAAATTCTAAGCCCTAATTCCTAAATGCTAAACCCTAAACCATAAAACATTAAACATTAAGCCATAAACCTTAAACTATAAACCCTAAACACTAAATATTAAACCATAAAACCTAAAGAATAAATCTTAAACCCTAATAATCCATTATCCCTAATCATTAATCCCTAAACTCTAAGACCTAAACCCATAGCCCTAAACTTTAAACCCTCAGCCCTAAACACTAAAACCTAAATGTAAATAAAGTAAATAGGTAAACCTTTAGCCCTAAACCCTAAACCATATTCCCTAAACCCCAAACCCTAAACCATAAATCCTAAACCCTAAACCCTAAACCCTAAACCCTAAACCCTAAACACTAAACCCTAAACACCAAAATATAAACCCTAAACACTAAACCATAAACCATAAACCTTAAAAATAAATGGTGAAACATAAACCCTAATACTTAAACCCTAAACACCCTAAAATGTAAAAATTAAACCCTTTACCCTATATCCTATATTCCTATCCCTAAACCCTAAACCCTAAACCCTCAACCCTAAACCGTAAACCCTAAAAACCTATCCTTAAAAATAAAACCATAAACCGTAGACCCTTAGCCATAAACCCTAAACAATAAAATCTAAGAACTAAATCCTAAACCCTAAATCATAAATCCTTATCACTAAATCATAAAACCTAAACACTTAACCCTAAACCCTCAACCATAAGCCATGAGCCCTAAACCCTAAACCCTAAATCCTAAACCCTAAACCCTAAAAACTAAACCCTAAAGCACAAACCACATAAACCCTAAACCTTTGGCACTAAACTATAAACCCTAAACCCCAAACCCCAAACCCTAAAACCTAAAACCTAAGCCCCAAACTATAATCCCTTAGACATAAACCTTAAACCTTGAAACCTAAACCCTAACCCCTAAACCCGAGCCCTAAAGCCTAAGACCTCAATCCTAAAACCTAAACACTAAACCCTAAACCATAAAACCTAAATCGTGAGCCCTAAATCCTAAACACTAAAGCCTAAAAACCAAACCCTAAACACTAAACACTAAATCCTGGGCCTAAAACCCTTAACCCTAAACCCTAAACCCTAAACCATAAACTATAAATCCTAAACACTAAAACCTATACCATAAACCCACTAAACCCTAAACCCTAAACCCTCATCCATGAACCCTAAAAGTTAAACTCTAAACCCTAAACCTTGAGAAGTAAATGCTAAACCCTAAACCACAAAAACTAAATATTAAACCCTAAATTGTAAACCATAAACAATAAACCCTAAACCCTAAGCTTACAACCATAAACCCTAAACCCTAAACATGAAACCCTAAACCCTAAATCTTAAACCCTAAACCTTAAACCCTAAACCCAAAATCCCGAGCCCTAAACCATGAACCCTAAACATTAAACCCTAACCCTAAACCCTATGCTCTAAACCCTATACCCTATACCATTAAACCTTAACCCTAAACACTAAACCCTAAAAACTAAACCCTAAACCCTAAACCATACAAACTAAACCTAAACACTAAATCCTAAAACTTATCCATAAACCCTAAACACTAAATTGTAAACCTTGAGCCCTAAACCCTAAAGACTAAACCCCAAACAATAAATCCTAATCACTTAAACCTAAACTATAAACCCCCTAAACCCTAAACCCTCAACCTTAAACCCTAAACCCTAAACCCTAAACCTTGAGCCATAAACTCTAAAAAATAAACCCCAAACACTTAATATTAAACCCTAAACCCTAAAAATAAATCTTAAACCCTAAACCCTAAGGCCCTAGCCCTAAACCCTAAACACTAAACCCTAAACCCTAAGTCTCTAAGCCATAAATCATAAATACTAAACTATAAATCATAAACACCCTAAACCCTAAACCCTAAACCCCAAACATTAAATATTAAACCCTAAACCATAAATAATAAATCTTAAACCCTAAATCCTAAACATTGAAAGTCAGTGTAAGCACTAAACCCTAAATAATGAAATCTAAACCCTATAACCTATACCCTATACCATAACTCCTAAAACCTAAAAAAAAATCTAAAACACTAAATCCTAAACCCTAATCCTTAAAACCCGAACACCAAACCCTAACCCTAAGCCTAAACCATAATCCATTAGCCCTAAACCATAAACCCTAGACCCTAAGACCTAAACCCTAAACCCAAAACCATAAACCCTAAACCGTTAGCCCTAAACACTAAAATCTAAACCAAAAAACCTAAACCCCTAACTCATAAAATTTTAACCCTAAACCCTTAGTCGTAAACCCTAAACCCTAAACAAAAAGATAAAACATAAACTTTGATCCTTAGGCCCTTAACCTTAAACCCTACAAATAAAACCCTTAACCATAAATCCCTAAACCCTAAACCCATAGCCCTAACCCCTAAACCATAAACCCATAGCCCTAACCCCTAAAACCTAAATGGTAAATACTAATCCCTAATACCTAAAACATAAACCCTAAACCTTGAGCCCTAAACCGTAAACACTAAACCTTGATCCCTAAAAATAAACCCTAAATCCTAAACCCTAACCCCCGAACCCCGAGCCCTAAAACTTGAGCCCTATACCCTATAGCCTAAATCCCAAAGACTAAAACACTAAACCCTAAACCACTAAACCCCTAAACCATAACCCCTAAACCAAAAACCCACTTAGAACTAAATAGTAAACGATAAACCTAAGCCCTACACCCTAAACCCCACATGCTAAACCCTTAGCCATAAGTAATAAACCATAAACCATAAACCTAAAACCCAAAAAGGCTAAACCCTAAACCATAAACCCAAAACCAGTAAACCTAAACCATAAATCCTAAACCCTAAAACCTAAACTTTAAACCCTAAACCCTAAACCATAAACCATAAACCCTAAACCCTTAGACCTAAGTCCTACACCTAAACCCTAAACATTAAAGCCAAACCCCTTAAACCCTAAATTCTAAATCCTAAACCCAAAACCCTAAAAACCTAAATGCTAAGCTTTAAGTCATAAACCTTAAACACTAAACCCTAAACCATAAACCCCTAGCCCTAAACCATTTCCCTAAGCCTTAAACCCTTTTCCCTTAACCCTTTACCCTTAACCCTTAACCCTAAACCCTACACCTTAAACCCTAAACCCCAAACCCTAAACCCCGAGACCTCAACCTTAATCCCTAAAATGTAACTCCCGAACACTAAAACCTAAACCATAAAGCCCCTAAACCCTAAACCCTAAACCTTCACCCTAAAACCTAAACACTAAACTCTAAATCATAGTCCTTGAGCTGTAAAGCTTAAACCCTAAACAACAAACACTAAATATTAAACCCTAAATCCTAAAGAATAAATTTTAAATCCTAAACCCTAAACCCGAGCTTTTAGCACTAAAAATAAACCCTAAACCCTAAACCTAAAATCCTAAACCCTAAAACCTAACACCTAAACCCTAAACCTAAACCCTAAACCTTGATTCATAAACAATAAACCCTAAACCCTAAACCCTTAATCCTAAACCCTAAACCCTAAATCTTAAACAATAACCCCTAAACCCAATGCCCAAAACCCTAAGCCCTAAACAATAAAACATTAACCCTAATCCCTAAATCCTAAACCCTAAACCGTAAAACCTAATTCCTAAACCTAAACCCTTAAACCTAAACCCTTATCCCTAAACCCTTAACCCTTATCCCTAAACACTAAAACCTAAATCATGATACCTAAATCCTCAACACTAAACCCTAAAAACCAAACCCTAAACCCTAAACTCGAAACCCTAAACCCTAAAACCTACACCTAAACCCTAACCCATAAACACTAAAACTTGAATCCTAAACCATAAAACCTACACCCTAAAACCTTAATCCTAAACCCTAATCCCTAAAGCCTAAAAATAAACCTTAAACCCTAACCCCTAAAGCCTAAACCATAAAATCTTAACCATGATACCTAAATCATAAAGCCTAAACACTATACCCTCAACCGTAAACCCTAAAACCCTAAATCCTAAACACTAAACCCTAAACCCTTATCACTAAACACTAAACCCTTATCCCTAAACCCTAAATCATAAATCATGAGCCGTAAATCCTAAAAATAAACTCTAGAACCTAAACCCTAAACCCCAAACACTAAATATTAAACCGTAAAACCTAAACTATAAATATTAAACCCTAAACATGAAACCCTAAACCTTAAATTCTAAACCCTAAACCTTAAAGCCTAAACCATAAACCATAAACCCTAAACCCCCTAAACCCTAAACCATAAACCATAAATGCTAAACACTTAACCTTAAACCCTAACCCCTAAACCCTAAACCCTAAACCATAAAACATTAACCCCGATCTTTAAATCCTAAACCCTAAACACTAAACCCTAAATTATAAACCCTAAATCCTAAACTTAAACCCTAAACCCTTATCCCTAAACCCTAAACCCTAAAGCATGAGCCCTAAATCCTAAAAACTAAACCCTAACAACTAAACCCTAAATCATAAATCCTAAAAATAAAGCATAAACTATAAACCCCTAAACCCTAAACCCTAAACCTTGACCCCTAACCACTAAATGTTAAACCCGAAAGAATAAATATTAAACCCATAACCCTAAAGAATAAATATTAAACCCTAAACCCTAAATTTTGAGCTCTAAGCACTAAACCCTGGACCCCATGCCCTTAGCTCTAAACTCTAAACCCTAAACCCTATCCCTAAGCCCTAAAAACAAAACACTAAACCCTAAACACTAAACCCCGAACCCCATAAAACATGAACCCCTAAACACTAAACACTAAACTATAAATCGTGTACCCGGTGAAGCCCTATACCCTAAACCCTTAGCCCTAAACCCAAAAAACCTAATACCTAATCCCTAAAACCTAAACCAAAACCTTAAACACTAAAGCCTAAAACCTAAACCTTTAAACCTAAACCCTAAACCCTAAACCCTAAGCCCTAAATTGTAATCCCTTAGCCCTAAAACTTAAACACTAAACCCTAAGATCTAAATCCTAATCCCTAAACCCTAAATCCCGAGCCCTAAACAGTAAACTCATAGACCTAAACTATAAACCCTATTCCCTTAACTATAAATCCTAAATCCTAAACCCTTAGCCCTAAACCGTAAACCCTAAACCTCAAACCATATACCCTAATCCCTAAACGCTAATCCAAAAAGACTAAACCCTAAACCCTAAACACTTAAATATAAACCATAAAACCTAAACCCTAAACCCTAAACCTAGAACCATACACCCCGAACCTAAATCCTTATCCTTAAACCCTAAAACCCTAAGACCTAAACATTAAACCCTATACCCTATATCCTATATTCGATCCCTAAACCCTAGACCCTAAACCTTGAACAATAAACCCTAAACCCTAAAAACCTAGCCCTAAAACCAAAACCGTAAACCATTAGCCATAAACCCTAAACAAAAACTCAAAGAGCTAAATCCCGAACCCTAAATCGTGAATTCTAAAACCTAAAAATTGAGCCCTAAACCCCAAACCCTAAATCCTAAACTCTAAACCCTAAACTCTTAAATATAAACCCTAAACCTTAAATCCTAAAACCTTAACCCTACAAGCTAAACCCTAAAGCCTAAGCCCGAGCCCTAAACCCTAAACAATAAACCCTAAACAATAAATCCTAAATCCTAAACCCTAAACAATAAACCGTAAATAATAAACCCTAAATCATAAACCCCATAAAATTTAAACCCTAAACAATAAACCCTAAGTCCTAAATTGTAATCCCTTAGTCCTACACCTTAAACCATGTGACCTAAAAAGTCAGCCCATAACCCCAAAATGTAAACCTAAATCCCTAAGCCCTAAACCCTAAAATATAAACCCTAAACCCTTATCCCTAAACCATAAACCCCAAACCCTAAACCATAAAACATAAACCCTAAACCCTTATCCCTAAACACTAACTACTAAAAACAAACACTAAAATATAAGCCCTAAACCCTAATCCTCAGACCGTAAATCCTAAACCCTAAACACAAAACCCTATACCCAATATCCTATATCCTATGCCCTTAGCCCTAAATCCTAAAATACGAGCCCTAAACCCTAAACTCTAAATACCTATCCCTAAAACAAAACTCTTAGCCCTAAACCCTCAATCTTAAACCCTAAACCCTTAGTCATAAACCCTAAAATTGAAAATCTAAGCGCTAAATCCTAAAACCTAAATCCTAAATCCTAATACTAAAATATTGAGCCCTAAACCCTAAACCCTAAACTATAAACAGTAAACTCCTAAAACCTAAATATTAAAACATTAGCACTATCCCTAACCCCCTAAAACTTAAACACTAAAACCTAAACATTCAACCCTAAAACTTAAACCTAAACCTAAACCTAAACCCTGATCCCTAATCCCTAAACCCTAAACAAAACCCTAACCAACAAACCCTAAATCCTAAATCCTAAACCCTAAACTATAAACCTTGAATCGTAAAACCCATAAACCTAACCCTGAGGCCTAAACCATAAATCCTAGACCCTAAACCCTAAATCCTAAAACCCTAAAGCAATATACTCAAATACTAAAAACAGTAAACCCTAAATAGTTATCCTAAACCGTAAACCCTAAACCCCAAAACCCAAACCCTACAACCCTAAACACTAAACACTAAACTCTTAACCTTTAGTTCTAAACCCTAAACCCTAAATCCTAAACCCAAAACCCCAAACATTGACCCTAGTCCCCGAGTCCTTAAACTTAAACCCAAAAAAAAACCCTAAAGCCTAAATCCTAAACCCTAAACTATAAATCCACTAAACCCTACACCCATAGCCCTAAACCCTAAACCTTAAACCCTAAATGCTAAACACTAAGCCCTAATACCTAAAACCTAAACCCTAAACTATGAGCCCTAAACCTTAAACCCTAAACTTGATCCCTAAAACTAAAAAGTAAACAAAAACCATAACAACTAAACCCTAAAACCCAAAACACTTAGGCATAAGGGCTAAACATTGAGCCTTCAACCCTATACCCTAAACCATAAACACTAAAACATTAGACCCCGAGACCTAAAAATTAAACCAATAGCCCTAAACCATAAACGATGAGCCCTAAACCCTAAACCCTAAAGCTGTAAAACCAGTAAACCCTTAGCCCAAAACCCTAAACCCTAAACCATAAACCCTAAAATTTGATTCCTAAATACTAAATCCTAAACCCTAAACACTAAAATATAAACCCAAAACCCTATAAATTAAGCTATAAATCTTGAACCCTAAACCCCGAACCTTAAAACCTAAACACCCTAAACCCTAAACACAAAACCCTATACCCTATATCCTATGTCCTTTACCTTGATCCCTAAACCCTAAATCCCAAGCCCTAAAACCTAAACCCTAAATGCCTAGCCCTATAATGAAAACTCTCAACCCTAAACCCTTAATCTTAAACCCTAAACCCTTAGCCATAAACCCTAAACCTAAAACTCTAAGCAATAAATCCTAAACCCTAAATCGTAAATCCTAAAACCTAAACATTGATCCCTAAACCCCAAACACTAAAACCTAAACCGTAAACCCCGTAAACCCTAAACCCTAAACCTTCACCCTAAATCTTAAACACTAAACTCTAAACCATAGTCCTTGAGCCGTAAACCTTAAACCCTAAACAACAAACACTAAATATTAAACCTAAACCCTAAAGACTAAATTTTAAATCCTAAACCCTAAACCCTAAGCTTTGAGCACTAAAAACTAAACCCTAAACTCTAAACCTAAAATCCTAAACCCTAAAACCTAACACCTGAACCCTAAACCCCTGGACTCTAAACCTTGATTCCTAAACAATAAACCCTAAACCCTAAACCCTTAATCCTAAACCCGAACACTAAACCCCCGAACAATAACCCGTAAACCCAATGCCCAAAACCCTAAACCCTAAATAATAAAACATTAACCCTAATCCCTAAATCCTAAACCACAAACCGTAAACCTAATTCCTAAACTCTAAACCCTAAACCATTAACCCTTATCCCTAAACACTAAAACCAAAAACTAAACCCTAAACCCTAAACCCGAAACCCTAAACCCTAAAATCTACACCTTAACCCTAACCCATAAACACTAAACCTTGAATCCTAAACCATAAACCCTAGACCCTAAAACCTTAATCCTAAAGCCTAATCCCTAAAGCCTAAAAAAAATAAACCTTAAACCCTAACCCCTAAACCCTAAACCATAAAATATTAACCATGATACCTAAATCATAAACCCTAAACACTATACCCTCAACCATAAACCCTAAATCCTAAACAATAAACCCTAAACCCTAAACCCTTACTACTAAACACTAAACCCTTATCCCTAAACCCTAAATCATAAATCATGAGCCCTAAATCCTAAACAATAAACTCTAAAACTTAAACCCTAAACCCCAAACACTAAATATTAAACCATAAAACCTAAACTATAAATATTAAACTCTAATATGTAAACCTTAAACCCTAAACCCTAAACCTTAAACCCTAAACCATAAACCATAAACCATAAACCCTAAACCCTAAAAGCACTAAGCCCTAAACCATAAACCCTAAATGCTAAACTCTTAACCTTAAACCCTAACCCCTAATCCCTATGCCCTAAACCCTAAACCATAAAACCTTAACCTTGATCTTTAAATCATAAACCCCAAACACTAAACCCTAAAATATAAACCCTAAATCCTAAAATTAAACCCTAAACCCTTATCCATAAACCCTAAAACCTAAATCATGATCCTTGAATCCTAAAAACTAAACCCTAACAACTAAACCCTAAATCATAAATCCTAAAAATAAAGCATAAACTATAAACCCCCTATACCCTAAACACTAAACTCTAAACCCTAAACCCTAAACCTTGATCCCTAACCACTAAATGTTAAACCCGAAAGAATAAATATTAAACCCTTAACCCTAAAGAATAAATATTAAACCCTAAACCCTAAATTTTGAGCTCTAAGCACTAAACCCTAGACCCTATGCCCTTAGCTCTAAACCCTAAACCCTAAACCCCTATCCCCGAGCCCTAAAAACAAAACACTAAACCCTAAACACTAAACCCCGAACCCCATAAAACATGAACCCCTAAACACTAAACACTAAACTATAAATCGTGTACCCAAAGTAAGCCCTATACCCTAAACCCTTAGCCCTAAACCCAAAACCTAATACCTAATCCCTATAACCTAAACCAAAACCTTAAACACCAAACCCTAAAACCTAAACCTTTAAACCTAAACCCTAAACCCTAAGCCCTAAATTGTAATCCCTTAGCCCTAAACCTTAAACACTAAACCCTAAGATCTAAATCCTAATCCCTAAACCCTAAATCCTGAGCCCTAAATAGTAAACCCATAGCCCTAAACTATAAACCCTAAGCCCTTAACTATAAACCCTAATTCCTAAATCCTTATCCCTAAACCCTAAACCCTAAAGCCCAAACCATATACCCTAATCCCTAAACGCTAATCCAAAAATACTAAACCCTAAACCCTAAACACTTAAATATAAACCATAAACCCTAAACCCTAAACCTAAGACTGTAAACCTTGAACCCTAAATCATTATCCTTACACCCTAAACACCCTAAACCCTAAACATTAAACCCTATACCCTATATCCTATATTCTGATCCTAAACCCTAGACCCTAAACCCCGAACAATAAACCCTAAACCCTAAAAACCTAGCCCTAAAACCAAAACCGTAAACCATTAGCCAGGACCTAAACAAAAACTCAAAGAGCTAAATCTTGAACCCTAAATCGTAATTCTAAAACCTAAAAATTGAGCCCTAAACCCCAAACCCTAAATCCTAAACTCTAAACCCTAAACTCTTAAATATAAACCCTAAACCTTAAATCCTAAAAGCTTAACCCTACACCCTAAACCCTAAAGCCTAAACCCTGAGCCCTAAACCCTAAACACTAAACCCTAAACACTAAACCCTAAACAATAAACCCTAAACAATAAATCCTAAATCCTAAA
The DNA here is from genome assembly GCA_018340775.1 of Taxus wallichiana var. yunnanensis. Lineage (NCBI taxonomy): Eukaryota > Viridiplantae > Streptophyta > Pinopsida > Cupressales > Taxaceae > Taxus > Taxus wallichiana. Next base: position 1,013,494,584 of record CM031234.1, on the reverse strand, counting down.
CCCTAAACCATAAACCTTAAATAATAAACCCTAAATCATAAACCCCATAAACTTTAAACCCTAAACCCTAAACCCTAAGTCCTAAATTGTAATCAATTAGTCCTACAACTTAAACCATGTCACCTAAAAGTGAACCCATAGCCCTAAAATGTAAACTTGAATCCCTAAGCCCTAAACCCTAAACTATAAACCCTAAACCCTTATCCCTAAACCATAAACCCCAAACCCTAAACCATAAAACCTAAAACATAAACCCTAAACCCTTATCCCTAAACACTAACTACTAAACAACAAACACTAAAATATAAGCCCTAAACCCTAAACCTTGTATTGTAAATCCTAAACCCTAAACACAAAACCCTATACCCAATATCCTATATCCTATGCCCTTAGCCCTAAATCCTAAATACCGAGCCCTAAACCCTAAACTGTAAGTACCTAGCCCTAAAACAAACACTCTTAGCCCTAAACCCTCAATCTTAAACACTAAACCCTTAAACATAAAACCTAAACCTGAAACTCTAAGTGCTAAATCCTAAAAACTAAATCCTAAATCCTAAAACTAAAATATTGAGCCCTAAACCTCAAGCCGTAAACCCTAAACCCTAAACTATAAATAGTAAACTCCCAAAACCTAAATCTTAAAACCTTAGCACTATCCCTAACCCCTAAACCTTAAACACTAAAACCTAAACATTCAACCCTAAAACTTAAACCCTAAACACTAAACCCTAAACCCTGATCCCTAATCCCTAAACCCTAAACACTAAACCCTAACCAACAAACCCTAAATCCTAAATCCTAAACCCTAAACACTAAACCTTAAATCGTAAAACCCATAAAACTAACCCTTGAGGCCTAAACCATAAATCCTAGACCCTAAACCCTAAATCCTAAAACCCTAGCAATACACTCAAATACTAAAACAGTAAACCCTAAACACTTAGCCCTAAACTGTAGACCCTAAACCCCAAACCCCAAACCCTACACCCTAAACACTAAACACTAAAATCTTAACCTTTAGTCCTAAACACTAAACCATAAATCCTAAACCCAAAACCCGAAACATTAACCCTAGTCCCGAGTCCTTAACCTTAAACCCAAAAAAAAACCCTAAAGCCTAAATCCTAAACCCTAAACTATAAATCCACTAAACCCTACACCCATAGCCCTAAATCCTAAACCTTAAACCCTAAATGCTAAAAACTAAGCCCTAATACCTAAATCCTAAACCCTAAACTATGAGCCCTAAACCTTAAACCCTAAACCTTGATTCCTAAAAAGTAAATAGTAAACAAAAAACCATAAAAACTAAACCCAAAACCCAAAACGCTTAGTCATGAGGCCTAAACACTAAGCCCTAAACCCTATACCCTAAACCGTAAACACTAAAACCTTAAACCCTAAACCCTAAAAAGTAAACCCATAGCCCTAAACCATAAACACTGAGCCCTAAACCCTAAACCCTAAACCCTAAACTGTAAACCCTTAGCCCTAAACCTTAAACCCTAAACCATAAACCCTAAACTCGATTCCTAAATACTAAATCCTAAACCCTAAACTCTAAAATATAAACCCAAAACCCTATAAATTAAACTATAAATCTTGAACCCTAAACCCTGAACCTTAAAACCTAAACACCCTAAACCCTAAACACAAAACCCTATACCCTATATCCTATATCCTTTACCCTAATCGCTAAACCAAATCCCAAGCATTAAAACCTAATCCCTATATTCCTATCCCTAAAACAAAACTCTCAACCCTAAACCCTTAATCTTAAACCCTAAACCCATAGCCATAAGCCCTAAAACTAAAACTCTAACAGCTAAATCCTAAACCCTAAATTGTAAATCCAAACACCTAAACATTGATCCCTAAACCCCAAACCCTAAACCCTTAGACCTAACCCCTAACCCCTAAACCTTAAACCTTAAAACCTAAACCCTAACTCCTAAACCATTATCCCTAAACCCTAAACCCTAAATAATGAATGCTAAAAACAAACCCTAAATCCTAAACCATAAAATAAACGGTAAAGCCTAAATCGTAAACCCTACAAACCTTAATCCTTTAACCCTAAACCTTAAACCATAATCAATAAATCATAAACCCTAAACCCTAAACCCAAAATCCTAAGTCATGAAACCTAAATCCTAAAACCCTAGTAATACACTCAAATCCTAAAACCTAAACCCTAAACACTTATCCCTAAAATGTAAACCTTAAACCCCAAACCCCAAACCCTAAACACTAAACACTAAACCCTTAACCCTAAATCCTTAGTCCTAAAACCTAAACCGTAAATCCTAAACATAAAACCCTAAACATAAACCCTAAGCCCTGAGCCCTTAACCTTAAACCCAAAAACAAAACCCTAAAGCCTAAATCCTAAACCCTAAATAGTAACTCCACTAAACCCTAATCCCATAGGCCTAAACCCTAAACCTTAAATCCTAAATGCTAAATACTAAGCCCTAATCCCTAAACTATGAGCCCTAAACCCTAAACCCTAAAATCTAAACCTTGATCCCTTTAAACTGAAAAGTAAACCAAAACCATAAAAACTAAATCCAAAACCCAAAACGATTAAGCATGAACCCTAAACGTTGAGCCCTTAACCCTATACCCTAAAGCTGTAAACCCTTAAACCATAAAACCCTTTATTACTAAAGAGTAAACCGTAAACCCTATACCTTAAACCCTTAGAACTATACCCTAAACCCAAAACCTAAAATCTAAACCCTAAATCCTACAAATTAAACCCTAAACCCTAAACATTGAGCCCTAAAACCGACACCCTAAACCCTAAAATTAAATCATAAACCCCCTAAATCCTAAACTCTAAATACTTAACCCTAAAAATTAAACCCTAAACTCTAACTCCTAAACCCTAAACCCTAAAATCTAAACCCCGAACAATAAACAATAAACCCTCCACCCTAAACCCTAAACCATAAACTATAAATCCTAAACCCTGGGTACTAAACCCCAAAACCCGAGCCCTAACCTATAAACATTAAACCCTAAAACCTAAACCCTAAACCATAAAACCTAAATCATAAACCCCCTAAACTCTAAACCTTAAAATCTTATACCTAAACCATAAAACATAAAACATAAACCCTAAACCCTAAACCCTAAACCCTGAACCCTAAATTATAAACCCTAAATGCTATACCCCGATCCCTAAACCTTAAACCCTATAACCTGAACTTTAAACCCTAAACCCTAACCGCTAAACCCTTATCCCTAAACCCTAAACCCTAAATAATGAACCCTAAAAAACAAACCCTAAATCCCGAACAATCAACTATAAACATTAAAACCTAAATCATAAACCCTATAAACCTTAGCCCTTTATCCCTAAACCATAAACCATAATCAATAAATCCTAAACCCTAAACCCTAAACCTAAAATCCTAAACGTGAAACCTAAATCCTAAAACCATAAAGTAATATACTCAAATCCCAAAACCATAAACCCTAAACCCCAAACCCCAAACCCCAAACCCTAAACACTTAACACTTAACCTTTAACCTTAAATCCTTAGTCCTCAAACCTAAATCATAAATCCTAAACCAAAAACCTTGAAACTTAAACCCTAAGCCCGAACCCTTAACCTTAAATCCAAAAAACAAAACACTGAAGCCTAAACCCTAAACCCTAAACTATAACTCCACTCAACCCTACACCCATAGCCATAAACCCTAAATCTTAAACCCTAAATGCTAAATACGAATCCCTAAGCCCTAAAATATGAGCCCTAAACACTAAACCCTAAACCCTAAACCCTAAACCTCGATCCCTTAAAACTAAAAATAAACAAAAACCATAAAACTAAACCCAAAACCCAAATGCTTAGAAATGAGCCCTAAACACTAAGCCCTTAACCCTATACCCTAAACCACAAACCCTAAACCATAAAACCCTTATTTATAAAAAGTAAATAGTAAACCCTATACCCTAAACCCTTAGGAACTATACCCTAAACCCTATACCCTAAACCTAAAAACCTAAAAATTAATCCTACAACCTAAACCCTAAACTCCAAACCCTAAACCTTGAGCCCTAAATCCTACACCCTAAACCCTAAACATAAAATCGTAAACCTCCTAAATCCTAAACTCTAAATACTTAAACCTAAAAAATTAAACCCTAAATTCTAAGTCCTAAACCCTAAACCCTAAACCCCTAACCCTAAAATATAAACCCTTAATAATAAAAATAAGCCCTCCACCATAAACCCTAAACCCTAAACCCTAAACCCTAAACACTAAACCCTAAAACCTAAGCCCTAATCTATAAACCCTAAACCCTAAACACTATACCCTAAACCATAAAACCTAAATAATAAACCCTAAATCGTAAACCCCTAAACTCTAAACCTTAAATTCTTATACCTAAACCATAAAACATAAAACATCAACCCTAAACCCTAAATCCTAGACACCGAACCCCCGAACTATAAACCCTAAATGCTATACCCCGATCCCTAAACCCGAAACCTAGATACCTAAACCCTTAATTCGATCCATAAACCCTAAAGAAAAAACCCTAAATCCTAAAGCCTAAATCCTAAACTATAACACATAAAACATAGACCCTAAACCCTAAACACTTATCCCTAATTAATAATCCCTAAACCCATGACCCTTAAACTCTAAACCCCGAGCCCTAAACCCTAAACCATAAAACATAACCTCTAAACCCTAAACGCTAAGCCATAAACCCTATACCTCGATCCCTAAACCCTAAACCCAAAACCCAAAACCCAAAACACTAAACCCTAAACCCAACCCAAAACCCTAAACCCTAAACCCTAAACCCTAAACCATGAGCCCTAAACTCTAAAAAGTAAACCTAACCCTTAAACACTAAACGTGAAACCTTAAACCGTAACCCTAAACCATAAATCATGAGCCCTAAATCCTAAAAACTAAACCTAAACACTAAACCCAAAAAACTAATCCCTAAACCCAAAACCCTAAACACTAAACCCTAAACCATAAATCCTAAACACTAAAACATAAACCATAAACCCCTAAACTCTAAACCCTAAAACCCGAGTATCAACCATAAACCTTATAATCTAAAACCTAAACCCGAGGAGTAAACCATAAACACTAAACCCCAAATACTAAATATTAAACCCTAAAACCTAAACATTAAATATTAAACTTTAATTCGTAAACCTTAAACCATAAAACCTAAACCTTAAACCTAAACCCTAAAACCCAAAACCATAAATCATAAACCCTAAACCCTATAACCTAAATTTAAACCCTAAACCCTAAATCAAAAACCATAAAAACTATACCCTAAACCCTAAACCCTAAACCCTAACCCCTAAAACCTATGCCCTAAATCCTATACCCTAAACCCTAAATGATAAAACCTTAACCATGATCGCTAAATCCTAAATCCTAAACCCTAAACACTAACCCCTAAATTGTAAATCCTAAATCCTAAAAACTAAAAACTAAACCTAAACCCTAAACCCTAAATCATGAGCCTTAAATCCTAAATACTAAACCCTAAAAACAAATCCCTAAACCCCGAGACCTAAAGCCTAAACACTAAAACCTAAACTATAAAACCCTAAATCATAAACCCTTAGCCTAAAACCCTAAACCCTAAACCCTAAACCTGAGCCCTAAACCCTAAACTCCAAACACTAAATATTAAACCCTAAACCCAAAAGACTAAATCTTAAATTCTAAATGCTATACCCTAAACCCTAAACACTAAAGACTAAACCATAAAAACTAAGCTGCTAAACCCTAAACCCTAAATACTAAACCCTAAACCATAAATCCTTAACACTAAAACCTTAACAATAAACCACTTAAAATATAAACCCTAAACCCTCACCATATGAACCCTAAACCTTAGATTCTAAACACTAAACACTTTCAAGTAAACCATAAACCCTAAACCCTAAATAAATAAATATTAAACCTTAAACCCTAATCCATAAATATTAAAACCTAATCTGTAAACCTTAAGCCCATAAACCCTAAACCCAAAACCCTAAACCCTATAACCTAATCTGTAAACCCTAAACCCTAACCCATAAAACCAATGCCTAAAACCCTAAACCCTAAACCATAAAATATTAACCCTAATCCATAAATCCTAAACCCTAAACCATAAAACCTAAATCTTAAAAACTAAACCCTAAAACATAAACCCTTAACCCTAAATCGTGAGACCTAAATCCTAAACACTAAACCCTAAAAACTAAACCGTAAACCCTAAACCGAAACCATAAACCCTAAAACCTAACACCTAAACCCTAAACACCTGAACCCTAAACCGGAATCCTAAACCATAAACCCTAAAACATAAACCCTTAATCATAAACCCTAATCCCTAAATCCTAAACCCTAAACCTTAAACCCTAACCCTAAACCCTACTTCCAAAACCCTAAGCCCTAAATCGTAATGATAAAATCTTAACCATGATACCTAAATCATAAACCCCGAACACTAAACACTAAACCGTAAACCCTAAATCCTAAACACTAAACTCTAAACCCTAAACCCTTATCCCTAAACCCTAAACCCTTATCTATAAACCCTAAATAATAAATCATGAGCCATAAATCCTCAAAACTAAACTTTAAAACATAAACACTAAACCCTAAACACTAAATCCTAGACACTAAACCTTAAACCCTCACCCTTAAACCCTAAAATCTAAACCCTAAGCCTTGAGGCCTAAACCCTAAACACTAAATATTAAACCCTAAACCCTAAAGACTAAATCTTAAAGTTTTCACCAAAAAGTTGAGCTATGAGCACTAAACTCTAAACCCTAGACCCTTAGATGAAAACTCTAAACCCTAAACCCCTATCCCTAAACCATAAAACCTAAACTCTAAACCCTAAAAACTGAACCCTAAACATTATAAAATGTAAACCTTAAACCCTAAAAACTTAATCCCTAAATTATAAATTACTTAAACCCTAAACCCTAAACCCTAAACCCTAATCCATAATCCCTAAAACCTAAAACAAAAACCTTAAACACTAAATCCTAATCCCTAAGCCTTAAAACCTAAACCCCGACCTTAAACCCTAATCCCTAAACCCTAATCCCTTAGCCCTAAACCTTAAATGCTAAACCCGATCCCTGAACCTAAACAATAAAATGATGACACTAAACTTTAAACCTTGAGCCCTAAACCCTAAACCCTAAAGCATAAACCCTAATTCATAAACCCTAATTCATAAACCCTAATCCCTAAACTCTAAACCCTAAACCCTAAACCCAAAACCCTAATCACTAAATCCCTAAATACTAAACCCTAAAGCCTACACACAAAAATATAAACCCTAAACCATAAACCTAAATCTATAAACCCCGAACCCTAAAACCGATCCTTAAATCCTAAACAACCTAAACCCTAAACATTAAACCCTATACCCTATATCAGTATATTCGGATCCCTAAACCTCAAACCATAAACCCTAAACCTAAAACCCTAAACCCTAAACCCTAAACCTTAAACCCTTAAACATTAACCCTAAACCCTAAAGCTTAAACCCTAAATACCTACCCCTAAAATAAAACCTTAAACCCTAAACATTTAGCCACAAACCCTAAACAAGAAAATCTAAGCACTAAATCCTAAACCCTAAATAATAAATCATAAAACCTAAACACTTAGCCCTAAACCTCAAACCCTAAATCATTAAACCCAAACCCTAATCCCTAATCCCCTAAAACCCTAAATCTTAAACCCTTATCCCTAAACCCTTAACCCTAAACACTAAATCCTAAGCCCTAAACCATAAACCCTAAACACTAAACTAAAGTAAAATTGAACCCGAATCCTAAAACCTAAACACTATACCCTAAAGAGTAAACCCCATAAAATCTAAACCTTTAGCCCTAAACCATAAACCATAAACCCTAAACCCTAAACCCTAAACCTAAAACCTAATCCCTAAATCGTAATCCATTAGCCTTAAAACGTAAACTATAAACCTTAAACCCCGTGACCTAAACCCCTAAAAAACCTAATCCCTAAATAGTAAACCCATAAACCCATAAACCCTAAACTATAAACCTTAACCCTAAACCCTAGGCCTTAGCCCTAAACCTAAACCCTAAACCATAAAACAAAAAACCTAAACCGTAAACCCCGATCCCTAAATACTAAATCCTAAACCCTAAATAAAAAATATAAACCATAAACATCAAACCTTAAATTATAAATCCTAAACCCTAAACCCTAAGCCTTAAACCTAAAACACCATAAACCCTATAACCTATATCCCGTATCCTATATCTTAAGCCATAAACCCTAAATCAAGAGCACTAAACCATAAATTCCTAGCCCTAAAAAAAGCAGTAAACCCTAAACCTGAAACTCTACGCGCTAAATCCTAAACCCTAAATCATAAATCCTAAAACCTAAACATTGAGCCCTAAACCCTAAACTCTAAACCTTAAACTCCCAAAAACCTAAATCCTAAACCCTTATCCCTAATCCCTAATGTATAAACCTTAAACACTAAACCCCAAACCTTAAACCCTAAACCTTGATCCCTAAACCCTAAACCCTAAACCCTAAACCCTAAATAACAAACCCTCAATCCTAAACCCTAAACCTTAAACACTAAACCCTAAATTGTAAACCCCATAAACCCTAAACCATTTATCCCTAAACCATAAACCATAAACCATAAACCCTAAACCCTAAATCCTAAACCATGAACCCTAAATCCAAAACCCTAAAGCAGGACACTCAAATCAATAAACCTTAAACCCTAAAAACTTAGACCTAAAATCTAAACCCTAAACCCAAAACTTTAAACCATAAACCCTAAAAATTAAACCCTTAACCCTAAATCCTTAATCCTAATACCTAAACCCTAAAACCTAAACCAAAAAGCTTAAAACATAAACCCTAAGTCATGAGCCCTTAACCTTAAATCCAAAAAATAGATCAGTAAAGCTTAAACCCTAAACCATAACTCCACTTAACCCTACACCCATAACCCTAAACCCTAAAACTTAAACCTTAAATGCTAAACACTAAGCCCCAATAAACTCAATCCTAAACTCTAAGCTATGAGCCCTATACCCTAAACCTTGACCCTAAAACCAAAAAGTAAACCAAAACCATAAAAACTAATCCCAAAGCCCAAAAATCCTAGGAATAATCCCTAAACGATGATCCCTTAACCTAAACCATAAAACCCCTTATTACTAAAAAGTAAACCCTAAACCCTAAGCCCTAAGCCCTCAACAATAAACCATAAACCCTAAACCCGCAACCCTAAATCCTAAACCCCCAACCCTAAACCCTTAGACCTAAACCCTAAACCATAAACCCTAAACCTAAAAACCTAAACCCTACACCCTAAACCGTAAACCCTAAGCTCGAGCCCTAAATCCTACACCCTAAACCCTAAACATTAAACCATAAACCATAAACCCCTTAAATCCTAAACTCTAAACCCTAAACCCTAATAATTAAAACCTAAACTCTAAGTCCTAAACCGTAAACCCTAAACCCCTAAACCAAAAATCTAAACCCTAAACAATAAGCCATAAACCCTACACCCTAAACACTAAACACCGAGCCCTAAACCCTAAAACCTAAACCCTAAACCCTAAACCCTAAATCCTAAATCTTAAACCCTAAACAATAAACCTTAAATCGTAAACCCCATAAACCCTAAACCTTTAGCCCTAAACCATAAACCCTAAACCCTAAACCCTAAGCCCTAAACTATAATCCCTTATCCCTAAACCTTAAACCCTGAGACCTAAACCCTAAACCTTAAACCCTAAATAGTAAACCCATAACCCTAAACCTTAAACCCTATACACTAAACCATAAAACTTAACCACTTATCCTAAACCCTAAACCCTAGATCCAAACACTAAATCCTAAACCCTAAACACTAAAATATAAACCCTAAACCATAAACCTTAAATAGTAAACCCTAAACCCTAAACCCTGAGCCTTAAACCCTAAAACCCTAAACCCTAAATACTAAACCATAGACCCCGTATCCTATATCCTATACCGTAATACCTAAACCCTAAACCCTTAACCCAGAGCCCTAAACCATAAAATCTAAACCATAAATCCTGAGCCCTAAACCCTAAACCATAAACACCTAGCCCTAAAACAAAAATCATAAACGCTAAACCTTCAATTTTAAACCCTAAACCCTTAACAATAAACCCTAAGCCTCGAAACTCTAAGTGATAAATCATAAACCCTAAATCATAAATCATAAAACCTAAACATTGATCCCTAAACCCCAATCCCCAAATCCCTAAACCCTAAACACCCAAAAACCTAAATCCTAAACCCTTAGACCTAACCCATAACCCCTAAAATCTAAAACCTAAACCCAAACCCTAATCCATAAAGCCTAATCCCCAAAACCTAAACCCTAAACCATAAACCCTAAACCCTAAACACTAAACTATAAATCCTAAACACTAAATCATAAACCCCATAAACAGTAAGCCATTATCCCTAAACCATAAATCCTAAACCATAAATCTTAAGCCATGAACCCTAAATCCTATAACCCTAGCCATACACCCAAAACCCTAAATACTAAACCCTAAACTCCAAACCCTTAACCCTAAACCCTTAGTCATAAACCCTAAAACATAAACCCTAAACTAAAAACCCTTAAACATAAACCCTAATCCCTTAGCCCTTAACCTTAAACCAAAAACACAAACTCCTAAATCCTAAACCAACCCTAAACCATAAACCCATAAGCCCCAAACCGTAAACCCTAAACCTTAAATTCTAAATAATAATCCCTAATACCTAAAACCTAAACCCTAAAATATGATCCCTAAAGCCTAAAGCATAAACCTTAATCCCTAAAAAGTAAAAAGTAAACCAAAACCATAAACACTAAACCCAAACCCAAAATGCTTAGCAATCAACCCTAAACAATGAGCCCTTAACCTTATACCCTAAACCATAAAAAGAAAACAATAAAACCCTAAACCCTAAGCCATAAACCCCTAAACCATAAACCCACTTAGCACTAAAAAGTAAACCCTAAACCCTAAGATGTAATCCTCAACACAAAACCCCAAAACCTAAACCCTAAACCCTATACCCAATACCCTATACCATAAACCCTTAGACCTAAACCAAAACCCTAAAGCCCTAAACCTTGAGCCCTAAATCCTAAAACCTAAACCCTAAAAATTAAACCATAAATCCCCTAAAACATAAACTTTAAACCCTAAACCATAAAACTTCAATTCTAAACTCTAATTCATAAACCCTAAACACTAAACCCTAAAATCTAGACCTTGAACAATAAACCATAAACCCTACACCCTAAAACTTGATTTCTAAACCATATACCTGAGACCTAAACCCTTTTCCCTTGAACCTAAAACCTAAACAATAAATCTTGAGCCCTAATCCCTAAACCCTAAACCCTACAATCTGAACCTTAAACCCTAAACTAAAAAAACCTCTAAACCCTAAATAGTAAACACTTAGCCCTAAAATATAAACCCTATACCCTCAAACCTAAACCTTATAATCTAAACCCTAAACATTAAACTATAAACCCCATAAACCCTAAATTGTTAGCCATAAACCTAAACCCTAAACTAAAACCTTGAGCACTAAACCACTAAACCCTAATCCCTAAGCCCTAAATCCTAAACTCCACACCCTAAACCCTAAACCATATAACCTAAACCCTTAACCATATGTACTACCCTAAACCCTAAACCCTAAAACCTAAACCCTAAACCCTAAACCTTGAGCACTAAGTCCTACACCATAAACCATAAACATTAATCCATAAAACCCTAAACCCTAAATTCTAAATCCTAAACATAAAACCCTAAAACCTAAATTCTAAACTTTAAGTTATAAACCTTAAACCCTAAAACCTAAACCCTAAACCCCTATCCCTAAAATATAATTCCTAAACCCTTATCCTTAACCCTTAACCCTAAACCCTAAGGCCCGAAACCTTAAACCCTAAACCTTAAATCCTAAACCCTAAACCCTAAACACTAAACACTAAACCCTAAGGCCCGAGCCCTAAACCTTAAACCCTAAATACTAAACCCTATAACGTAAATCCTAAACACTAAAATCTAAACCGTAAACCCCTAAACCCTAAACCTCAAACCCTAAACTTGAAACCCTAAACTCTAAACCCTAACTTGAGCCGTAAACCCTAAACCCTAAACCCCAAACAATAAATATTAAACCCTAAAGACTAAATTTTAAATCCTAAACCATAAACCCTAAGCTCTAAGCACTAAACTCTAAACCCTAAACCCCTAGCCCTAAACCCTAAACCCGAAATGCTCAACCTTAAACCCTAAAGCCTAAACATTGAACCACCTAAACCTAAACCTTAAACTCTAAGCCCTAAATCCTTAACGCTAAACCCTAAACACTAAACCAGTAAATCCTAAACCCCTACACCATAAACCCTAAGCCCTAAAACATAAACCTTAATCCCTCAAAGAAAAAAATAAAATTTTAAACACTAAAGTGTAAACCCTAAGCCTTATAACCTAAACCCTAAACCATGTGCCCTCAAATCTAAACCCTATAAAATATATAAAAACCCTTAGCCATAAATCCTAATCCTTGAACCATAAACCATAAACCATAAACACTAAAACTTGAGCTATAAACCCTAAACCCGATCCCTAAAACACAAAAAATAAACCTATACCCTAAACCATAAACCCTAATTCTTGAGCCCTAAACTTTGAACTCTAAAAACTAAATAGTTATCCCTAAACCCTAAACCCTAAACCATAACCCCTAAATCCTAAACTCTAAAAACTAAACCCTTAGACTTAACCCCTAAATTCTAAATCCTAAACCCCGACACCTAAACCCTAAACCCTAAAACCTAAAACCTAAACAAGCAACCCTAAAACCAAAACCCTAAACCCTCTTAATCCTAAAACCTAAACCATTATCCCTAAGCCCTAAACCCTAAACACCGAGAACTAATCAAACCCTATATCCTATACCCTAATCCATAAACGATAAAACCTAAACCCTAATCCTTGAGCCCTAAATCCTAAACACTAAATTTTGAGCCCTAAATCCTAAATATTAAACACTAAACCATTAACCCTAAAACATAAATTCTAAACACTAAATCCAAAACCCTTAGCCCTAAACCCGTAGCCCTAAACCATAAATCCAGAGCCCTAAACCCTAAACCCTACACTATAAATTATAAACCATAAACCCTTATCCATAACCATAAACCCGAAACCCTAAACCCTAATCACTAAACACTTAAATCTAAACCCTAAACCCTATCCCTAAACCCTAAAATGTAAATAAATCCTAAACCCTAAAATTTAAACCCAAAACCCTAAACACTTAGCCCTAATCCATTAATCCTAAAAATTAAACCTAAAGCCCTAAACCTTAAACCCTACACCCTACACCCTAAAATCTAAAAAATAATCCCTAATCCCTAAACCCAAACAGTAAAACCATAAAAACCCTACAAAAATCTAAACCCTAAACTTAAACCCTAAACACTAACCCGAGCCCTAAAACCTAAATAATAAACACTAAATCCTAAACTATAAAACCCAAACTATTAAGCCTAAAAACTAAATCCTAAACATAAAATAATAAATTCATAGCCCTAAACATTAAACGTTAAACCCTAAACCCTAAACAATAAAAACTAAATCCTAAAACCTAAGCCCTAATATATAAACCCAAAACCCTAAACACTATACCCTAAACCATAAAATATATATTTTAAACTCTAAACCCTAAATTCTTATCCCAAAAACATAAACACTAAACCATAAATCGTAAACCCTAGCTAATCCCGAACCCTATGTTATACCCCGATCCCTAAACCCTAAACACTAAACTCCAAAAATAAAACCTAAACTCTAAAAATTTATCCCTAAACAATATCCCTAAACACATGAGCCCTAAATTCTAAACCCATGAGTCCTAATCCTAAACCTTGATCCCAAAACCATAAACCCTAACCAATAAACCCGAAACCCTAAACCCTAAACCCTAAAACCTAAACCCTAAACCCTAAACCCTAAGCCCTAAACCCTAAAACCTAAATCCTAACCCCTAAACACTAAACCCTAAAGCCTAAAGCCTAAAGCCTAAATCGTGAGCCCTAAATCCTAAACACTAAACACTAAACCCTGAGCCCTAAAACCTAAACCCTAAAAACTAAACCCTCAATCATAAATCCTAAACACTAAAACCTAAAACGTAAACATACCGAACCCTAAACCTTAAATCCTAAATATGAACCATAAACCTTAAACTCTAAACCCTAAATCTTGAGAAGTAAACCATAAATCCTAAAACTAAAACACTAAATATTAAACCCTAAACCCGAAACCCTAAATATTAAATGCAAAACCTTAAACCATAAACCATATACCCTAAACCCTAAACCCAAAACCCTAAACCCTATGCCCTAAACTCTAAACCCTAAACCCTATATCATAAAACCTTAACCATGGTACTCACTAAATCCTTAAACCTAAACACTACACAATAAACCGTAATCCCTAAACATTAAACCCTAAACCGTAAACCCTTATCCCTAAACCCAAAACCCTAAATCATGAGCCCTAAAACATAAACACTAAACCATAAACCTTGAGCCCTAAACCCTAACAGTAAACCATAAACCATAAATCCTAAAAACTAAAACCTAAATTGTAAACCCTTAAACCTTAAACCCTCATCCTTAAACCCTAAACCTTGATCCCAAAACCTTAAACTATAAACCTCAAACACTAAATATTAAACCCTAAACCCTAAACACCGAGTTCTAGGAACTAAACCCTAAATAGTAGACCCTTTAACCTAAATATTCAACCCCAAACCCCAAACCCTAAACCATGAACCCTAAACTCTAAACTCTAAACACTAAACCCCGAACCCCATAAAACCTAAACCCCTAAACCCTAAACTCTAAAACATAAACCCTACAATCTAAGCCCTAATTCATAAATGCTAAACCCTAAACCCTAAAACAATAAATATTGAGCGATAAACACTAAAACCTAAACCCCAAACACTAAATATTAAACCATAAACGGGTAAGTGCACCAAGTTGGGGGACAATTAAGTGGACATCAAATCCTGAATTTTACATTAAAAACAACAAAACATCAAATTTAGTCTTCCGGACTTGAACCATGCCAAAAAGTAAAAAATATGTCATAAAAATGGTACCATTGTGTAGGGGAGACTATTAGCTTTGTAGAAATACTAATTTTAAAGTGAATAGAATAGGATAAATATCATTTTATAATTTTTTACTAATAGTAGGTCTTTAAGACACTTTTTCCCGTGAATGTTTATGTCTACGTTTAAGACTGCAATTTTTGTTTCACTTATCAGAATGTGATAAAACTTATACCATCCCAACCATGGTGAAATTATATACATGTTCAAAAAAAAATTATTTGATTTCAATATTTTTTGATGAAGTTATGGTGGGCAAACGGAAAGTGCTCTGTTTTCTTTATGTTTTCATACCACTTTCACGGAAAAAATCATAAAAAATAAAATATTACTCAAAAAATACAAAATAAAATCCATCCCAAGATAGATAGTGGCATCTAACTTCTCACCAAAGAAAAAAATATATATCAATTTTTGGTCATCCAAATTGTGGGCAAACGGACTATAATCTTATCGGTGTTTTTAAAAAAATACCAAGTCATTGAATTTTGAGTGTTTAATATAGCTAATCTTCTCCAATTTTTACAAAAATTAGTATTTTAGAAACTAGATTCCAGATTCTATGATTCATATTAATATAATTTTGTCTAATTTTGAGTGTATGTATTGCTAATAATCCCTACAAGTTGATATTATGTTGTTATTTGCAATATGATGTCCACGGATGACCCTATATTTGTCCATCAACTTCCTGCACTTACCCAAACCCTAAAGAATAAATCTTAAACCCTAAACATTGAGCTCTAAGATCTAAACCCAAAACCCTAAACCCAAAAATCTTAACCACTAAAGGTTAAACCGTAATCCTCAAAACATAAACCCCAAACCCTAAACCCTAAGCCCTAAAAAGTAATCCATTAGCCCTAAACATTAATCCCTAAACCCTAAGAACTAAACCCTAAACCCTAAAAATAAACCCATACCCCTAAACTATAAATCCTTAGCCCTAAAACCTAAAACCTAAAATGTAAAGAGTAAACCCTAAACCCTTAGCCCTAAACCCTAAACCCTAAACCCTAAACTCTAAACCCTAAACCCTAAATCCTGAACCCTAAACACTGAATCCTAAACCCTAAATCCTAAACCCTGAACCCTAAAGACTAAACCGTAAACACTAAAATATAAACCCTAAATACTAAACCATAAACCATAAACCATAAACCTTAAACAATAAATGGTGAAACCTAAACCATTATACTTAAACCATAAACACCCTAAACCCTAAAAATTAAACCCTTTACCTTATATCCTATATTCTTATCCCTAAACCCTAAAGCCTTAACACTTAACCTCAACCCTAAACCCTAACCCTAAATGCTAAAATTAAAGTCGTAAACCTTAAACCCTAAACCCTAAACCATAAACCCATAGCCCTAAAATCTAAGCCCTAAAACATTTACCCTAAGCCCTAAACCATTTGCCCTTAACCCTTAACCCTAAACCATAAACCCTAAACCTTAAACCCCTAAGCCCTCAACCTTAAACACTAAAATGTAATCCTAAACACTAAAACCTAAACCATAAACCTCATAATCCCTAAACCATAAACCTTCAGCCCTAAACCCTAAACACTAAACTCTAAACCATAGCCCTCGAGCCATTAAACCTAAACCCTAAACACCAAACACTAAATATTAAACCCTAAACCCTAAAGACTAAATTTTAAATCTTAAACCCTAAACCCTAAGCTCTAAGCACTAAAATCTAAACCCTAAACCCCTATCCCTAAACCATAAACCTTAAATTATAATACTTAAACCCTAAACACCTGAACCCCTAAACCCTAAAAACTAAACTCTAAGCCCTAAATCCTCAATGATAAACTCTAAACACTAAACTATAAATCCTAAACCACCTAAACCCTAAACCATAAAGATTGATCCCTAAACCTTAAACCTTAATACCTAAAAGATAAAACAAAAACTTAAACACTAAACTCTAAACCCTAAGCCTTATAACCTAAACCCTAAACCCTAAACCCTAAGCCCTCAACCCTAAATATTAAACCCTAAATCATATACAATATATCATAAACGCTTATCCATAAATCCTAATCCTTGATCCATAAACAATAAACCTTAAACATTAAACATTTATCCCTTAACCCTAAACCCTAAACCCTTATCCCTAAACCCCAAAACAAAACCTATACCCTAAACCATAAACCCTAATTCCTAAGCCATAAACCCTAAACTCTAAAAACTAAATACTTAGCCCTAACCCCTAAATCCTAAAATATAAAACCTAAACCCTAAACCCTAAACACTAAACACTAAACCCTAAACCCTAAAACCTAAACCTTAAAACCTAAAACCTAAACCCTAAACCCTAACTCCTAAACTCTAAACCCTAAAACCTATAACCCTAAACACTAAAACCTAAAACTAAAACCCTAAACCCTAAACCCTAAACCCTCTTAATCCTAAAACCTAACCAAACCTATCCCTAAGCCCTAAACCTAAATCCTAAACGTTGAGCCTTAAGCCCTAAACCCTATTCACTATACCCTAATCCATAAACCATAAAACCTAAACCGTAATTATAAACCCCAAACCCCTAGCCCTAAACCCTAAACCCTAAACTCTAAACCCAAAATACTAAACCCCGAACCCTTATAAATCTAAACCCCCTAAACCCTAAACCCTAAACCCTAAACTCTAATCCATAAATCCTAAATACTAAACCATAAACAATATATCGTAAATTGTAAACCTGCTAAACCCTAAACCCTATACCCTAATACCCAAAACCTAAAATAAAACCATAAAAAGTAAATCCTAAACCCTAAGCCTTAAAACCTAAACCCCAAACAATAAACCCTAAGCCCTAAACCATAATCCATTAGCCCTAAACCTTAAACCCTAAACCCTAATACCTAACCCATAAGCCCTAAACCCTAAATCCTAAGTGGTAAAAAATAAAACCATAGCCCTAAACTATAAACCTTGAGCCCTAAACCATAAACTATAAACTCGTAAATAGTAAACCCTAAACCCTTAGCCCTAAACCCTAAACCTTAAACCCTAAATCCCAAACCCTAAACCCTAAATCCTAAACCATAAACCCTAAACCCTTATCCCTAAAAACTAAACCCTAAATACTAAAATATAAAAACTAAACCCTAAAAACTATACGTTAAACCCTAAACCCTAAACCCTAAACCTTAAACTGTAAACCCCGATACCTAAACACCGATCCTTAAACCCTAAACATTAAACCCTATACCCTATACCCTATATCCTATATTCTTATCCCTAAACCCTTAACCCTTAACCATTAACCCTAAACCCTAAACCCTAAACACCTATCCCTAAAACACAAACCCTAAAACCTTAGACATTAACCCTAAACAAGAAACTCTAAAGTGCTAAATCCTAAACCCGAATCATAAATCATAAACCCTCAATCATAAATCATTATCACTAAACCCTAAACCCTGATCCCTAAAAATAAACACTAAACCTAAATCCTAAACCCTAAACCCTAAAATCTAAACCTTAAATCATAAACCCCATAAACACTAAATCTTTAGCCCTAAACCATAAACACTAAACCCTAAACCCTAAAACCTAAGCCCTAAACTATAATCCCTTAGCCATGAACCTTAATTCTTAAGACCTAAACCCTAAACCCTAAAGCCTATATCTTAAACACTAAACTCTAAACCCTAAACCATAAACCCTAAACCCTAAAACCTAAAACCTTAAACCTAAACCCTTAACCCTAAACCCTAAGCCCTAAACCCTTAACCCTAAACACCAACAACTAAACCCTAAAGCCTAAATCCTAAGTTGTGAGCCATATATCCTAAACACTAAACCCTAAAAACTAAACACTAAACCCTAAGCCCTAAAACCTTAACCCTAAACCATGAATAGTAAACCTTAAATTCTAAACCCTAAAGCTTGAGAAGTAAACCATAAACCCTAAACCCCAAAAACTAAATATTAACCCTCAACCCTAAACCCTAATTATTAAATGCTAAGTTGTAAACCATAAACAATAAACCCTAACCCTAAACTCTAAACCCTAAATATTAAATGCTAAACGTGTAAACCATAAACCATAAACCCTAACCCTAAACCCAAAACCTTCAACCCGAAACCTAAAACCCTAAACCCTAAACCCTAAACCCTAAACATTGACCCCTAAACCTTGATCCCTAAACCCTAAAACCTAAACCTTAAACCCTAACCCTTAAATCCTTTTCCATAAACCCTAAACCTTAAACCTTAAACCCTAAACAGTAAAAACCTTAACACTAATCCCTAAATCCTAAACACTAAACCCTAAAGCCTAAAAACTAAATCTAAAACCGTAAACACTAAACCCTTATCCTTAAACCCTAAACACTAAATTGTGATCCCTAAATCCTAAACACTAAACCTTAAATGCTTAACCCCGAGCCCTAAACCTTAAGCCCTAAAAAAATAAACAATAAACCATAAATCCTAAACAATAAAACCTAAATTGTAAACCTCCCAAACCCTAAACCCTAAAGCTTGAGCACTAAACCTTAAACCGTAAACCCCAAAAATAAATATTAAACCTTAAAACATAAAGAATAAATCTTAAACTCTAAACCCTAAATACCGAGCTCTAAGCACTAAACCCTAAACAATAGACCCTTAGACCTAAATACTAAACCCTAAACCCTTAGCCTTAAACGGTGAACTTGAAACACTAAATATTAAGCCCTAAACCGTAAACCCTAAACCACAATCACTAAATATTAAACCCTAAATCCTAAAGAATAAATATTAAACCCTAAATGTTGAGCTCTAAACCCTAAACCCTAAACCCCGAGCCCTAATCCCTAAACACTATGCCCTATACCCTAAACCCTTAACCATATACCCCAATCCCTAAAACCTAAAACAAAAACCTTAAACATTCAACCCTAAACCCTAAGCCTTAAAACCCTAAACCCTAATCCCTAAACCATAATCTATTAACCCTAAACCTTAAACCCTAAAATCAAGCCCTAAACAACAAACCCTAATCCAAAACCATAAACCCTAAACCATTATTCCTAAACACTAAAACCTAAACCAAAAACACTAAACCCCTAACCCCAAATCCATTAACCCTAAATTCTTAGTCCTAAATCCTAACCCTAAAAAAACCTAAAACATAAATTTTGATCCATAGGCCCTTAACCTTAAACCCTACAAATAAAAACCTAAACCCTAAACCCAAAACCCAAATCCCTAAACCATAACTCCCGTAAACCCTACACCCAAATCCTAAACACTAAACACTAAATACTATACCCTAATATGTATTACCTAAACCCTAAACCATGAGCCTTATACCCTAAACTGTAAACCTTGATCCCTAAAAACTAAAACCTAAACCCTAATCCTCGAGCATTAAACCCCGAGCTCTAAACCCTATACCCTATAGCCTAAACCCCAAATAATAAAAACCTAAACCCTAAACCCTAAACCCCTAAACCCTAAAAACTAAACCCTATAACCTAAACCCTTAGACATAAGTTCTAAACCCTAAACAATAAACCCAAAACCCTGAAACCTAAAACCTAAAACCTAAAACCTAAACCCTAAACCCTAAACCCTAATCCCTACACCCTAAAACCTAAACATTGAACCATAAACCCCTAAACCCTAAACTCTAAATCATAAACCCAAAACCCAAAACCATAAACGCTAAACCTTAAGTCATTAACCTTAAACCCTAAACCCTCAACCATAAACCATAAACCCATAGCCCTAAAATAATGACCCAAACCCATTACCCTAAGCCCTAAACCCTTTTCCCTTAACTATTAACCCTAAATCATAAACCCTAAACCTTAAACCTTAAACCCTAAACACTAAACCCTAAAACCTAAGCCATAAACCTTAAACACTAAACCTTAAAATGTAAATCTTTAACACTAAACCCCAAACCATAAACCCCTAAACACTAAACCATAAACCTTCAGACCTAAACCTTAAACCCTAAACTCTAAATCCTAACCCTTGAGCCGTAAACCCTAAAACAAAAACCCCAAACACTAAATATTAAATCATAAACCCTAAAGACTAAATTTCAAATCCTAAACCTTTAAATCCAGAGCTTTGAGCATTAAACTCTAAACCCTAAACCCCTACCCTTAAACCCTAAACCTTAAATGATAAACCTTAAACCCTAAACCCTAAACCCTAACCTCTAATCCCTAAATCCTCAATGCTAAACACTAAACACTAAACCATAAATCCTAGACCCTAAGCCTTAAAACCTAAACCATAATCCCTAAAAGTAAAAACAAAAACCTTAAACACTAAAGTCTAAACCCTAAGCCTTATAACCTAAACCCTAAACCCTAAAGTTTGTGCCCTCAAACCTAAAAACTAAACCTTAAACCCTATACAATATATATTAAACACCGGCCATGAATCCTAACCCTTAAACCGTAAACCATAAACCCTAAACACTAAACGTTGAGCCCTTAACCGTAACCCCTAAACCCCGATCCCTAAACCCCAAAACATAAACCTATATCCTAAACCATAAACCCTAATTCCTGAGCTCTAAACCCTAAATTATAAAAACTAAACACTTAGCCATAACCCCTAAACCCTAAACCTTAAACCCTAAACCCTAAAACCTAAACCCTAAACCATGAGCCCTAAACCCTGAACTCTAAGAACTAAACCCTAAACCCTATACCTTAAACTCTAAACCCTAAACCTTAAACCCCGAGCCCTCAACCTTGAACTCTAAAAACTAAACCCTTAGCCCTAACCCCTAACCCTCAACCATAAACCCTAAACCCTAACTCCTTACTACTAAACCCTAAAACTTAAAACCTAAACACTAAACCCTAACACAAAAACCATAAACCCTAAACCTTATTAATCTTAGAACATAAACCATTATCCCTAACCCCTAAACCCTAAATGTTGAGCACTAAGCCATAAACCCTAAACCCTAAACTTGAAATCATAAACCATAAAACCTAAACCCTAATCCTTGCGCCCTAAATCCTAAACACTAAACCATGATCCCTAAATCCTAAATCCTAAAAACTAAACCATCAACCCTAAACCATAAACTCTAAACACTAAATCCTAAACCCTTAGCCCTAAACCTTAAACCCTAAACCCTGAGACCTAAACACTAAACCTTTATCCATAAAATATAAAATTGTATCCCTAAACCCTAAACCATAATCTACAAATTATAAATCATAAATCATAAACTCATTAGCCATAACCCTAAACCTTAATCAATAAACACTAAAACCTAAACCCTAAACCCTAGCCATAAACCCTAAACTATAAATAAATAAAAATCTTAAACCCTAAACCATAAAATTTAAACCCAAAACCCTAAACCCTAAACCCTTAGCCCTAATCCATTAACCTAAAAATTAAATCTTGAGCCCTAAAACCTAAACTCTAAAAACTAAACCTTAAACCCTAAATCTAAAAAGCAAAACCATAAACCCCTACTAAAACCTAAACCCTAAAACATAAACCGTAAACATTAACCCTAAGCCTTAAACCCTAAATACTAAACTATAAAACCTAAACTATAAACCCTCAAAACTAAATCCTAAACATGAAACCATTAATTTGTAGCCCTAAACATTGACCTGTTAAACCCTAAACCCAAAACTATAAACCCTAAACACTAAACCCTAAAAACTAAACCCTAAAACCTAAGCCCTAATCTATAAACCCTAAACCCTAAACACTATACCCTAAACCATAAAACCTTAATCATAAACCCCCTAAACCCTAAACCCTAAATTCTTATCCCTAAACCATAAACCATAAAACCTAAATCCTAAACAAGAAACCCTAAACTGTAAATGCAATACTCCAATCCCTAAACCCTAAATCAAAATAACTAAACCCTAATCCCTAAACCATAAATTTGATCCCTAAACCCTAAACCCTAAAATCCAATTCATAAAACCTAAACCTTAAACCCTAAACCTTTATCCCTAGAACCTAAACCCTAACAACTCAACTATAAATCCAAAACCCTCAAACCTAAACCCTAAACCCAAAACCCAAAACAATAAACCCTAAACCTTGAGCCCTAAACGCTAAACCCTAAACCCTAAACAATGAATTTTGAGCCCTAAATCCTAAACACTAAACCATAAAGTCTAAAAACTAAATACTAAACCCTAAGCCCTTAAACCTAAAGCCTAAACATTAAACCCTAAACAAAAATTCTAAATACTAAAACATAAACTATAAACCCAAAGAAACCCTAAACATAAACCATCGGCCATGAACCGCATACCTTAAACTCTAAACTATAAACCTTGAGAAGTAAACCATAAACCCAAAACCAAAAACACTAAATATTAAACGTTAAACTATAAACCATAAACCAAAAACACTAAATATTAAACCCTAAACCCTAAATATTAAATGTTAAATTATAAACCATAAACTATAAACCCTAAACCAAAAACACTAAATATTAAACCCTAAACCCTAAATATTAAACATTAAACTGTAAACCATAAACTATAAACCCTAAACCCTAAACCCTAAACCCTATATCCTAAAACCATAACCCTAATCACTAAATCCCAAATGATAAACCATAAACCACAAACAATAAACCCTAAACCCTTATCCCTAAACTCTAAACCCTAAATCGTGAGCCCTAAATCCTAAGCACTAAAGACTAAAAACTAAACCCTAAACACTATACCCTAAACCCTAAACACTAAACCATAAACCATCCATAAATCTTACAAACTAAAACCTAAAATGTAAACACCCTAAACCCCAAACCCTCGGCCTTAAACACTAAACCCTAAACCTTGAGCCCTAATCCCCAAACTCTAAATATTAAACCCTAAACCCTAAAGAATAAATCTTAAATCCTAAACCCTTAACACTCATCTCTAAGCACTTAACCCTAAACCTGTAGATCCTTTGACTCAAATTGTAAATGTTAAAACCCTATCCCTAAACCCTAAACTCTAAACTCTAAACTCTAAACACTAAACCCCGAACCTCAGAAACCTAAACCCCAAAACCCTAAACCCAAAAACCTAAACTCTAAGCCCTAAATCCTAAATGCTAAACCTTAAATACTATACTATAAATTGTAAACCCCCTAAAACCTAAACCATGAGCCCTAAACCCTAATACCTAAAACCTAAAATAAAAACCATAAAGGCTAAAGCGTAAACCCTAAGCCTTAAAACCTAAACCCCAAAATATAAACACTAAGCCCTAAAAAGTAATCCATTAGACCTAAACCTTAAGCCCTAAACCCCAAGACCTAAACCATAAACCCTAAACCCTAAACCCTAAGCCCTAAGAAATAAAACCATAGCCCTAAACTATAAACCATGAGCCCTAAACCCTAAACCGTAAATGTGAAATAGTAAACCCTAAACCCTAAACCATTATCCCTAAAAACTAAACCCTAGATACTAAATTATAAACCCTAAAACCTAAACCCTATACCCTAAAACCTAGACCCTAAACCCCAAACCTTAAACTATAAACCCTGAAACCTAAACCCCGATCCTTAAACCGTAAACATTAAACCCTATACCCTATATCCTATATTCTTATCCATGAATCCTAAACCCTTAACCCTTAACCCTTAACCTCAACCATAAACCCTAAACACCTATCCTTAAAACTAAAACCTTAAGCCATAAAACCTTAGCCATAAACCCTAAAAAGAAACTCTAAGTGCTAAATCCTAAGCCCTAAATCATAAATCCTAAACCCTAAATCATAAATCATTATCCCTAAACCTTAAATCCTAAAGCCTAAACATTAAATCCTAAACCCTAAACCCTAAACCCTAAACCCTAAACCCTAAACACTAAACCCTAAATCCTAAACACTAAACCCTAAAAACTAAACCTTGAATCGTAAACCCCAAAAACCTAAACCTTTAGCCCTAAACCATAAACTCTAAACCCTAAACCCTAAACCCTAAGCCCTAAACTATAATCCCTTAGCCCTAAACCTTAAATATTGAGACCTAAACCCTAAACCCTAAACCCTAAACACTAAACCCTAAACCCTAAACCATACAACCTTAACCCTAAACCCTGAACCCTAAAACCTAAACCATAAACCCTAAACCCTAAGACCTAAACCCTAAACCCTAAACATTAAACCCTAAAGCCTATATCCTAAATTGTGAGCCCTAAATTTTAAATACTTAACACTAAACCCTAATCACTAAACCATAAACTCAAATCCTAAACAATAAAACCTAAATCGTAAAAACACTAATCCCTAAACCCTAAACCCTCAGCCATGAACAATAAACCTTAAACTCTAAACCCTAAACCTTGGGAAGTAAACCATAAAACCTAAACCCCAAACACTAAATATTAAACCTCAACCTTAAACCCTAAATATTAAACCCTAAACCGTAAACCATAAACCATAAACCATGAACCCTAACCCTAAATTATAAACCCTAAATATTAAATGCTAAACTATAAATCATAAACCATAAACCCTAAACCCTAAACCTTAAACCTTAAACCATAAACCCTATACCCTAAATCCTAAACCCTAAACCCTAAACCATAAACATTAAACCATAAACATTGAGCCCTAAACCCTAAACCCTAACCTTAAACCCTAAACCCTAAACCATATACCATAAAACCTTAACACTAATCCCTAAATCCTAAACCCTAAACTCTAAACTCTAAACACTACACCCTTATCCCTAAACCCAAAACCTAAATTGTGATCCTTAAATCCTAAACACTAAACCTTAAATACTAAACCCTAAGCCCTAAACCCTAAACCCTAATCAATAAACCATTAACCATAAATCCTAAACACTAAAACCTAAATTGTAAACCTCCTAAACCATAAATACCCACCTTTAAACCATAAACCCTAAACCCCAAACAATAAATAGTACATCCTAAAACCTAAATAATAAATATTAAACCCCGAATGCTAAACACAACACTGAGCTCGAGCACTAAACCCTAAATAGTAAACCCTTTGACCTAAATACTAAACCCTAAACCCAAAACACTTAATATTAAACCCTAAACCCTAAAGAATAAATCTTAGACCCTAAACCCTAAACCATAAATGTTGAGCTCTAAGCACTAAACCCTAAACCCTAAGCCCTAAACCCTAAACCTTAAACCATATACCCTAATCCCTAAAACCTAAAAAAAAAACCTAAAACACAAAATCCTAAACCCTAAGCCTTAAAACCTAAACCCCAAACCCTAAAACCTAATCCCTAAACCATAATCCATTAGCCCTAAACCTTAAAACCTAAACCTTAAGCCCTAAACAATAAACCCTAATCCCAAAACCATAAACCCTAAACCATTACCCCTAAACCTTAAACCCCTAACCCCAAAACCGTTAACCCTAAATCCTTAGTCTTAAACACTAAACCGTAAAAAAAAACCTAAAACATTAACTTTGATCCTTAGGCTGTTAAATTTAAACCCTATAAAAAAAACCTAACCCTAAACCCTAAACCCAAATCCCTAAACCATAACTCCCTAAACCCTACACACATAACCCTAAACCCTAAACCCTAAATGTTAAATACTAAAACTTAATACCTATTAGCTAAAACCTAAACCACGAGCCCTATACACTAAAGACTAAACCTTGATCCCTAAAAACTAAACCCTAAACATTAAGCCTTCAACCCTAAACCCCGAGCTCTAAACCCTATAGCCATAGCCTAAACCCCAAAACTCAAAACCTAACCCTAAACCCTAAACCCCTAAACCCTATACCCTAAACCCTTAGCCATAAGTACTATACCCTAAACGCTAAACCATAAACCCAAAGCCCTAGAACCTAAACCCTAAACCCTAAGCCCTAAGCCCTAAACCCTAAAACCTAGTCATTAAACTATAAACCCCTTAAACCCTAAACTCTAAATCCAAAACCCAAAACTCAAAACCCTAAATGCTAAACCTTAATTCATTAGCATTAAACCCTAAACCCTAAACCATAAACCGCTAGCCCTAAAAATGACCCCAACCCTAATCCCTTTTCCCTTAACTATTAAACCTAAACCTTAAACCCTAAACACTAAACCCTAAACCCCGAGCCCTAAACCTTAAACACTAAACCTTAAAATGTAAAGGTTGAACACTAAAGCCCAAACCATAAACCCCTAAACACTAAGCACTAAACCTTAAACCCTAAACTCTAAACCCTAACCCTTGAGCCATAAACCCTAAACCCAAAACCCCAAACACTAAATATTAAAACCTAAATCATAAAGACTAAATTTCAAATCATCAGCCTTTAAATCCAGAGCTCAAAGCATTAAAATCTAAACCCTAAACCCCTTTTCATAAAGCCTAAACCTTAAACGATAAACCTTAAACCCTAAACCCTAAACATTGAACCCCTAAACCCTAAACCCTAAACTCTAAGCCCTAAATCCTAAATGCTAAAACCTAAACACTAAACCATAAATTCTAAACCCCTAAACCCTAAACAATAAACCTTAATCCCTAAACCCTAAACATTAATCCCTAAAAGTAAAAACAAAAACCTTAAACACTAAAGTCTCAACCCTAAGCCTTATAACCTAAACCCTAAACCCTAGAGCTTATGCCTCAACAATAAACAATAAACCATAAAACCTATAAAATATATAATAAACCCTTATACATGAATCCTAACCCTTGAACCATAAAACATAAACCCTAAATACTAAACCTTGAGCCCTTAACCGTAAACCCTAAATCATAAACCCTGATCCTAACCCCCAAAACATAGACCTATATCCTAAACCATAGACCCTAATTCCTGAGACCTAAACCCTAAAGTCTAAAAACTAAACACCTAGCCACAAGCCCTAAGCCCTAAACCCTAAACTCTAAACCCTAAACCCTAAACCCTAAACTCGAGCCCTAAACGCTAAACTCTAAAAACTAAACCCTAAACCCTATACCTTAAACCCTAAAACCTAAACCCTAAACCCCGAGCACTCAACCCTAAACTATGAAAACTAAACCCTTAGCCCTAACCCCTAAAACATAAATCCTAAACCCTAAACCTTAACTCATAAAACCTAAACCTTAAAACCTAAAACATAAAAATAAACCCTAAAACCAAAACCCTAAACTCTAAACATTTTTAGTCTTAAAACCTAAACCATTATCCCTAACCCCTAAACCCTAAACACTGAGCACTAAGCCATAAACCCTAAACCATATACCCTAATCCGTAAACCATAAACTATAAACCCTAATCCTTCAGCCCTAAATCCTAAATCGTAAACACTAAACCATCAACCCTAAACTAAAAACTCTAAACACTAAATCCTAAACCCTTAGCCATAAACTTTAAACACTAAACCATGAGACCTAAACAATAAACCTTGATCAATAAACTATAAACTCATAGCCCTAAACTATAAATCCTAAGCCTTAAAACCTAAACCATAAACTATAAATCGTAAATCATAAAATATAAACCCTTAGCCATAACCCTAAACCCCAATCACTAAACACTATAACCTAAACCCTAAACCCCTAGCAATAAACCCTAAACTATAAATAAATCCTAAAACTTAAACCCTAAACCAAAAACCCTAAAATTTAAACCCAAAACCCAAAACCAAAACCCTTAGCCCTAATCCATTAACCCTTAAAATTAAACCTTCAACTTTAAACTCTAAACCCTACACCCTACACCCTAAACTCTAAAAAATAAACCCTAAACCCTAATCCCAAAAAGTAATACCATAAACCCTAAACACATTAACCCCGAGCCCTAAACCCTAAATACTAAATCCTAAATACTAAACTATAATACATAAACCGTAAACCCTTAAAACTAAATCGTAAACATGAAAACATAAATTTTTATCCCTAAACACTAAACTTTAAACCCTAAACAAAACCATAAACCCTAACCCCTAAATACTAAACCCTAAAACCTAATCCCTAATCTATAAACCATAAACCCTAAACACTAGACCCTAAATCATAAAATATATAATGTAAACCCCTAAAAACTAAATTTTGATCCCTAAATACTAAACCGTAAACCCTAATTCCAAAACCTAAACCATAAACCCTAAATGCTATACCTTGATCCCTAATCCCTAAATAAAAATCCTAAACTCTAATCCCTAAACCCTAAACCTTAAACCCAAGACCCTAAACCCCGAACCTTAAACCATAAACCGTGAAACCTAAACCCTAGTCTTTAAACCCTAAAACCCTAAACCCTAAACATAAAATCATATACCCTATATCCTATATTTTTATATCTAAACCCTTAACCCTTAACCCTAAACCTTTAACCCTAAAACCTAAACGCTAAACACCTATCCCTAAATAAAAACCCTAAACCCTAAACCCTTAGCCATAAACACTAAACAAGAAATGCTAAATACTAAATCATAAACCCTAAATCATAAATCCAAAAACCCTAAATCATATATCCTTATCCCTGAACCCTAAACCCTAACCCTTCAATCCTAAACCATAAGCCCCTAAACACTAAACCCTAAATGCTATACCTTGATCCATAAACCATAAATAAAAACCCTAAACCCTAATCCCTAAACCATAAAATCTGATCCCTAACACCTAAATCATAAAACCCTACACCCTACACCCTAAACCTAAACCATAAAACATAAACCCTAAATCTTAAACCCAAGACCCTAAACCCTAAACCTTAAACCATAAACCATGAAACCTAAAACCTAATCTTTAAACCCTAAACACCCTAAACCCTAAACATTAAACCCTATACCCTAGATCCTATATTCTTATCTCTAAACCCTTAACCTTTAACCCTAAACCTTTAACCCTCAACACTAAACTCTAAACCCTAAATACCTATCCCTAAATAAAAATCCTGAACCCTAAACCCTTAGCCATAAACCATAAACAAGAAACTCTAAGCAATAAATCTTAAACCCTAAATCATGAATCCTAAAACCTAAATCATAAATCCTTATCCCTAAACCCTAAACCTTAAACCCTAAATCCTAAACCGTAAGCCCCTAAATACTAAACCCTAAACACTAAACCCTAAACCTTAAAAACTAAACCCTAAATCATAAACCCCATAAAGCCTAAAGCTTTAGCCCTAAACCATAAACCCTAACCCTAAAATATAAACCATAAATATTAAATGTTAAACTATAAACCGTAAACCATAAACACTAACCCTAAACCCTAAACCCCGAACTCGAAACCTAAAACCCTAAACCATTAACCCTAAATCCTAAACCCTAAACCCTAAACCATAAATCCTAAACCCTAAACCCTAAACCCTAAACATTGAACCCTAAACCTTGAGTCCTAAACCCTAAACCCTAAACCTTAAACCCTAAACCTTAAACCCTAAACCCTACACCGTAAAACCTTAACACTAATCCCTAAATCCTAAACACTAAACACTAAACCCATAGTGCTAAACCCTAAACCCTAATTGTGAAACCCAAAATCAAATCCTAAACAATAAAACCTAAATCGTAAACACACTAAACCGTAAACCCTCATCCATGAACATTAAACCTTAAAATCTAAAACCTCAACCTTGAGAAGTAAACCATAAACCCTAAACCCCAAATACTAAATATTAAACCATAAAACTTAAATATTAAATGCTAAATCGTAAACCATAAGCCATAAACACTAACCCTAAACCCTAAACTCAAAATATTAAATCCTAAACCATAAACAATAAACCCTAACCCTAAACCCTAAACCCTAAACCCAAAAATTTAAACCCTAAAACCTAATACCTAAACCATAAAACCTAAACCATAAATCCTAAACCCTACACCCTAAACCCTAAACCCTAAACCCTAAACCTTAAGCCCTAAACCCTAAACCCTAAACCTTAAACCATAACCCTTAAACCCTATGGTCTAAAACCTAAACCCTAAAATCTATACCATAAAACCTTAACACTAATCTCTAAATCCTAAATCCTAAATAATAAACCCCAAACCCTAAACCCTAAATAAAAATGCTAAAACCTAAAACTTAAAACCTAAATTTTTTTACCTAAACCCTAAACCATAAATCATGACCTCTTAATACTAAACACTAAATCCTAAACACTAAACCTTAAACCCTAAGTCATAAACCCTAAACAAGTAAACCATAAACCATAAATCCTAAAAACTAAAACCTAAAATATAAATTCCCTAAACCCTTAACCCTCACCTTTAAACCCTATACCCTACACCCTAAACCTTAATCCCTAAACCTTAGACCCTAAAATGTAAACATTAAATATTAAACCCTAAGACCTAAGGAATAAATCTTAAACCCTAAACCCCTAGCCATAAACCCATAACCCTAAACCCTAAACCTTGATCCCTAAACCCTAAACCCTAAACCCTAAACCCCAATCACTAAACATTAAAGCCTAAACCCTAAACACCGAGCTCTAAGCACTAAAAATAAAACCTAAACCCTAAACTTTATACCCTAATCCCTAAAACCTAAATCCAAAACCTTAAACACTAAAGCCTAAACCATAAGCTTTAAAACCTAAACCCCAAACCGTAAACCCTAATCTGTTAACCATAATCCATTAGCCCTAAACCGTAATCCCTAAACCTCGAGACCTAAACCCTAAGCCTTAAACCCTAAACCCTAAGCCCTAAACAATAAACCCTAAACCTAAAACCATAAACCCTAAACCCTTAGCCCTAAACACTAAACCCCTAACCCCTAACCCTAACCCCCCCTAAACCCTAACCCATCAACCCTAAACCCTTAGTCTTAAACCCCGAACCTAAAAAAACTAAAACATAAACTTTGATCCTTATGCCCTAACCTTGAACCCTAAAAATAAAACCCTAACCCTAAACCTTAAACCTAAATCCCTAAAACATTAATCTCTTAAACCCTACACCCATATCTCTAAACCCTAAACCCTAAACACTATGCCCTAATACCTATTACCTAAACCCTAAACCATGAGCACTATACCCTAAACCCTAAACCTAGATCCCTAAAAACTAAACCCTAAAAATAATCCTTGAGCAAGTAACCCTTGAGTTCTAAACCCTATACCCTATAGCCTAAACCCCAAACACTAAAAACCTAAACGCTAAACCCTAAACTCCTAAACCCTAAAACCTAAACCCTATACCCTAAACCCTTAGCCATAAGTACTAAAACATAAACCCTAAACCCCGAGCCCTAAGCCCTACACCCTAAAACCTAAGCCCTAAGCCCTACAACCTAGACCATGAGCCCTAAGAATTAAAGCTGTAAACCCCTAAACCCTAAACTCTAAACCCTAAACCCTAAACCCTGAGCCCTAAGTCCTAAGTCCTACACCCTAAACCCCGAGCCCTAAGCCTTATACCCTAAACTCGAGCCCTAAGCATTAAACCGTAAACTCCCCGAACCCTAAACTCTAAATCCTAAACCCTAAGCCCTAAACCATAGAAAATGGCCCCAACCCTTTACCCTAAGCCCTAAACCATTTTCCCTTAACTCTTAACCCTAAACCCTAAACCCTAAACCTTAAACCATAGATACTAAACATTAAACCCTAAACCCTAAGCCCTAAACCTTAAACCATAAACACTAAAACTTAAAACATAAATCTTGAACACTAAAACCCGAACCGTAAACCCCCTAAACCCTAAACCCTAAACATTCATCCCTAAACCTTCATCTCTAAACCCTTAACTCTAAACCCTAATCCTTGAGTGTAAACCCTAAACCATAAACCCAAACACTAAATATTAAAATTTAAACCCTAAAGACTAAATTTTAAATCCTAAATCCTAAACCTTTAAAGCCAAATCTCTAAGTACTAAACTCTAAACCCTAAACCCCTACCCCTAAACCCTAAACCTTAAATGATGAACCTTAAACCCTAAACCCTAAACACCGAACCCCTAAAACCTAAACCTAAAACTCTAAGCCCTAAATCCTTAATGCTAAACCCTAAACAATAAAGTGTAAATATTAAACCCTAAAAACCCTAAACCCTAAGCTGTAAGCCCTACACATTAATCCCTAAAAGTAAAAAAAAACTTTAAACACTAAATTCTAACCCTAAGCCTTATAACCTAAACCCTAAATCCCTAAACCCTATGCCCTCAAACCTCAACACTAAACCTTAAGCCGTATGCAATATATCATAAGACCTTATCCATAAAATCTAATCCTTGAATCAGTAAACCATAAACTATAAAAACTAAAACTTGAGCACTTAACAGGTAAACCCTAAATTCTAAACACTAAACCCCAAAACATAAACCTATACCATAAACCATAAACCCTAATTCTTGATCCCTAAACTCAAGTATTAAAACTAAACACTTAGCCCTAAGCCCTAAACCCTAAACTCTAAGCCATAAACCTTGAACACTAAAAACTAAACCCTTAGCCCTAACCCCTAAACCCTAAAACCTAAAACCTTAACACTTAAACTTAAACAAAACCCTAAACCCTAAAACCTCTTAATTTTAAAACCTAAACCATTATCCCTAAGCCCTAAACCCTACACACTAAGCACTAAGCCTTAAACCCTATACACTATACCCTAATCCATAAACCATAAAATATAAACCCTAATCCTTAAGCCCTAAATCCTAAACCCTAAACCGTGAGCCCTAGATCCTAAATCCTAAACATTAAACCATCAAGACTAAACCATAAAATCTAAACACTAAATACTAAACCCTTAGCCCTAAACCTTAAACCCTAAACCCCGAGACCTAGACACTAAACCCCGAGCCCTAAACTATAAACCCATAGCCCTAAACCATAAATCCACGAGCCCTAAACCCTAAACCCTAAACCACAAATCCTAAATCATAAACCATAAACCCTTAGCCATAACCCTAAACCCTAAACCAATAGCCATAAACCCTAAACTATAAATAAATCCTAATCCTTAAACCCTAAACCCTAATCCCTTAAATTTAAACCCTAAAACATAAATCCTAAACCCTTAGCCCTAATCCATTAACCCTAAAAATTAAATCTTGATCATTAAACCCTAAACCCTAAACCCTAAATCCTACACCCTACACCCTACACCCTAAACTCTAAAAATTAATCCCTAAACCCTAAACCCAAAATCAAAACCATAAACCCCCTACTAAAACCTAAACCCTAAATACTAAATCCTAAAGATGAAACCATAAATTTGTAGCCATAAACACTAAACATTAAAATCTAAACCCAAAACAATAAACCCTAAACCCTAAACCCTAAACACTAAACCCTAAAATCTAAGCCCTAATCTATAAATCCTAAATCCTAAACACTATACCGTAAATCATAAAATCTATATCGTAAATCCTAAATCGTAAACCCCCTAAACCCTAAACCCTAAATTATTATCCCTAAATATAAAATATAAACATTAAACCCTAAATGCTATATACCCTAATCCCTAAACCCCGAATCAAAACCCCGAACCTTGATCCCTATACCAAACATTCTAATCCCTAAACCCTAAACCAAAAACACTAAACTCTAAAGCCT
This sequence comes from Taxus wallichiana var. yunnanensis, assembly GCA_018340775.1. Classification (NCBI taxonomy): domain Eukaryota; kingdom Viridiplantae; phylum Streptophyta; class Pinopsida; order Cupressales; family Taxaceae; genus Taxus; species Taxus wallichiana. The sequence goes on along the minus strand of CM031234.1, from coordinate 1,013,459,876 downwards.
AAATAATAAACCCTAAAACTCCAATGCATAAAACATAAACCCTAATCCCTAAACCTTTATCTCTAAACAAAAATCCCTAAACCCATGAGCTCTAGACTTTAAACCCATGAGTCCTAAACCCTAAACCCTAAACCCTAAACCTTGATCCCTAAACCCTAAACCCTAACCACTAAACCCTAAATAATAAAGCCTAATTCCTAAACCATAAACCCAAAACCCAAAACCCTTAACCTTAAACCATAAACCTTGAGATCTAAACCCCAAACCCTAAATCCTAACATTGAAACACTAAATCCTAAATCCTAAACACTAAATCCTAAATACTAAACACTAAACTGTTATCCAAAATTCACCCCCCGGGTAAATTTTGATAACATGCATCAGAATATTCAAGTCCCAGGTAAGTATATTGATTCAAGGCAAAAAATCATGTTTTTGGGGCCCCCTCGTTCCATTCTAACTCTCCCATCCAAGAAGGAATCCCAACAGGTCGAGAAAATGGAAGAAATGCAGAAAACAAGCTTGGGGCAGAAAAAATCATGAAAATCAGCTAAGTCCTAGTCCAGGCGGTCCTTGGGACAGTTGGGACGTTAGGGCATGAACCGGCTGAAAAGCCTCCAGGTGGTCCACGCAGCAATTGGGACATCTGGGCCGTAGGGTACGCATGCTGGGACACAAAAAGCCGATTCAAGTTGAAAAAGGGAAAAAATTGCCTAAGTCTTTGTTTCGCACAGTTGGGATAGTTGGGACAAAAGTACGCGAAAGACGTGGATCGGCCAGTTTGGTGCAAGTCAGTCCATTTCGGGTGGTTCGGAGAAATTTGTCCCAGGCAGTCCGGGATAGTTGGGACAAGAGTACGCGGAGGACGCGAACCGGCCGTTTGGCCGAAGCAGAGAACTTTCATTTGGGACATCTGGGCCAAAAGTACGCGCGGGATGTGGAGAGCCGAAAGAGCCGAGAGCGAATGGAAATGTGCCACGTGTCTTCACCTCAAAGAGGGATAGGGAAGCCCGAATCGGGTGGATCAGAGAAATTTGTCCCAGACGGTTTGGGACATCCGGGCCAAAAATACACGAGGGACGTGAAGACCCGGAAAATCCACCAACGAATTAGAATGTGACGCGTGTCACAAGGGGAGGCGCAATAAAATTTCGACTAAGTGTTTTTGGGCCCAAAAGTTCAAAGGGTGAGGTTTGAAGGGTCGGCCCGAGCCAATAGACATAAGACACGTGTCCAATGGAGCAGGGAAGTGTAGAGCATGGGGAAACTTAGAAAATTTAGCAAAATTTTGGCCGAAAAACTAAACGTAAAGGATGCCCCCGTGCCCCTATCCTCCAACCAGATCACGCCACGTGTCCCAAGTGGCGGGGGCACGGGGAAAAAATGGAAAATTTTCCAAAATTATAAAAAGTTAAAATTTTCAAAGGAAAACCTGTGGAAAGGTGGAGGAGAGAGAATTTCTCAGCCAATCAAGCACCCGACACGTGTCATCCAAGTGGCAGAGCGCGGGAAAAATTTCAAAATCCGTTTTGGCCTGTTTTGTGCCCTAAAACTTCATACCCCCATATCTTTTGATCCAAAGCTTAGATTTGCACATTCTTTATATCATTGGAAAGCTTATGAAATTCTCTATAGGATTCCAGGGTCAATCTTGAATTTTGGTTGGGTTTGGAGAGAGAAAATCAAGAAACATCTCTGACATGTGGTAATAGATAGAAGTGACGTTTCAACAACCAACTTTAATACAACAGATGACTCACCGTTTACCGCTTAGACAGACCGCCATTTTGCCAGATTCACCACTTCTACCATAATGGGATGAGTTAAATGCAACCAAGAAGTGGTTGGGGTAGATCTGACTTTCCTCTCTTTTCCCTCTCTCATTCTTCCTATATATTGTAAAGAGGGGCTTCTTTCTAGGGGTTAGACTTTACAAGTGGTTCATCTTTTTGGCTCTGCCCTCCCTTCTTTTTCTTCTTTAGGGTAAAAATGGAGTTTGAACCTCCTCCCTGTCTCTATAGTGGCATTTTTTCCTTTTACTATTGAAATGATGTTTTGTGCAAACTTTTGGAGAAACAAAAAACATGTTTTGTGATGCATCTGTCCATCCTTGCTCGTTTTTTTCTTGTTTTCTTCTTGCCTCTCTTCCTTGCAGGTATTTGTGCATGTTTGAATGTTCATTGCAGGTTTGGAGCTGTGTTCATGGAGTTTTGAGACATTTTCTATGTGAAATCTATCCTTGGGCCTGTGATGCATCTGTCCATCCTTCCCATCGCTCACCTCTCTTTGTTCCATGGCAGTTTTGATAGATGTTCAACATTTTCCTTCTCTGGTGTATCACTGTTTTAGTATAGGTGTTGTTTTTCCCTTTCTCTCTCTCTCTCTGTCACCTTGGCATGGTTAGATTAGGATTAGATTAGCTTTCCTACACTGGAATAGCTTGTGGCAGGTAGTTTAGGAGAGGAACCAACCTTCTCTGGAGATTCCTTTCTCATTTCTGGGTCCCACACTCAGAGAAAGGATTCAATGTTGTGCAATCACACTAGATGTTAGAGTGATCAAACTAGAAATCTGATCAACATCTAGGGGTGCTGTGATTTTGCATCAATAGTTTTGGCACACCCGGTGGGACCTTAGAGGTCTTCCACTTCATCTTTTGCAGGTTGGTGTGTTCCTGTGAATATTTCAGCCTTTGGAGGCACTTGCAAACATATCTGGTGACTCCATCTAATCAGCAACCCATTTCTGAAGTTGCAGACCTATTTTTCATCCATTCTCATCCATCCTTCTTTCCATCCCTTTCATTCTTTTCCATTCCTTGAAGTTGTGCAATCATGACTTCATTTCCATCATGGAATTCACATTTCCAACAGCAGCAGTAGTATTTCCCACCTCCAACATATTTTTAAATCCTCCAAATCAGCATTTTGAACAAATTCAAAATCAACATGCATACCCATATGAACAACAATGCCAAAATCAGTTTGGCTATGGAGCTTTCAAGAGCAAGAGTATGCATATAATGAAGACAATCAGATGCAAGATGTTGGTCTATTGGAGAAAATCCAAAAGATGGAGGTAAAGATGGTGCAGTCCAGAGCAACAACTCAAATGAGAGCTTTCAGAATTGGTTGTAGGACTCCTTGTCCATGGGGAGGCCCTTTTCCAAGACACTTCATCCCTCAAGAGAAGCTGGACTTCATGATGAATATGCTACCCCAACTTGCACAATGGACAGCAGAGATAGAGGCCTATACACTTGTTGAACAACCTTGTCAATGGGTAAGTTCTACACCATCATCTGGCTTTTCTCTTCCCATTACTCAAGCAGCACCATCTCATTTGGAATTACAAATTCTAAATTCCCCATCTGTTGTCCCAAATGTTGAATCCATTTCTCCACCTCTCAAGTATTCCACCGCACCTCAATTCTCCTTTCCTTTTTCCTTCCAAACAGTCATCCCCTCCATAAGAGCTAAAAGAAATACCCCCTTCCCCAAAGAAACAAGAGTTTCTACCTCCACCACCATAAAAATTGCCAAATCAATCGAGTTACAACCCATCTGTTGTCAAAAATTCCCCCTGTAATTTTGATAGCAGTTAATTCAGGCCCAAAATCATGTTTCTGGGGTCCCCTCATCCTCTTTCTAACCCTCTTGTTCAAGAAGAAAAGAGCAAGTTCTAAGAAATGGAAGAAATGCTAAAAACAAGCTTGGGGCAGGAAAAAATTATGAAAATTGGCTAAGTCCTAGTCCTCACAATAGTAGCGACGTGAGGGACATCTTGGCATGAATCGGCCAAAGGTCGCGGATAGTCCGCAAAGCAAAGGAACATCGAGCTATCGGGATGCGTGGGACGTGGAAAGCCGGTTCGGCCGAAGGAGAAGAAAATCCTAACTTCCCTGGGACATTTGGGACAAGAGGATGCGTAGGACACAGAAGTCGGTTGGTGAAGGAGAAGAAAATTGACTAACTACCCTAGGACATTTGGGACAAGAAGATGCGAAGGACGTGAATCGCTAGTTTGGCGAAGCAAAACTTCAAAGACTGGGATAGTTGGGACAAAGGGATGCATGGGATGCGGATAGCCGAAGGAGCCGAAAGCCAATCAAATTACACCACGTGTCATTGGCAGATAAGGGACAAGGAAGCCCATTTTGGGTGGATTGGAAGTTTTTGTCCCAGGTAGCACTGGGACATCCAGGACAAATGGACGCGGTGGACGTGAAAAGCCGGCAGACCCGTGGACCAACCAAATCATGACACGTGTCACAAGGAGAAAATTCCAAAAGTTCAAAGAGAGAGGTTTGAAGCGCTGGCCCGAGCCAATAGGAATTGGACACGTGTCCAATGGAACAAGGAAGCGTGGAGCTCGGGGAGGAGTTAGAGAGTTTAGCAAGAGTTTTGGCTGAAAAGCTAAAAGCAAAGGTCTGTCCCCGCCCCTGTTGACCAATCAATGCATGCCACGTGTCATCTAGGTGGCAGAGTGTGGGAAAGATTTTCAAAACACATCTTCACCTGTTTGTGCCCTAAATCTTCAGATCTCCATATCTTTTGATCCAGAGCTCGGATTTGCACGTTCTTTATATCAATGAAAATATGGTGAAATGCTCTATGCGATTCGGGGTCAATCCTAAATTTTGGTTCAGTTTGGAGAGAGGAAATTGAGAAATGGCTCTGACGCGTGATAATGCCCAGAACTGGCGTTCAACAACCAGCTTTAATGCAGCAGACAGTCCGCCGTTTTGCCAGGGTCCGCCGTTTCTGCCATAATGAGATGAGTTAAATGTATCTAGAAGTGGTTGTGGTAGATTCAACTTTCCTCTCTCTTTCCTCTCTCATTCTTAGTATATATTGTAAGGAGGAGCTTCTTTAAAAAGGTTGAACATTTCTGTTTTGCTCCTCCCTTCTTCTCTTTATCAGGTGAATTTGTGGAGTTCGAACCTCCAATTTGAACTGTAATGTGACTCTACCTCTTGGAATTTTGTAGTGTATTGTATCAATCTTTGGAGTAAGTAATGCATGTCTGTGGATGATTCTCAACCCTCTCTATGTTCATTTATATCCTTCTGATCTTTCATTGTGAATTTTGTTATCTGTGCATGATCTTGCATCACATTTGAATGGTCTGTGTTTATTGGAAAGATAGATGTTCTTCATTCCTCGGTGCATCACCTCTATTAGTGTAGGTTTATTTTTATGCATCTCCTTACCTTTTCTCCTTGGTAGATTAGATTAGACTTTGAGTGAACCCTCTGCATTTTTCGTGTGCATCTCGACAGAGGAATAGAAGCCAACCTTCTCTGGAGATTCCTTTCTCATTCTTGCAAGTCCTACACTTGGAGAAAGGATTCAATGTTGTGTAATCACACTGGATGCCTGAAGATCAAATTAGAAACCTAATTTTCATCTAGGGGTGCTGTGATTTTGCATCAACACATCCCTCCTCTTGCATTCCCAATTCCATGTGGGGAAGAAGAAATTACAAAAATCAGTCATCAAGGACAATAAGAGGAAGAGCTAAGAAAAGAAGAAATGATTAAGAGCTTAGTAAGTTTAGCTCTTAAATTTGGAATTGAGAAGATCCCCTTGATTGTTAAACCTACAAAAGAGGCTAAGGTTGAAAAAATGGTGGTTAAGATTGATTTTGTGGCAGCGAGAAGAAGAGAAAAAGAAGAAGCAAATCAACAGTTAGTTTGCTCAAAAGTATTGTCCATGTTGGCACTCTATTTGAAGGGAATGCTGATTCAATTTAAGTTGCACAATCAGCCATAAAGGAAGAAATCCGAGAAGAAGATCTTATAGTCCCAACTTGTCCTCTAAAGCGGTAGATTGAAGAGTTTGACTTGACAAACTTCATGCTAGAGGAAGAGTTCTATCAAAAGCAAGATTGTCTTCAAGCATTGGAGGAAGGAGAAGCTGCTTATAAATCTAAAAGAAGAGGAGCACATCCTAGTTGTGGAGGAGAAAAGAGTAAATCTAAGGGCTTTGAGCACAAAGCAAAGGCTATAGGAGAACCTTCATTTCTTTCTACTTCATCTCTCTCAAGTTCTAGTACTGAAGAGGAGTTTGATCTCTCAAACTCAATGTTGGAGGATGAAAGAAACCATGGTGATCAAGTTGCAGATCAAGAGAACACCATGGGAGAGGTTGAACATATGTAGCAGGATAGCCATGAGGTAGTTTATCTATCAGATTTGGAGGACTGTTTTGATGGAGAAGAGCCGGTTGAGTTTCCACCATTCTCTCTTTCATCAACCACATTCCAAACACAAGATTCTGTTGTCATGAAGGAGAACATTCATTTGCAGCAACCTGCATCCTATAGAATCTCTTTGGAACCAAGATTGGAAGATTTTAATCTTTCATGCTCTTCATTAGAGGAAGAGAAAGGACAGAGGAATTTCACCATTTCTTCTACACCATCCATTCAAGAAGGTCTACAAGAAGACTCCATTTTTGGAGTTGAAAATCAAAGCTATGGGCATATCAAATGGATTAGACCTTGCCCAATCAGGTATTTGGCTTCATTAGAGCCAAAGGAGAAGTCACAACCAGTCATGCTTGCTTCTGAGCATGAGGGTGAGCTACAAAGTACCAAGGATCAGCTGTCATACCTCTTCAATCCAAATGCAGAGCAACTAAAAGAGGTATTGAATTTGCCTTCAGCTGATACCTTGATGATTTGGGTGGAAGACCAGCTTCTTGTTGATTTTCCATTCATCCAATCAGCCATGTTCAATGCCAAATCAATTATGGGGCTGCCACTTTTGAGAAAGGGAAGCTATTTCTCACAACCAATTGCAGGGTTTGTTTAGCTTACCTTTGCTCCAGTTAGAGTAGAGTAGGTAGGTTTGCTTTCAACAGAAGAAGTGCTTGTGCACACTCTACATGTTCCATTTGGAGCATGTATGATTTTCAGTTCTATACATAGTTTTTGTGGTGCTGGTTTTACTCTTGCACATTCCATTTCAGTGGCATTTTGGTGAGAACGACTCCATTTCAGTGGGTTTCCAAGTGGCTCAAAGAGGAGGTTTTCAAATTTTAGATTAGTTGCAGGTTACAACTCATGACTCCATGCCCAATGGATGCTTCAGGCAACTGGTAAGTTCATCTAGCAGGTAGATGACCCCGCTGAATTGCCAAAACTGTTATCCAAAATTCACCCCCTGGGTAAATTTTGATAACATGCATCAGAATATTCAAGTCCCAGGTAGGTATATTGATTCAAGGTAAAAAATCATGTTTTTGGGGCCCTCTCTATTCCATTCTAACTCTCCCATCCAAGAAGAAAACCCAACAAGTCAAGAAAATGGAAGAAATGCAGAAAACAAGCTTGGGGCAGAAAAAATCATGAAAATCGGCTAAGTCCTAGTCTAGGCGGTCCTTGGGACAGTTGGGACGTCGGGGCGCGAACCAGCTGAAAAGCCTCCAGGTGGTCCATGTAGCAATTGGGACATCTAGGCCATAGGTACGTGCGGGATGTGAAAATCGATTCGGCTGAAAAAGGGAAAAAATTGCCTAAGTCTTTGTTTCGCACAGTTGGGACAGTTGGGACAAAAGTACGCGAAAGACACGGATCGGCCGGTTTGGCGCAAGTCAGTCCATTTTAGGCGGTTCGAGAGAAATTTGTCCCAGGAAGTCTGGGATAGTTGGGACAAGTGCGTACGAGGACACGAACTAGCCGGTTCGGCCAAAATAGAGAACTTTCGTTTGGGACATCTGGGCCAAAAGTAAGCGTGGGATGTGGAGAGCCGAAAGAGCCGAGAGCGAATGGAAATGTGTCACGTGTCTTCACCTCAAAGAGGGACAGGGAAGCCCGAATCGGGTGGATCGAAGAAATTTGTCCCAGATGGTTTGGGACATCTAGGCTAAAAATACGTGAGGGACGCGAAGACCCAAAAAATCCACCAACGAATCAGAATGTGACGCGTGTCACAAGGGGAGGCACAATAAAATTTTGACTAAGTGTTTGTGGGCCCAAAAGTTCAAAGGGTGAGGTTTGAAGGGTCTGTCAGAGAGCCAATAGACACAGGACACATGTCTAATGGAGTAGGGAAGTGTGGAGCTTGGGGAAGCTTAGAAAATTTAGCAAAAGTTTGGCCGAAAAACTAAAGGTAAAGGATGCCCCCACACCCCCTGTCCTCCAAACAGACCACGCCACGTGTCCAAGTGGCGGGGCACGGGAAAAATGGAAAATTTTCCAAAAGTATAAAAAGTCAAAGTTTTCAAAGGAAAACCCGTGGAAAGGTGGAGGAGAGATAATTTCTTAGCCAATCGAGTGCTCGACACGTGTCATCCAAGTGGCGAGAGCGGAAAAAAATTTCAAAATCTGTTTTGGCTGTTTTGTACCCTAAAATTTGAGACCCCATATCTTTTGATCTAGAGCTCGGATTTGCACATTCTTTATATCACTAGAAAGCTTATGAAATTATCTACTGAGGATTCCAGGTCAATATTGAATTTTGGTTCAGTTTGAGAGAGAAAATCAGGAAATGTCTCTTAGGCATGGTAATAGATAAAAGTGATGTTTCAACAACCACTTTAATACAATAGGACATTTCTCGCGTTTTCGCTAGAGCAGTCCACCATTTTACCGGGATTCACCACTTCTACCATAATGAGATGAGTTAAATGCAACCAAGAATTGGTTGGGGTAGATCTGAGTTTCCTCTCTTTTCCCTCTCTCATTCTTCCTATATATTGTAAAGAGGGTCTTCTTTTCTAGGGGTTAGACTTTACAAGTGGTTCATCTTTTCGGCTCTGCCCTCCCTTATTTTCTTCTTTAGGGTTGAAAATGGAGTTTGAACCTCCTCCCTTGCTCTGTAATGGAATTTTTTTCCTTTTACTATTGAAATGATGTTCTGTGTAAACTTCTGGAGCAACAAAAATGTGTTTTGTGATGCATCTGTCCATCCTTGCTCGTTTTTGCTTGTTTTCTTCTTGCCTCTCTTCATTGCAGGTATTTGTGCATGTTTAAATGTTCATTACAGGTTTGGAGCTATGTTCATGGAGTTTTGGGACATTTTCTATGTGAAATCTATCCTTGGGCTGTGATGCATCTGTCCATCCATCTCATCACTCACCTCTCTTTGTTCCATGGCAGTTTTGATAGATGTTCAACATTTTCCTTCTCTAGTGTATCACTTTGTTTTAGTGTAGGCACTTTTTCCCTTTTTCTCTCTCTGTCTCCTTGGCATGGTTAGATTAGGATTAGATTAGCTTTCTGCACTTTGGAATAGCTTGTGGCGGAGTAGTTTAGGAGAGGAACCAACCTTCTCTAGAGATTCCTTTCTCATTTACGGGTCCCACACTCGGAGAAAGGATTCAATGTTGTGTAATCACTGCTTTGGTCTGCTAGAGTGATCAAACTAGAAATCTGATCAACATCCGGAGGTACTGTGATTTTGAATCAACAAAACCTTGATCCCCAAAAATTAAACTCTAAAGAATAAACCCTAAACTATAAATCCTAAACACTAAAACCTAAACCGTAAACCAACTAAATCCTAAGCCTAAACCCTCGGCCATGAACTCTAAACCTTAAACTCTAAACCCTAAACCTTGATAAGTAAACCATAAACCCTAAACCCCAAACACTAAATATTAAACCCTAAATATTAAACACTAAAATGTAAACCATAAACTATAAATCCTAAACCTTAAACCCTAAAACCTAAACCCTAAACCCTAAAACCTAAACCCTAAATCATAAACCCTAAAACCTAAATAATAAACCCTAAACCTTGAGTACTAAAACCTAAACCTTAAACCTTAACCCCTAAACCCTATTCCCTAAACCCTAAACCCTAAACCATATACCATAAAACCTTAACCCTAATCCCTAAATCCTAAATCCTAAACACTAAACCCTAACCCGTAAACCCTAAACACTAAACCCTAAATACTAAACTCTAAGCCCTAAATCATAAACCATTATCCCTAAAGCCTAAACCCCGAATCGTGAGCCATAAATCCTAAACACTCAACCCTAAAAACTAAACCCTAAACACTAATCCCTAAACCATGAGCCATAAAACCTAAACACTAAACCATAAACCATAAATTCTAAACACTAAAACCTAAACTCTAAACCCCTAAACGGTGAAACCTAAACCATGATACTTAAAGCATAAACACCCTAAACCCTAAAAATTAAACACTTTACCCTATATCCTATATTCTTATCCCTTATCCCTTAACCCTTAACCCTTAACCCTAAACCCTAAACCCTAAACCCAAATGCTAAAATTTAAGTTGTAAACATTAAACCCTAAACCCTTAACCACAAACCCCCTAGCCCTAAACCCTTTACCCTAAGCCTTAAACCCTTTTCCCTTAACCCTTAACCTCAACCCTAAACCCTAAACCTTAAACCCTAAATCCTAAACCCTAAACCCCGAGCACTCAACCTTAAACACTAAAATGTAAATCCCGAACACTAACACCTAAACCATAAACCCCTTAAGCCCTAAACCCTAAACACTAAACTCTAAACCATAGCCCTTAAGCAAGTAAACCCTAAACCCTAAACACCAAACACTAAATATTAAACCCTAAAGACTAAATTTTATATCTTAAACCTTAAACCCCGAGCTTTGAGCACTAAACTCTAAAACCATAAACCCATCGCCTAAAACATAAACCTTAAATGATAAAACTTAAACCCTAAACACTTTGAACCGCCTATACCCTAAAACCTAAATCCTTAATGCTAAACTCTAAACACTAAACCGTACATCCTAAACCCCTTAAACCCTAAACCATAAACACGATGCCTAAACCTTAAACCTTAATCCCTAAAAGTAAAAACAAAAACCTTAAACACTAAAGTCTAAACCCTAAGCCTTATAACCTACACCATAAACCCTAAACGCTAAGCCGTCAACCCTAAATACTAAACCCTAAACCATATACAATATATCATAAACGATTATCCATAAATCCTAATCCTTGATCCATAAACAATAAACCTTAAACATTAACGCTAAACCTTAAATCCTAAACCCTAAACCCTAAACCCTTATCACTAAACCCCTAAACATAAACCTATACCCTAAACCATAAACCTTAATTCCTAAGCAATAAACCCTAAACTCTAAAAACTAAATACTTAGCCCTAACCCCTAAATCCTAAACCATAAACTCTAAACAATAAACCCTAAACACTAAACACTAAACCCTAAACCCTAAAACCTAAACCTTAAACCCAGAAAAAAGGCCTAAACCCTAAACCCTAAATCCTAACTCCTAAACCCTAAACCCTAAAACCTATAACCTAAACATTAAACCCTAACACCAAAACCCTAAACCCTAAACCCTCTTAATCCTATAACCTAACCTATTATCCCTAAGCCCTAAATCCTAAATGTTGAGCACTAAGCCCTAAACCCTATTCACTATACCCTAATCCATAAACCACAAAACCTAAACCGTAATCCTTGAGCCCTTAATCCTAAACATTAAACCCAAAGCCCTAAATCCTAAATCCTAAACACTAAAAATTATCCATAAACCATAAACTCTAAACACTAAATCCTAAACCCTTAGCCCTAAAGTTTAAACCCTAAACCTTGAGACCTAAACCCTAAACCCTAAGCCCTAAACTATTAACATGTAGCCCTAAATCATAAATCCCGATACGTAAACACTAAAACCTAAACTACAAATCATAAACCATAAACCATAAACCCTTGGGTATAACCTAAACCCTTATCTGTAAACCCCAATCACTAAACACTAAAACCTAAACCCTAAACCCCTAGCCTTAAACCACGAATCGTAAATAAATCAGAAACCTTAAACCCTAAACCCTAAACCCTAAAATTTAAAACCAAAACCCTAAACCCAAATCCCTTAGCCCTAATCCATTAACCCTTAAAATTAAACCTTGAGCATTAAACCCTAAACCCTACACCCTACACCCTAAACTCTAATACCTAAACATTAAACACTAAAAACAAAAAGTAAAACCATAAACCCACTACTAAAATGCCTAAAACATAAACCATAAACATTAACCCTAAGCCCTAAACCCTAAATACCAAATCCTAAATCGTAAAATATAAGACCTAAACTATAATCCCTAAAAATAAATCCTAATTATGAAACCATAAATTAGTACCCCTAAAAATGAACATTCAACACTAAATCCTAAACCCTAAACCCTAAACACTATACCCTCAACCATAAAATATATATCGTAAAACCTAAATCTTAAACCCCTAAACCCTAAACCATACATTCTTATACCTAAACCATAAACCGTAAACCCTAAATCCTAAAACCTAAATACCACACCACCTTAAACCCTAAAACCTAAACCCTATATCCTAAATACTATACCCTGATCCCTAAACCCTAAATACAAAACCCTAAACCCTTATCGCTAAACCCTAAAGTCTAATCCCTAAACCCTTATCCCTAAACTCTAAACCCTACACCCTAAACCCTAAACCCAATATCCTAAACTCTAACACATAACACCTAAACCCTAAACCTTTATCCCTAAACCCATGATCCCTAAACTCTAAACCCATGATCCCTAAAACCTAAACCCTAAACCCTAAAACCTTGATCCCTAAACCCTAAACCCTAATAGTTAATCCCTAAATGCTAAACCCTAAACCTTAAAACCTAACCCCGAGACCTAAACCCCAAACCCTAAATCCTAACCCCTAAACATTTAACCCTAAACCCTAAATAGTGAGCTCTAAATCCTAAACACTAAACACTAAACCCTAAACCATAAATCCTAAATACTAACACCTAAACTCTAAACCCCCTACAACGTAAACCCTTAGCCTTAAACCCTAAACCCTAAACCCTAAAAATTGATCACTAAACTCTAAACCCTAAAACCTAAACACTAAATATGAAACCCCAAACCAAAAAAATAAATCTTAAACCCTAAACCATAAATGCTAAGCTCGGGCATTAAACCCTAAACCGTAGAACCTTAAACCTAAACCCTAAACCCTAAACCCCTGCCCTAAACCCTAAACTCTAAACCCTAAAAACTAAACCCTTAACCTTGTAAAACCTGAACCCCTAAACCCCGAACCCTAAACTCTAAGCCCAAAATCCTAAATGATAAACCAAAAACACTAAACCGTAAATCATAAACTCCTAAAACCTAAACCCTAAACCACGAGCCCTAAAATGTACACCCTAAACCCTAAACCCTAAACTATAAACCTCTATCCCTAAAAAATAATCCCTAAACCCATGAGCCCTAAAATCTAAATGCATGATCGCTAAACCCTAAACCCTAAACCTTGATCCCTAAAACCTAAACCCTAACAACTAAAACCTAAACCCTAAACTTAAAAACCTAAACCATAAACCCTAAAACCTAAACCTTGAGCCCTAAATGTTAAACCCTAAACTCTAAACCCTAAATTGTGAGCCCTCAATCATAAACACTAAACCCTAAAGTCTAAACACTAAACACTAAACACTAAACACTAAACCCTAAAACCTAAATGCTAAACACTAAACCATAAAGAGTAAATTAAAAATACTTATACATAAATTGTAAACCCACAAAACCCTAAACCTAAACCCTCGGCCATGAACCGTAAACCTTAAACTCTAAAACCTAAACCTTGTGTAGTAAACCATTAACCCTAAACCCTAAACACTAAATATTAAACCCTAAACCCTAAACCCTTAATATTAAACGTTAAACCATAAACCATAAACTATAAACCCTAAAACCTAAATCCTAAACCCTAAACCATATACCCTAAATCATAAAACCTAAACCCTAAACATTAAACCCTAAAATCAAAACCCTAAAGCCCGATCACTAAACCTTAAACCCTAAACCTTAACCCCTAAACCGTAAACCCTATGCCCTAACCCTAAGCCATAAACCCTAAACCCTATATCATAAAACCATAACCCTAATCCCTAAATCCTAGACCAAAAAATCTAAACCCCAAATAATAAACCCTAAACCCTAAGCCCTAAACACTAAACCCTAAATCATGATCCCTAAATCCTAAACACTAAACCTTAAAACCTAAACCCAAAAACTAAACCCTAAACACTATAGCCTAAACCGCGACCCCTAAACCCTAAACACTAAACCATAAACCATAAATCCTAAAAACTAAAACCTAAACTATAAAACCCCTAAAACCTAAACCCTTAGCCTTAATACCTAAACCCTAAACCTTAAACCTTGAGCCCTAAACCCCAAACACTAAATATTAAACCATAGACCCTAAAGAATAAATCTTAAACCCTAAACCCTAAACGATAAACTCGAGCACTAAACCCTAAACCGTAAACCATTTGACCAAAATTGTAAACCCTAAAACCCTAGCCCTAAACCCTAAACTCTAAACCCCGAACCTTGTAAAACCTAAACCCCTAAACCATAAACCCTAAACCCTAAACTCTAATCCCTAAATCCTAAATACTAAACCCTAAAAATATACATGTAAATTGTAAACCCATTAAAGCCTAAACCCTAAACCCTAAACCCTAATACCTAAAACCTAAAATAAAAACCATAAAAACTAAAGCCTAAACCCAAAGCCTTAAAACCTAAACCCCAAAAAATAAACCCCAAGCCCTAAACCATAATCCATTAGCCCTAAACCTTAAACCCTAAACCATAATACCTAAACCATAAGACCTAAACCCTAAACCCTAAGCCTTAAAAATAAAATGACAGCCCTAAAGCTGTAAACCCCGAGCCCTAAACCCTAAACTATAAACGGTAAATAGTAAACCCTAAACCCTAAACCCTAAAACCCAAAGTCTAAACCCTAAACCGTAAATCCTAAAACCCTAAACCCAAAATCCTAAACCCTTATCCTAAAAACTAAACCCTAAACCCTATACACTAAACCCTAGACCCTAAACCCTAAACTTTAAACTATAAACCCTAAAACCTAAACCCCGATCCTTAAACCCTAAACATCCTAAACCCTAAAGATTAAACCCTATACCCTATATCCTATATTATTATCCCTAAACCATAAACCCTTAGCCCTTAACCCTTAAACTTCAACCCTAAAACCTAAACCCTAAACACCTATCACTAAAACAAAACCCTAAACCCTAAAATGTTAGCCATAAAATCTAAACAAAAACTCTAAGTGCTAAATCCTAAACCCTAAATCATAAATCATAAACCCTTAATCATAAATCATTATCCCTAAACCCTAAAACCTAAACCCTAGACCCTAAACCCTAAACCCTAAAGGTTAAATCCTAAACCCTAAGGCTCGAGACCTAAACCCTAAACACTAACCCTAAATCCTAAAACCTAAACCTAGAATCATAAACCCCATAAAACCTAAACCTTTAGCCCTAAACCATAAACCCTAAACCCTATAAACTAAGACCTAAACTATAATCCCTTAGCCATTAAGCTTAATTCTTAACACCTAAACCCTAAACACTAAACCCTAAATCTTAAACCCTAAACCCTAAACACCAAACCCTAAATCCTAAAGCCTAAATCCTAAATCATCAGCCCTATATCCTAAACACTTAACCCTAAAAATAAACACTAAACCCTAAGCCCTAAACCCTAAACCTAAATTATATATCCTAAACAATAAAACATAAATCATAAACACATTAAACCCTAAACCCTCAGTAGTAAATAGTAAACCTTAAACTCTAAACCCTTAACCTTGAGAAGTAAACCATAAACCCTAAACCCCAAAAACTAAATATTAAACCCTTAACCCTAAACCCTAATTATTAAAGGCTAAACTATAAACCATAAACCCTAACCCTAAACTTTAAACCCTAAATATTAAATGTTAAATTATAAACCGTAAACCATAAACCCTAACCCAAAACCCTAAACCCGGAACCAAACCTAAAACCCTAAACCCTAAAACCTAAACCCTAAACCCTAAACCCCGAATCCCTAAACTGTAAACCCTAAACCCTAAACATTGAACCCTAAACCTTGAGTCCTAAACCCTAAAACCTAAACCTTAAACCATAACGCTTAAACCCTAAACCGTAAACCCTACACCTGTAAAACCTTAACACTAATCCCTAAATCCTAAACACTAAACCCTAAACCCTAAACACTAAATATAAAACCGTGAACACTAAACCCTTATCCCTAAACCCTAAACACTAAATTGTGATTCCTAAATCCTAAACACTAAACCTTAAACACTAAACCTCGAGCCCTAAACCTTAAACGCTAAAAATTAAACCATAAACCATAAATCCTAAACACTAAAACCTAAATTGTAAACCTCCTAAACCCTAAACCATCACCTTTAAATACTAAACCCTAAACCCTAAACCTTGAGCACTAAACCTTAAACCGTAAACCCCAAAAACTAAATATTAAATCCTAAAACCTAAAGAATAAATCTTGAACCCTAAAACGCCGAGCTTTGAGCACTAAACCCTAAATTGTAGACCCTTAGACCTAAATAATAAACCCTAAACCACGAGCCCTAAACGATGAATCTGAAACTCTAAATCTTGAGCCTTAAACCCTAAACCCTAAACCCTAAACACTAGATATTAAACCCTAAACCCTAAATAAAAATCTTAAACCCTAAACCCCGAGCCCTAATCCTAAACCCTATACCCTATACCTTAAACCCTTAACCATATACCCCAATCCTTAAAACACAAAACAAAAACCTTAAACATTTAACTCTAAACCCTAAGCCTTAAAACCCTAAACCCCAAACCCTAAACCCTAATCCCTAAACCATAATCCATTAGCCCTAAACCTTAAACCCTAAACTTGAAGCCCTAAACAATAAACCCTAAAACAAAAACCATAAACCCTAAACCCTTAGCCTAAACACTAAAACCTAAACCCCAAACACTAAACCCCTAACCCCAAAACCGTTAACCCTAAATTCTTAGTCCTAAACACTAAACCCTAAAAATCCTAAAACATAAACATTGATCCATAGGCCCTTAACCTTAAACCCTATAAATAAAAACCAAAACCTTAAACCCTAAACCCAAATCCCTAAACCATAACTCCCTAAACCCTACACCAATAGCCCTAAATACTAAACACTATATACTACGCCCTAATACCTATTACCTAAACCCTAAACCATGAGCCCTATACAATAAACCCTAAACCTTGATCCCTAAAAATTAAACCCTAAACCCTAATCCTTGAGCCCTAAACCCTGAGTACTAAACCTTGTACCCTATAGCCTAAACCCCAAATAATAAAAATCTAAACCTTAAACCCTAAACCCCTAAACCCTAAAAACTAAACCCAATAAACTAAACCTTTAGCCATAAGTACTAAACCCTAAACCCTAAATTCTAAACCCTAACACTTAAAACCTAAAACCATAAACCCTAAAACCTAAGCCCTACACCCTAAGCCCCTACCCTAAAACCTAAACATTAAACCATAAACCCCTAAACCATAAACTCTAAATCATAAACCCAAAACTGAAAACCATAAATGTTAAACCTTAAGTCATTAACCTTAAACCCTAAACCCTAAACCACAAACCATAAACCCATAGCCCTAAAAGAATGAACCCAACCCTTTACCCTAAGCCCTAAACCCTTTTCCTTTAACTATTAACCCTAAAACCTAAACCCTAAACCTTAAACCCTAAACCCTAAACACTAAACCCTAAAAGCTGAGCCATAACCTTAAACACTAAACCTTAAAACATAAATATTGAACACTAAACCCCAAACCATAAACCCCCTAAATACTAAACCCTAAACCTTCATACCTAAACCTTAAACCCTAAACTCTAAACCCTAACCCTTGAGCCAGTACACCCTAAAACTAAAACCCCAAACACTAAATATTAAAACCTAAACCCTAAAGACTAAATTTCAAATCCTAAACATTTAAATCAAGATATCTTAGCATCAAACTCTAAACCCTAAAGCACTACCACTAAACCCTAAACCTTAAATGATAAACCTTAAACCCTAAACATTAAATGATAAACCTTAAACCCTAAACCCTAAATATTGAACACCCTAAACCCTTATCCATAAACTCTAAGCCCTAAATCCTCAATGCTAAACCCTAAACACTAAACTCAGTAAATCCTAAACCCCTAAACCCTAAGCCCTAAAACCTAAACAGTAATCCCTAAAAGTAAAAACAAAAACCTTAAACACTAAAGTCTAAACCCTAATCCTTTTAACCTAAACCCAAAACCCTAAATCATATGCCTTCAACCCTAAAAACTAAGCCATAAACCCTATACAATATATCTTAAACCCCTAGCCATGAATCTTAACCCTTGAATTGTAAACCATAAACCCTAAACACTAAACCTTGAGCCCTTAACCATAAACCTAAACCCCGATCCCTAAACCCCAAAACATAAAGCTATATCCTAAACCATAAACCCTAATTCTAAAAATAAACGCTTAGCCACAACCCTTAAACCCTAAACCCTAAACCCTAAACCCTAAACCTTAAACCCTAAACCCTGAGCCCTAAACCCTAAACTCTAAAAACTAAACCCTAAACCCTATACCTTAAACCCTAAACCCTAAACACTAAACCTTGAGCCCTTAACCTTGAACTCTAAAAACTAAACCCTTATCCCTAACCCATCAACCCTAAATCCTAAACCCCATACCCTAACTCCTAAACCCTAAACCCTAAAACCTTAAACCTAAACACTAAAAAATAACACAAAAACCCTAAATCCTTAACCTTATTAATCTTAAAACCTAAACCATTATCCCTATCCCCTAAAACCTAAATTTTGAACACTAAGCCATAAAACATAAACCCTAAACCCTAATCCATAAACCATAAAACCTAAACCCTAATCCTTGAGCCCTAAATCCTAAACACTAAACCATGATCCCTAAATCCTAAATCAAAAACTAAACCATCAACCCTAAACCCTAAACTCTAAACACTAAATCCTAAACCCGGGCCCTAAACCTTAAACCCTATACCCTAAGACCTAAACACTAAACCCGATCCATAAACCTGTATACCCATAGCCCTAAATCATAAATCCCGAGCCCTAAAACCTAAACCATAATCTAAAAATCGTAAATCATAAATCGTAAACCATTAGCCATAACCCTAAACCCCAATCACTAAACACTAAAACCTAAACCCAAAACCCTAGCCATAAACCCTAAACTATAAATAAATCGTAAACCTTACACCCTAAAATTTAAACCCAAAACCCTAAACCCTAAACCCTAAACCCTTAGCCCTAATACGTTAACCCTAAAAATTAAACTCCGAGCCCTAAACCGTAAATACTAAATCCTAAATACTAAAAAATAAAACCTAAACTATAAACCCTCAAAACTAAATCCTAAACATGAAACCATTAATTTGTAGCCCTAAACATTGAATGTTAAACCCTAAACCCAAAACTATAAACCCTAAACCCTACACCCTAATAACTAAACCCTAAAACCTAAGCCCTAATTTATAAACCCTAATCCCTAAAAACTATACCCTAAATCCTAAAATATATATCATAAATCCTAAATCATAAACCCCTAAACCCTAAACCCTAACCCATAAACCATAAACCATAAACCATAAATCGTAAACCCTAAACCCTAAACGGTAAATGATATACTCGATCTCTAAACCCTAAATAAAAATAACTAAACCCTAATCCCTAAACCATAAAGTCTCGATCCTAAACCCTAAACCCTAAACACTCAAATACAATTCATAAAACCTAAACCCTAAACCCTAAACCTTTATCCCTAAAACCTAAACCCTAACAACTCAACCCTAAACCCTAAACCCTCAAACCTAAACCCTAAAACTTAAACCTGTAAACCCTAAACCAAAAACCCAAAACAATAAAACCCTAAACCCTAAACACTAAACCTTGAGCCCTAAACACTAAACCCTCAACCCTAAACCCTAAATTGTGAGCCCTAAATCCTAAACACTAAACCCTAAAGACTAAACCCTAAAGTCTAAAAACTAAATACTAAACCCACGAGCCCTAAAAACTAAAGCCTAAACACTAAACCCTAAACCATAAATTCTAAATACTAAAATGAAAAGCCCGTAAACCCACTAAACCCTATACCTAAACCTCGGCCATGAACCGAGAAACCTTAAACTCTAAACCCTAAACCTTGAGAAGTCAACCATAAACCCTAAACTGAAAACACTAAATATTAAACCCTAAACCCTAAATATTAAATGTTAAATTGTAAACCATAAACTATAAACCCTAAATGCTAAACACTAAAATTGGAACCCTAAACCATAAATCTTAATCGCTAAACCCTAAATCCTAAACCCTAAATTCAAAACCCTAAACCCTTATCCCTACACTTCAAACCCTAAACCTTAACCCTAAACCCTAAACCCTATGCCCTAAACCCTAAACACTAAACCCTATAACCTAAAATTATAACCCTAATCACTAAATCCTAAAACCTAAATCATAAACCCCAAAAAATAAACCCTAAACACTAAACCCTAAACACTAAACCCTAAACCCTAAACCCTTATCCCTAAACTCTAAAACCTAAATCATGAGCCAAACACTAAACCCTAAAAACTAAACCCTAAACAATATACCCTAAACCCTAAACAATAAACCATAAACCATAAATCCTAAAAACTAAAACCTAAAATGTAAACCCCTAAACCCTAAACCCTCAAACTTAAACACTAAACTCTAAAACTTGAGCCCTAAACCCCAAACACTAAATATTAAACCCTAAACCCTAAAGAATAAATCTTAAATCCTAAACCCTAAACGCTGAGCTCTAAGGACTAAACCCTAAAATGTAGAACCTTTGACCCAAATTATAAACCCTAAACCCCTAGACCTAAACCCTAAACCCTAAACTATAAACCCTAAACACTAAACCCTAAACCACGTAAACCTAAAACCCTAAACCCTAAACCCTAAACCCTAAAATCTAAGACCTAAATCATATATACTAAACCCTAAACACTAGAATATAAATTATAAACCCCTAAACCCTAAACCCTAAGCCCTAAACCCTAATACCTAAAGCCTAAAATAGAAGACATAAAAGATAAAGCCTAAACTCTAAGCCTTAAAACCTAAACCCCAAACCCTAATCACTAAGCCCTAAACTTTAAACCCTAAACCCGAAGCCCTAAAAAAATAAAACCATAGCCCTAAATTATAAACCACGAGCCCTAAACCTAAACGGTAAATAGTAAATAGTAAATATTAAAACCTAAACCCTAAACCCTTATCCCTAAAAAATAAACCAGTAAATACTAAAATATAAACCCTAAACCCTAGACCCTAAACCCTAAAACTTAAACTATAAACCTTGAAACCTAAACCACCGATCCTTAAACCCTAAGCATCCTAAACCCTAAACATTAAACCTACCCTATATCCTATATTCTTATCCATAAAACCTAAACCTTTAACCCTTAAATCTTAACCTTAACCCTAAACCCTAAACACCTATCCCTAAAACTAAAACCCTAAACCCTAAAACCTTAACCTTAAACCCTAAACAAGAAAATCTAAGTGCTAAATACTAAACCCTAAATCATAAATCCTAAACCCTAAATCATAAATCATTATCCCTAAACCTTAAAGCCTAAACCCTAAACCCTAAAACCTAAACCCTAAACATTAAATCCAAATCCCTAAACTCCGAGCCCTAAACCCTAAACACTAAACCCTAAATCCGAAACCCTAAACTATAAAATATAAACTCTAAATCGTAAACCCCATAAAACCTAAACATTTAGCACTAAACCATAAACCTTAAAATCTAAACCCTCAAACATAAGCCCTAAAGCTGTAATCCCTTAGCCATAAACCTTAATTCTTAATACCTAAACCCTAAACACTAAACACTAAAACCTAAACCCCAAACCATACAACCTAAACCCTAAAACCTAAACCCTAAACCTTAAACCACGAGACCTAAACCCTAAACCCTAAACCCCGAGACCTAAACCCCTACACCCTAAACACTAAACCCTAAACCATAAATCCTAAATTCAGAGCCCTAAATCCTAAACACTTAACCCTAAACCCTAAGCCCTAAACCCTATTCACTAAACCCTAAATTGTAAATCCTAAACAATAAAACCTAAATCGTAAAGACACTAATCCCTAAACCCTAAACCCTCGGCCAGGAATAGTAAACCTTAAACTCTAAACCCTAAAACTTGAGAAGTAAATGATAAACCCTAAACCCCAATTACTAAATATTCAACCCTTAACCCTAAACCTTAATTATTAAATGCTAAACTATAAACCATAAACCATAAACCCTAACCCTAAAAACCCCTAAATATTAAACTCTAAACCTAAATCATAAACCATAAACCTAACCCTAAACCTAGTAAATCCTAAACCCATGACCTTAAACCCTAAACCCTAAACCCTAAACCCTCTAAACCTAAATAGTAAACCTTAAACTCTAAACCCTAAAACTTGAGAAGTAAATGATAAACCCTAAACCCCAATTACTAAATATTCAACCCTTAACCCTAAACCTTAATTATTAAATGCTAAACTATAAACCATAAACCATAAACCCTAACCTAAATTCTAACCCCTAAATATTAAACTCTAAACGCTGTAAATCATAAACCATAAACCCTAACCCTAAACCGTAAATCCTAAACCCATGACCTAAACCCTAAACCCTAAACCCTAAACCCTAAATACTAAAACCCTAAACCCTAAACCATAAACATTAAACCTAAACCCTAAACTTTAAACCCTAACCCTTAAACCATTTTCCTAAACCCTAAACCCTATACCATAAAACCTTAACACTAATCCCTAAATCCTAAACCCTAAACTCAAAACCCTAAACACTAAACCGAACCCGAAACACTAAACCCTTATCCCTAAACCCTAAAACCTAAATTGTGATCCTTAAATCCTAAACACTAAACGTTAAATGATAAACCCTAAGCCCTAAACCCTAAACCCTAATCAATAAACCATAAACCATAAATCCTAAACACTAAAACATAAATTATAAACCTCCTAAACACTAAATGCCCATCTTTAAATCCTAAACCTAAAGCCTAAACCCTAAATCTTGAGCCCTAAACCTTAAACTCTAAACCTCAAACACTAAATTTTACACCCTAAAACCTAAAGAATAAATATTAAACCCTGAATGCTAAATGCTGATATCTAAGCACTACCCTAAACCATAAACCCTTTGACCTAAATACCAAACCCTAAACCCCAAACACTAAATATTAAACCCTAAACCCTATAAAATAAATCGTAGACCCTAAACCCTAAATGCTTTGAGCTTTAAGCCCTAAACCCGAGCCATAAACCATAAACACTATACTCTAAACCCTATACCCTTTACCCTAAACCCTAAACCCTAAACCATATACCCTAATCCCTAAAACCTGAAAAAAAACCTTAAACAAAAATCCTAAACCCTAAGCCTTAAAACCTAAACCCCAAACCCTAAACCCTAAACCCTAATCCCTAAACCATAATCCATTAGCCCTAAACCTTAAACCCTAAACCTTAATCCATAAACAATAAACCCTAAACCCAAAACCATAAACCCTTACCCCTAAACCCTAAACCCCAAATCCTAAACCCCTAACCCCAAAACCGTTAACCCTAAATCCTTAGTCCTAAACCCTAAACCGTAAAAAACCCTAAAACATAAACTTTGATCCTTAGGCCATTAACATTAAACCCTACAAAAAAACCTAAATCCTAAACCCCAAACCCAAATCCCTAAACCATAACTCCCTAAACCCTACACGCATAAACCTAAACCATAAACCCAAATTTTTAAATACTACACCTTAATACCTATTAGCTAAACCCTAAACCATGAGCCCTATACACTAAACCCTAAATTTTGATCCCTAAAATCTAAACTCTAAACCCTAAGCCTTGAGCCCTAAACCCTGAGCTCTAAACCCTATACCCATAGCCTAAACCCCAAACACTCAAAACCTAAACCCTAAACAATAAACCCCTAAACCCTATACCATAAACCCTTAGCCATAAGTATTAAACCCTAAACCATAAACCATAAACCCAAAAACCAAAAACCTAAAACCTAAAACCTAAACCCTAAACCCTAAACCCTAAACCCACGCCTCTACACCCTAAAACCTAAACATTAAACCGTAAACCCTCTAAAACCTAAACTCTAAATCCTAAACCCTAAACCCTAAACCCTAAATGCTAAACCTTAAGTCATTAACCTTAAACCCTAAACCGTAAACCATAAACCCCTAGCCATAAAAATGACCCCAACCCTTTACCCTAAGCCCTAAACCCTTTTCCCTTAACTATTAACCCTAAAACCTAAACCCTAAATCTTAAACCCTAAAAACTAAACCCTAAACCATGAGCCCTAAACCTTAAACCCTAAACCCTAAATTCTAATCCCTAAATCCTAAATGCTAAACCCTAAACACTAAACTATAAATTGTAAACCCCTTAAACCCTAAACCATGAGCCCTAAACCCTAATACCTAAAACCTAAAATAAATACCATAAAAGCTAAAGCCTAAACTATAAGCCTTAAAATCTAAACCCCAAACCCTAAACACTAAGCCCTAAACCATAATCCATTAGCCCTAAATATTAAACCATAAAACCTAAGAACTAAACCATAATCCCTAAACCCTAAACCCTAAGCCCTAAAAAATAAAACCATATCCCTAAACCTGTAAACCATTTTTCCTAAACCCTAAACCGCAAATAGTAAATAGTAAACCCTAAACCCTAAACCCTTATCCCTAAAAACTAAAATTTAAATACTAAAATATAAACCCGAACCTTAAACTATAAACCCGATCCTTAAACCCTAAACATCCTAAACCCTAAATATTAAATCCTGTATACCCTATATCCTATATTCTTATCCCTTAATCCTAAAATATTAACCCTTAACTCTTAACCATCAAACCTAAACCCTAAACACCTATCCCTAAACCTAAAAACTTAAACCCTAAAATCTTATCCATAAACCCTAAACAAGAAACTCTAAATCATAAATCCTAAACCCTAAATCATAAATCATTATCCCTAAACCTTACAGACCTAAACCCTAAACCATAAACCCTAAACATTAAATCCAAACCCTAAACCCCAAGTGCTAAACCCTAAACACTAAACCCTAAATCCTAAACCATAAACTCTAAAATCTAAACTCTAAATTGTAAAGCCCATAAAACCTAAACCTTTAGCCCTAAAACATAAACCCTAAACTCTAAACCCTAAAACCTAAGCCCTAAATAGTAATCCCTTAGCCATAAAACTTAATTCTTAAGACCTAAACCCTAAACCCTAACCACTAAAACCTAAACCCTAAACCAAACAACTTAAACCCTAAACCCTAAAACCTAAACGCTAAACCCTAAAACCTAAACCCCGAGACCTAAACCCTAAACCCTAAACACTAAACCCTAAAGCCTAAATCCTAAATTGTGAGCCCTAAATCCTAAAAAATTAACTCTAAACACAAAACACTAAATCCTAAACCATAAATCCTAAACAATAAAACCTAAATCATAAACACACTAATCCCTAAACCCTAAACACTCAGTCATGAACAATAAACCTTAATATCTAAACCATAAACTTTGAGAAGTAAACCATAAACACTAAACCCAAAACACTAAATATTAAAACCTTGACCCTAAACCCTAATTATTAAATGTAAAACTATAAACCATAAACCATAAACCCTAACCCTAAATTCTAAACCATAAATATTAAATGCTAAACTATAAATCATAAACAATAAACCCTAAAATTTTAACCTTAAACCCTAAACCCTAAACCCTAAACTTTTAATCTTAAACCCTAAACCCTAAACCCTAAATCCCAAATCCTAAACCCTAAACCCACATTAAACCCTAAACCTTGAGCCCTAAACCCTAAATCCTAAACCTTAAACCCTAACCCTTAAACCCTTTGCCCTAAACCCTAAACCATATACCGTAAAACCTTAACACTAATCCCTAAATCCTAAACCCAAAACACTAAACCCTTATCCCTAAACCCTAAAACCTAAACTGTGATCCTTAAATCCTAAACACTAAACCTTAAATACTAAACCATGAGCCCTAAACCCTAAACCCTAATTAGTAAACCATAAACCATGAATCCTAAACACTAAAACCTAAATTGTAAACCTCTTGAACCCTAAATGCCCAACTTTAAAACATAAACCCTAAACCCTAAACCTTGAGCCCTAAACCTTAAACTCTAAAACCCAAACATTATTACACCCCAAAACCTAAAGAATAAATATTAAACCCTGAATGCTAAATGCTAAGCTCTTGAGCACTAAACCCTAAACCGTAGACCCTTTGACCTAGATACAAAAGCCTAAACCCCAAATAGTAAATATTAAACCCTAAACCATAAAGAATAAATCTTAGACCCTAAACCCTAAGCCATAAACCCTAAACACTATACCCTAAACCCTACACCCTTTACCCTAAACCCTAAAACCTAAAACAAATAGCTTCAACACAAAATCCTAAACCCTAAGCCTTAAAACCTAAACCCCAAACCATAAACCCTAATCCCTAAACCATAATCCATTAGCCCTAAACCTTAAACCCTAACCTTAATCCCTAAATAAAAACCCTAAACCCAAAACCATAAACCCTAAACCCTTACCACTAAACCCTAAACCCCAAACCCTAAACCCCTAACCCCAAAAATTGTTAACCCTAAATACTTAGTCCTAAACCCTAAACCATAAAAAAACCATAAAACATAAACTTTTATCATTAGGCCATTAACCTTAAACCCTACAAAAAAAACCTAAGCCCTAAACCCTAAACCCAAATCACTAAACCATAACTCCCTTAAACCCTAAACCCTAAATGTTAAATAATACGCCTTAATACCTATTAGCTAAACCATAAACCATGAGCGCTAAACACTAAACTCTAAACCTTGATCCCTAAAAACTAAACCCTAAACCCTAATCCTTGAGCCCTAAACCCTAAGCTCTAAACCCTAAACCCATATCCCGAACCCCAAACACTCAAAACCTAAACCCTAAACCCTAAACACCTAAACCCTAAAAACCTAAACCTTATACCCTAAACCCTTATCCATAAGTACTAAACCCTAAAACCTAAACCCAAAACCCTAAAACCTAAAACATAAAACCTAAAACCCTAAACCCTAAACTCTAAACCCTAAACCCTAAGCCCTACAACCTAAAACCTAAACCGTAAACCCCTAAACCCTAAAGTCTAAATCATAAACACAAAACCCAAAACCCTAAATGCTAAACCTTAAGTCATTAACCTTAAACCCTAAACCCTAAACCATAAACCCCTAGCCCTAAAAATTGACCCTAACCCTTTACCCTAAGACCTAAACCCTTTTCCTTAACTATTAACCCTAAAACCTAAACCCTAAACCCTAAACCCTAAACCCTAAACCTTGAGCCCTAAACCTTAAACACTAAACCTTAAAACCTAAAGCTTGAACATTAAATCCCAAACCGTAAACCCCTAAACACTAAACCCTAAACCTTCATCCCTAATCCTTAAACCCTAAACTCTAAACCCTAACCCTTGAGCCGTAAACCCTAAACCCGAAACCCCAAACACTAAATATTAAAACATAAATCCTAAAGACTAAATTTTAAATCTTAAACCTTTAAATCTAGAGCTCGAGCATTAAACTCTAAACCCTACACTCCTACCCATAAACCCTAAACCTTAAATGATAAGCCTTAAACCCTAAACCCTAAACACCGAACCCCTAAACCCTAAACCCTAAACACTAAGCCCTAAATCCTCAATGCTAAAACCTAAAAACTAAAGCTGTAAATCTTAAACCCCTAAACCCTAAAACATAAGCCCTAATCCCTAAACCCCAAACCTTAATACCTAAAAGTAAAAAACAAAAATCTTAAACACAAAATTCTAAGCCCTAAGCGTTATAACCTAACCCTAAACCCTAAAGCCTGTGCCCTCCTCAACCTAAACAATAAACCATAAACCCTATAAAATATATCTTAAACCCTAATCCATGAATTCTAACCCTTGAACCGTAAAACATAAACCCTAACCACTAAACCTTGAGCCCTTAACCGTAAACCCTAAACTCTAAACCCTAATCCCTAAACCCCAAAACATAAACCTATATCCTAAACCATAAACCCTAATTCCTAAGACCTAAACCTTGAAGTCTAAAAACTAAACACTTAGCCACAAGCCCTAAGCCCTAAACCCTAAACTCTAAACTCTAAACCCTAAACCCTAAACCCTAAACTATGAGCTCTAAATGCTAAACTCTAAAAACTAAACCCTAAACCCCGAGCACTTAACCCTCAAATATAAAAACTAAACCCTTAGCCCTAACCCCAAAACCCTAAATCTTAAACCCTAAACCCTAAACCTTAAACCCTAAAACATAAACACTAAACCCTAAAACCAACACCCTAAACCCTAAACCTTCTTAATCTTAAAACCTAAACCATTATCCCTAACACCTAAACACTAAACACTAAGCACTAAGCCATAAACCCTAAACCATATACTCTAATCCATAAACCATAAAATATAAACCCTAATCCATGCAACAATAAATCCTAAACACTAAACCGTGAGCCCTAAATACTAAATCCTAAACACTAAACCATTAAGCCTAAACTATAAAATCTAAACACTAAATCCTAAACCCTTAGCCCTAAACTTTAAACCCTAAACCCTGAGACCTAAACACTAAACCTTGATCAATAAACTGTAAACCCATAGCCCTAAATTGTAAATCCTAAGCCCTAAAACCTAAACCAAAAACTACAAATCATAAATCATAAACCGTAAACCCTTAGCCATAACCCTAACCCCAATCACTAAACACTACAACCTAAACCCTAAACCCCTAGCCATAAACCCTAAATTATAAATAAATCCTAAACCTTAAACCCAAAACCCTAAAATTTAAATGCAAAACCCTAAACCCTAAACCCTTATCCCTAATCCATTAACCATTAAAATTAAACTTTCATCCCTAAACCCTAAACCCTACACGATATACCCTACACCCTAAACTCTAAAAACTAAACCCTAAACCCTAAACCCAAAAAGAAAAACCATAAACCCCCTACTAAAACCTAAACCATAAAACATAAACCCTAAACATTAACCCTGAGCCCTAAACCCTAAATATTAAACTATAAAACATAAACTATAAACCTTCAAAGCTAGGTTGTAAACATGAAAACATAAATGTTTATCCCTACACACTAAAAATTAAACCCTAAACCTAAAACCCTAAACCCTAAATCAAAAACTAAATCCCTAAACCCTAAATTATTATCCCTAAATCAAAAACCATAAACCATAATTCCTAAACCCTAAACCCTAAACCCTAAACGCTATACCTTGATCCCTAAAACCTAAATCAAAACCCTAAACCCTAATCCCTAAACCATAAAGTCTAATACCTAACACCTAAACCATAAACCCTAAACACTAAAACATAAACCCTAAATCCTACACCTTAAACCCAAGACCCTAAACCCTAAACCTTAAATCGTAAACCATGAAACGTAAACCTTGATCTTTAAACCCTAAACACCCTAAACCATAAACATTAAACCATATACCCTATATCTTATATTCTTATCTCTAAACCCTTAACCCTTAACCCTAAACCTTTAACCCTAAACCCTAAATAACTATCCCTAAATAAAAACCCTAAACCCTAAACCATAAGCCCCTAAACACTAAACCCTAAATGCTATACCTTGATCCCTAAACCGTAAATCAAAACCCTAAACCCTAATACCTAAACCATAAACTCTGATCTCTAACACCTATACCATAAACCCTACACCGTAAACCCTAAACATTAAACCCAAGACCCTAAGATCTAAACCTTAAACCATAAACCGTGAAACCTAAACCCGATATTTAAACCTAAACACCCTAAACCCTAAACATTAAATGTTATACCCTATATCCTATATTCTAATCTCTAAACCTTTAACCCTTAACCCTAAACCTTTAACCCTAAACCCTAAACCCTAAACCCTAAACACCTATACCTAAATAAAAACCCTAAACCCTTAGCCATAAACCTTAAACAAGAAACTCTAAGTGCTAAATCCTAAACCCTAAATCATAAATCCTTATCCCTAAAACCTAAACCCTAAACCCTAAACCTTAAATCCTAAACCGTAATCCCTTAAACATTAAACCCTAAACATTAAACCCTAAATCCTAAACCCTAAACCTTAAAAACTAAACCCTAAATCATAAACCCCATAAAGCCTAAACCTTTAGCCCTAAATGATAAACCCTAAACTCTAAATCCTAAACCCTAAAACCTAAGCCCTAAACTGTAATACCTTAGTGATAAACCTTAGTTCTTGAGACCTAAACCATAAACCCTAAACACTAAACCCTAAACAATACACCCTAAACCCTAAACCCTAAAACCTAAAACCTAAACCCTAAACTCTAAACCATGAGCCCTAAACCATAAACCCTAAATGCTAAACCCTAAATCCTAAAGACTAGAGCCTAAATCATGAACCCTAAATACTAAACACTAAATCCTAAACACTAAACACTAAACCGTGAGCCCTAAACCCTAAACCCTAAACACAAAACCCAAAACCATAAATCCTAAACAATAAAACCTAAATCGAAACACACTAAACCCTAAAGCGTAAACCCTCAACCATGAACATTAAAACTTAAAATCTAAAACCTAAA
This sequence comes from Taxus wallichiana var. yunnanensis, assembly GCA_018340775.1. Lineage (NCBI taxonomy): Eukaryota > Viridiplantae > Streptophyta > Pinopsida > Cupressales > Taxaceae > Taxus > Taxus wallichiana. The sequence goes on along the minus strand of CM031234.1, from coordinate 1,013,429,210 downwards.
CCTTCAGAAGTAAACCATAAATCCCTAAACCACAAACACTAAATATTAAACCATAAACTCTAATTATTAAACACTAAAACGTAAACCATAAACCTTAAAACCTAACCCTAAACCCTAATACCTAAACCATAAACCCTAAACCATAAATCCTAAACCCTACACCCTAAACCCTAAACATTAAACACTAAACCCTAAACCCTAAACCTTGAGCCCTTAACCCTAAACCCTAAACCTTAAACCCTAACCCTTAAAACCTATGCTCTAAACCCTAAACCCTAAACTCTATACCGTAAAACCTTAGCACTAATCTCTAAATGCTAAATCCTAAATACTAAACCCCAAACCCCAAAACCTAAACCCTAAATACTAAATGCTAAACCATAAAACTTAAACCCTAAACCCTTATCCCTAAACCCTAAACCATAAATAATGAGCTCTTAATCCTAAACACTAAACCCTAAACCCGAGTCCTAAACCCTAAAAAGTAAACCGTAAACCATAAATCCTAAAAACTAAAACCTAAACTATAAATTCCATAAACCCTAAACTCTAAACATTGAGCCCTAAACCCTAAACCCTAAACCCCAAATACTAAATATTAAACCCTAAAACCTAAGGAATAAATCTTAAACCCTAAACCCTAATTCTTTGAGCTCGAGAATTAAACCCTAAACCATAGACCCTTTAACCTAAAAATTGTTAGTTTTTGTTAGGGATTTTCTATTTCTTGATTGGATTTAGTAAATGAATCCTTATTATTTTTTTCAAAGAGAAAAGAAATTTCGATTCATTCGGGATAGTATGCTATTTTTGAACTTTATTGTGTATTTTTCTAAATTGAAATGGGAACTCATGCTTTATTAAAGGTAAAAATTGTAAGGGAGACTTGCAGTATGTTTTCTTCTTTCCTTGACTTGGTTTTTTCTCTTCTTGGAACTAGTGTATGATCTTATTGTTTGGATTAGAAAGGGAATTTGTTGTTAAGTGTAGAGAAATTATTTAAGGATGGAATCAAATTCTGATAATATTCCTTTTCTATGTTGTTGGGTTAACTTCATTTGATTGAAATATTGTTAAATTTATCTTTGGAAATGGAGATTTAAACCCTAAAACCTAAGGAATAAATCTTAAACCCTAAACCCTAATCATTTGAGCTCCGAGAATTAAAACCTAAATCATAAACCGTAAACCGTAAACTCTAATCCCTAAAACCTAAATAAAAACCTTACACACTAAATCCTAAACCATAAGCCTTAAAACCTAAACCCCAAACCCTAAAACCTAATCAGAAGCGTAATCCATTAACCCTAAACCGTAAACCCTAAACCTTAAGACTTAAACCCTAAGCCCTAAACCCTAAATCCTAAGCCCTAAACAATAAACCCTAAACCTAAAAAAGTAAACCCTAAATTCTTATCCCTAAAAACTAAACCCCTAACCTCAAACCCCAAACCCCAAACCCTAAGCCATTAACCCTAAACCCTTAGTCTTAAACCGTAAACCATAAAAAAACACTAAAACATAAACTTTGATCCTTAGGCCCTTAACCTTAAACCCTACAAATAAAACCCTACACCTTAAACCCAAATCCCTAAACCATTACTTTCTTAACCCCTACACCCATAGCCTTAAACCCTAAACCCTAAACACTAAATACTACAACCTAATACCTATTACCTAAACAAGAAACCATGAGCCCTATACCCTAAACCCTAAACCTTGATCCCTAAAACCTAATCATTGAGTAGTAACTCCTGAGTTCTAAACCCTATACCTTATAGCCTAAAACCCAAAAACTAAAAACCTAAACCCTAAACCCTACACCCGTAAACCTTAAAACCTAAACCCTATACCTAAAACCCTTAGCCATAAGTACTAAACCCTAAACCCTAAACCCTAAACCCAAAACCCTAAAACCTAAACTCTAAACCCTAAACTCTAAACCCTAAACTCTAAGCCCTAAACCCTAAGCCCTAAGCCCTACACCCCAAACCCCGATCCCTAAGCCCTAAACCCTAAAACACGAGCCGTAAGCATTAAACCGTAAACCCCATGAACCCTAAACTCTAAATCCTAAACCCAAATCCCTAAACCCTAAATGATAAACTTTAAGTCATAAACATTAAACCCTAAACCCTAAATGATAAACACCTAGCCCTAGAAAATAACCCCAACCCTTGACCCTAAGCCCTAAACCATTCTCCCTTAACTCTTAACCATAAACCCTAAACCTTAAACCCTAGACTGTTAGCTCAAAATCACAACACCCCCGGATGCTTGATCAAATTTCTAGGTTGATCACTCTAACATCCAAAGTGTGATTGCACAACATTGAAACCTTTCTCCAAGTGTAGGACTCACGAAATGAGAAAGGAATCTTCGAGAGAAGGTTGGTTCCTGCTCCTAAACTACCGCCACAAGCTATTCGGTGCGGGCAAGCTAACCTAAACCTAATCTAACCATGCCAAGTAGACAGAGAGAGAGAGAAAAAGGAAAAAACATGAAAAGCCTACAGTAAAACGGTGATACACAAGAGAAGGATAATGTTGAACATCTATCAAAACTACTATGGAGCAAAGAGAGAGGTGAGCAATGGGAAGGATGAACAGATGCATCACGAGGCCCAAGGATAGATTTCACACGAGAAAATGTCCCAAAACTCCATGAACATAGCTCAGACTCTGCAATGAACATTAGAACATGCACAAATACCTATAATGAAGAGAGGAAAGAAGAGAAACAAGAAAAGAATGAGCAAGGATGGACAGAAGCATCACAAAACATGTTTTTGTTGATTCGAAGTTTACATGAGAACATCATTTCAATAGTAAAAGGCATAAAATGCCATTACAAAGCAAGGGAGGAGGTTTGAACTCCATTTTCAATCCTAGAGAATAAAATGAGGGTAGAGCTAAAAAGATGAACAAATTCTCTCCATTTTTTTAGAAATGAGCCAAATCTAGCTTTTACATTGCATGGGTTGAGCCCAGGAGAGAGAAAACGTACAAAAAATGTGGGAACCCATTCCTCATTGACTAAAAATGAATTAAATCAGCATGGGGACCTTACAAACCCATACCCTATCATTTTGACCAAATTGGAGGAGAGTACGACCCATTCTGCATTAAATTTAGTCGCTGAAATGTCATTTCCTAGGTCATGGACACGTACCAGATCTGTTTCTGAATTTTCTCTCTTAAAACTGAACCAAAATTCAAAATTGACCATGAAATCCTGTAGATAATTTCATAAGCTTTCCAATTATATAAATAACATGCAAATCCAAGCTCTGGATCAAAAGATATGAAGGTCTGAAGTTTTAGGGCAAAACGGCCCAAAAAACGGATATCGGGCAAAAATTTAAAATTTTGACCTTTTTACATTTTGGAATTTTTTTTGAAAAATTCCCGTGCTCGCTAGTCAGATGCCACATGTCAGGTGCTAGTTCCTGAGCAATTCTCTCTCCTCCACCTTTCCGTAGGTTTTCCTTTGAAAATTTTGATCTTTTTAACTTTTGGAAAAAAATTCATTTCCCCCTCGCACCCCGCCACCTGGGACATGTGGCATGCATTGATTGGTTGACATGGGCGCGGGGAAGACCTTTGCTTTTTAGTTTTTTGGCCAAAACTTTTTCCAAATTCTCCAAGTCCTCCCCGCGCTCCACACTCCCCTTCTCCTTAGGAAACGTGTCCCATGTCTATTGGCCGCGGCCCTGGCTTCCATTTTCTCTCCTTTAAAAATTTTGCATCGAAAACTTACCCAAAATTTTATGCGCCTCCCCCTGTGACACACGTCATATTCTAATTCATTGGCGGCTTTTCCGGGTCTTCGCGTCCCTCACGTCCCTTTGGCCCAGATGTCCCAAACCTTCTAGGACATATTTCTTCGATCCACCCGATTCGGGCTTCTCGTCCCTCTTTGCGGCGAAGACACGTGGCACATTTCGATTGGCTCTAGGATTTTTTGGGTCTTCGCGTCCCTCGCGTCCCTCTGGCCCAAATGTCCCGAATGAAATTTTCTTATTTCACTCGAACCGGGTGGTTCGCGTCCTATGCGCACTTTTGTCCCAGATGTCCCTGACCGAGTGAAGCGAGATTTAGACATTTTTCCTTGCTCTTTCGGCTGATCCAGCTTTTCATGCCCAGCGCGTCCCGATGTCCCAACTGTCCCAACTACCGTGTGGACCGCCTAGAGGCTTTTCAGCCGGTTCGTGCCCCGACGTCCCAACTATCCCAAGGACCGCCTGGACTAGGACTTAGCCATTTTTTTGTAATTTCTTCTGCCCCAAGCTTTTTTCTACATTTCTTCCATTTTCTCGACCTGTTGGGATTCCTTCTTGGATAGAAGAGTTAGAAAGAAGTAGAGGGAGCCCCAAAAACATGATTTTGGGCCTTTAATCAATCTATTTTGCCTGGGACTTGAATATTCTGATGCATGTTATCAAAATTACCCTAGGGGGTGAATTTTGGATAACAAGACCCTAAACACTAAACCCTAAACCCTAAGCCCTAAACCTTAAACCCTAAACACTAAACCTTAAAACATAAATCTTGAACACTAAAACCCAAACCGTAAACTCCTAAACCCTAAACCCTAATACTTCATCCCTAAACCCTAAACTCTAAACCTTAATCCTTGAGCCGTAAACCCTAAACCCCAAACACTAAATATTAAAATTTAAACCCTAAAGACTAAATTTTAAATCCTAAACCTTTAAACCCAAATCTCGAGCACTAAAATCTAAACCCTAAACCCCTACCCCTAAACCCTAAACCTTAATGATAAACCTTAAAACCTAAACCCTAAACACTAAACCCCTTAAACCCTACACCTTAAACTTTAAGCCACAAATCTCAATGTTAAACCATAAACAGTAAAGTGTAAATATTAAACCCCAAAACCCTAAACCATAAACCATAAGCCATAAGCCCTAAATGTTAATCCCTAAATGTAAATACAAAAACCTTAAACACTAAATTCTAAACCCTAAGCCTTATAACCTAAAACCTAAATCCCTAAACCCCGTGCCCTCAACCCTCAACACTAAACCCTAAAAACCCTATGCAATATATCATAAAACCTTATCCATAAATCCTAATCGTTGAACTACAAACCATAAACTCTAAACACTAAACCTTGAGCATTTAATGGTAAACCCTAAAATATAAACCCTAAACCCCAAAACATAAACCTATACCCTAAACAAGAAACCTAATTCTTGAGCCCTAAACCTTGAAGTCTAAAAACTAAACACTTAGCCCTAAGCCCTAAACCCTAAACCCTAAACCCTAAAACCCTAAGCCCTAAACCTTGAACTCTAAATTCTAAACCCTTCACCCTAACCCCTAAATCCTAAACCCTAAAATCTAAAACCTAAACACTAAACCCTAAAACAAAAACCCTAAACCCTAAATCCTCTTAATTTTAAAACCTAAACCATTATTCCTAAGCCTTGAACCCTAAACACTAAGCACTAAGCCTTAAACCCTATACCCTTTACCCTAATCCATAAACCATAAAATCTAAACCCTAATACTTGAACCCTAAATCCTAAACACTAAATTGTGAGCCCTAAATCCTAAACACTAAACACTAAACCATCAACACTAAACCATAAACTCTAAACACTAAATCCTAAACCCTTACCCCTAAACCTTAAACCCTAAACCTTGAGACCTAAACACTAAAATTTGAGCCAAAAACTATAAACATGTAGCCCTAAACCATAAATCTTGAGCCCTAAACCCTAAACCATAAACTACAAATCATAAATCATAAACCGTAAACCCTTAGCCATAACCCTAAACCCCAATCATTAAACACTAAAACATAAACCCTAAACCTAAAGAGCCATAAACCCTAAAATTTAAATAAATCCTAATCCCTTAATCCCTTAAATTTAAACACAAAATCCTAAACCCTAAAACCTTAGCCCTAATCCATTAAAATTAAAAATTAAACCTTGATCATTAAACCCCGAACCCTAATTCCTACACCCTACACCCTACAACCTACATCCTACACCCTACAAAACTCTACTGACCTACACCCTAAACTCTAAAAACTAATCCCTAAACCCAAAAATCAAAACCATAAACCCCCTACTAAAACCTAAACCCTAAAACATTAAACCTTAGCCCTAAACCCTAAATACTAAATCCTAAAGATGAAACCATACCTTTTTAGCCTTAAAAACTAAACATTAAACTCTAAACCAAAAACTATAAACCCTAAACCCTAAATAGTAAACCCTAAAACCTAAGCCCTAATCTATAAATCCTAAACCCTAAACACTATACCATAAATCATAAAATATATATCGTAAACCCACTAAACCCTAAATTCTTATTCCTAAACCATAAACCATAAATCTAAACCCTAAATGCTATACCCGATCCCTAAACCCCGAATAAAAACCCTAAACCTTATTTGACTCATCCTTGGATCAATTTCAGTGATCCAAGGAATGTTTTAAATCTACTTAGGTAAATGAATGGTAAATTTACATTCAATAAAATTGAGGGACATATCAGACTAAACTTTGTTGTTACAAGTTCTTACATTTTGTGTGAATGTGTTTCCATTTAGTTGTATGTTGTACTTAGGTCTTTGGATATCAATCATGGCAACACGTTGCTGATGTAAATGAAATACAACCTGTTCACGACATAGGAAGGATTATCCTATGGAATCCTAAGCTAGGAAAGAATATTTAGTACCTAGCTATGTTACTTGATTGAATTTTTATCCTAATCTAAGCTTTGTGCTAAAGGATTATGGAGAGGTTACTAGGGTATTTAATTTAACCTAAAACCTAATGCTATAAGATTATGTGATGATCTAACCTAATGCATAAAACTATTATGTTGTGAATTAATCTAACCTATGTGGAAACTACCTAAGGTAATGTGTAAGGCCTAAGGTGATTAATTCTAAACTAATCTAAGTTCTAAGGGATATCCTAAGCTATTTAAAATGGAACCTAAAGGTGTTCACGTGAATCAAAGGTGATAGTTCTAATGGAATTTAAGTTGTTGATAAGGTTTATTAAGGCATAAAGTACTACCGTTTTGGTAGGGGCTAGTTGACTTGGCAGAGGCTTATGTGGAAGTTTCACTAAAGATGGAATTGCATGTTAAATGTGAATTGGCATTCACCAGATTTGGGAGGTCGTGGCAAGGAGAGTTGAGTGGGAAAATTGGAATCAATGAAATTTATTGGCCTTGTGTTTTGATCACAAACCATTCAGAAACTTGGAAGGTGGGTTTGTGGGAGGTTGTTCGTTTTTACATGATTGATGGATTTTACTCTACATGGAGCAAAGCTGGTTCTCCAAACCAAGTAGTTTGAATTTAAATGCATTGTTAGTTTTAGCTCACCTGGTCTATTTTTATCATGGGAAGTTATATGAGGTATTATAAGGAAAGTTGTTTGTTTGTTGATCTTTCGTGGAGAAGAAAAGGATTTGAAAGCTTGGTTGGAAGTCTCCTTCAATTTGGTAGAAGTGCTATCAAGAATGATAGGCTCTAACCATTAAGATCTCTTGCTTTCTTCTAAACATTTCATTAAAATGACTCTACTCTTTTGATATTCTTGGCTTGCATGTTTTATCCGGTTATTTGTTTTTGGGTTTTGTAATATCTACCCGTAAATTTGGGTTTGAATCCTTGGTAAAAATTAGTGTATGTCCTAGAAACTTTCTAAGGGTTAAATAGCTAAGCATGTATGAGAAACTTGTTTCTATGGCTCTGCATGTTATTTCATGAACCATTATTGGAAAGTTTGAGGCTATGGTGACCTTCCTCACTTGGTTACTTGGTTCTAAGTTTTTGGGAACCTTGAGTTCCATATGATCTTTCTTTAGGAGCTCATGTTTGTTGAGTTGAGCTTATATTTTAGCTCATAGTTAAACTTATGTTTGAGCTTGTGTTCATTTAAGCCTATCTTCAAGTTAATGTTTAATTGATTTTGATTAGACGTTAGTATTTGATATGAGGTTGTGTTGGAGGTTCTTGATGTTCTAAACCTGTGTTTGGAACCTTGGGTAACTTGGGACTATTATTTCAAGTCCATATGTAGCTTTGTAATCATGTTTTATTCTTGTGATATTCGTATTGTTAATCAAAGTTCATGTTTTAACCGCACTTGTATTTTGTTACTAGTATGGTTCCCAACTCTTGTTGAAACTCATGTTTCATTTTGAGTTGGAAATAGGGCTTCTTGATGAGATATAAATTGGTAATGGAAGCTCCTTATTGTTTTGAAATATTAATGCATATTTATAATATATATTGCCTCGTATTAAGAAACTTGTGTATATCTAAGCTCATGTTTGAGACTTTGTAATTTAACACTGTACGTGTAATTTGGTACTTAGTGTTGGAATTTATAGCTGGAATGATGTGTTGGTTCTGTTCTGGTAATTTTGAGTTGGTTTTAATTTCATTTAAGTTAAAATCTTATAACTCTATCAATTCGAACTACTTACTCAAAGGAAATCTGGTAGAGTAGTTTAACCAAGGTGTTTGAATATCTTTTGGAAAATTAAACTGGAAACATTTTCATTAGATAATGGAATTGGAACTTCTTTTGTGGAATGTTCATCTTCTTTGAACTAGCAATGGCATTTAAGTAGGGAAATACTTTTCCCCTCTATTTTGAGGAAACCCATATCTTGGGTTGATTGTTTTGTATAAAATAATGTCTCCTTTATTAGAAACATGAATTTGAGATAGTTTTATTTTGGATTATTTCTCTCTTGAAACCACAAACCGCTTATTGGTGCAAAATCACAAGTATTCTGGATGTTGATCAGATTTCTAAGTTGATCACTCTAGCATCCAGTGTGATTGCACAACATTGAATCCTTTCTCCAAGTGTGGGACTTGCAGAAATGAGAAAGGAATCTCCAGAGAAGGTTGGTTCCTCTTCCTAAACTACCTGCAACAAGCTATTCCAGTGCAGGCAAGCTAATCTAATCCTAATCTAACCACCAAGGAGACAGGGGAGAGATAGAAAATCGAAAAATAGAGCCTACACTAAAACGGTGATACACCAGAGAAGGAAAATGTTGAACATCTATCAAAACTGCCATGGAACAAAGAGAGGTGAGCAATGGGAAGGATGGATAGATGCATCACAGGCCCAAGGATAGATTTCACATAGAAAATGTTCCAAAACTCCATGAACACAGCTCCACACTTGCAATGAACATTCAAACATGCACAAATACCTGCAATGAAGAGAGGTAAGAAGAAAACAAGCAAAAATGAGCAAGGATGGACAGATGCATCACAAAACATGTTTTTGTTGCTCCAGAAGTTTACACAGAACATCATTTCAATAGTAAAAGGAAAAAATGCCATTACAGAGTAGGGGAGGAGGTTAGAACTCCATTTTCTACCCTGGAGAAGAAAATAAGGGAGGGGCAGAGTTGAAAAGATAAACCACACTTAGAAAATGAGCCAAATCTGGCTTTTTACAATGCATGGGTCGAGCCCAGGAGAGAGAAAATGTAGGAAAACGTGCAAGTAGCCCAACCATTGACCAAAACACATTCTTCATTAAAATCGGTGGTTGAAACATCACTTCTGGCCATGCTGAAGAAGAATGCAACCCATGTGCATTAAAATTGGTGGTTGAAACATCAGTTCTGGCCATGTTGATGAAGAATGAGACACATTTGCATTAAAACTAGTTGTTGAAACGTTAGTTCCGCCATTACAACGTGCCGGATAAATTTCTTGATTTTATCTCTCCAAACTAAACCAAAATGCAAGATTGACCTAGAATCATGTAGAGAATTTTTCTTTCCACGATGTAAAGAACCTAAAAATCGAGCTCTAGATCGAAAGATATGGTGATCTAAAGATTTAGGGAAAAAAATAGGCTAAAACGGATTTTGAATTTTTTCCCGTGCTCTGCCACTGGATGACACGTGTCAGGCACTGATTGGCTGAGAAATTCTCTCTCCTCAACCTTTTCATGGGTTTTCCTTAAAAATTTTGAATTTTCTTACACTTTGAAAATTTTCCATTTTTTCCCCGCGCCCCCGCCACTTGGGACACGTGGCATGATCTGGTTGGAGGACGGGGCGCGGGGTCATCCTTGTCTTTTAATTTTTGGCCCAAGACTTTGTCAAATTTTCCTAAGTCTTTCCCTGGCTCCAAACTCCCCCACCTTAGGACACATGTCCTGTGTTTATTAGCTTGAGCTGACCCTTCAAACCTTGCCCTTTGAAATTTTTTTGGCCAAAAACACTTAGCCAATTTCCATTGCACTTCCCCTTGTGACACGTGGCACATTCGATTCGTTCTCGGCTCCTCCGACTTTTCACGTCCCTCTCGTACCTTTGGCCCGGATGTCCCAAACTGTCTGGGAAAAATTCTTCCAAACCACCTGATTCAGGCTTCCTTGTTCCTATTTACGGTGAAGACACATGGCACATTTCCATTCACTCTCAGCTCCTTCGGCTTTTCACGTCCCACGCGTACTTTTGTCCCAGGTGTCCCAGATGAAAGTTCCCTGTTTCGGCCGATCCGGGTGGTTCGCGTCCTCTGCGTACCTTTGTCCCAACTATCCCGGACTGTCTGGGACAAATTTCTCGAACCGCCCGAAATGGGCTGGACTGTTTGCTCTCAGCCGCTTCACCTTTTCGCGTCCTTTGCATACTCACGGCCCAGATGTCCCAGACTGCCTACACAACAGTTAGTCAATTTTTTCACCTTCGGCCGGTTCACCCTTTCACGTCCCATGCGTCCCCACGGCCTGGATGTCCCTTTGCTGCGTGGACCATCTGGCGGTTTTTCAGCCGATTCGGGCCCCGACGTCCCAACTGTCCCTAGTGCTGCCTTAGTCAATTTTCTCTGTATTTCAGCCTCAAGCCTGGCTCTTTGCAACTTTTTCACATACTTTTAAAACATTGGGTTTTCTTCTTGGACAGGAGGGTTAGAAATAAATTGAGGGGCCCCAAAAACATGATTTTGGGCCTTTAAACAATCTATTTACGGGACTTAAATATTCGATGCATGTTATCAAAATTATCCTCGGGGGTGAATTTTGGATAATAGTTTTGGCGACTCAGCGGGGTCATCTGCCTGCTAGATGAAGTTACCAGTTTTCTAGAGCATCCATTGGGCATGGAGTCATGAGTTGTAACCTGCAACTGATCTGAACTTTGAAAACCTGCTCTCTGAGCCACTTGGAAACCCACTGAAATGGAGTTGTTCTCACTAAAATGCCACTGAAATGGACTGTGCAAGAGAAAAACTAGCACCACAAAAACTATGTACAGAACTAAAAATCATACATGCTCCAAATGGAACATGTAGAGTGTGCACAAGCACTTCTTCTACTAAAAGCAAACCTACCTACTCTACTCTAACTGGAAGCAAAGGAAAGCTAAACAAACCCTGCAATTGGTTGTGAGAAATAGCTTCCCTTTCTCAAAAGTGGCAGCCATGCAATTGATTTGGCATTGAACATGGCTGATTGGATGAATGGAAAATCAACAAGAAGCTGGTCTTCCACCCAAATCATCAAGGTATCAGCTGAAGGAAAATTCAATACCTCTTTTAGTTGCTCTGCATTTGGATTGAAGAGGTATGACAGCTGATCCTTGGTACTTTATAGCTCACCCTCATGCTCAGAAGCAAGCATGACTGGTTGTGACTTCTCCTTTGGCTCCAATGAAGCCAAATACCTGATTGGGCAAGGTTTGATCCATTTGATATGCCCATAGCTCTGATTTTCAACTCCAAAATGGAGTCTTCTTGTAGACCTTGGATGGATGGTGTGGAAGCAATGGTGAAATTCCTCTGTCCTTTCTCTTCCTCCAATGAAGAACATGAAAGATTAAAATCTTCCAATCTTGGTTCCAAAGAGCTGCTATAAGATGCAGGATGCTGCAAATGGATGTTCTCCTTCATGACAGCAGACTCAAGTGTTTGAAATGTGGATGATGAAAGAGAGAATGGTGGAAACTCAACTGGCTCTTCTCCATCAAAACAATCCTCCGAATCTGATAGATAAACTGCCTCACTGCTGCCCCGCTACAAATGTTCAATCTCTCCCATGGTGTTCTCTTGATCTGCAACTTGATCACCATGGTTTCTTTCATCCTCCAACATTGAGTTTGAGAGATCAAACTCTTCTTTAGTACTAGAACTTGAGAGAGATGAAGTAGAAAGAAGAACTGAAGGTTCTTCTATAGCCTGCTTTGTGTTCAAAGCCCTTGGATCTACAATTTTCTCCTCCACAACTAGAATGTGCTCCTCTTCTTTTGGATTTGGAGCAACTTCTCCTTTCTCTACTACTTGAAGACAATCTTGCTCTTGATTGAACTCTTCCTCTAGCATGAAGTTTGTCAAGTCAAACTCTTCAATCTGTTGCTCTAGAGGACAAGTTGGGACTGCAAGATCTTCTTATGAGATTTCTTCCTTTATGGCTGATTGTGTAACTTGAATTGAATCAGCATTCCCTTCAAATAGAGTGCCAACATGGACACTACTTTCTAAGAAAAGCGAGTGTTGATCTCGCTTCTTCTTTTGCTCTTCTTTTTGCTGCTACAAAATCAGTCCCGACCACCATTTGTTCAACCTTAGCCTCTTCTGTAGGTTTAACCATCAAGGGGATCTTTTTCATCCCAAATTTAGCAACCCAAACCCTCAAGTTGTCTATCATTTCTTTTCTGTTGGGCTCCTCTTCTTGCTGTCCTTCATGGTTGATTTTTGCAATTTCTTCTTCCCCACATGGAATTGGGAATGCAAGAGGAGGGATGGGTTGTAACTCAATTGATTTGGCAATTTTTATGGTGGCAGAGGAGGTGAAACCTCTTGTTTCTTTGGGGAGAGCATATTTCTTTTAGCTCTTGTGGAGGGGAAGACTGTTTGGAAGGAAAAAGGAAAGAAGAATTGAGGTGTGGTGGAAGACTGAGAGGTGGAGACATGGGATCAACATTTGGGACAGCAGATGGAGAATTTAGAATTTGCAATTCCAAATGAGATGGTGCTGCTTGAGTAATGGGAAGAGAAAATCCAGATGATGGTGTAGAACTTACCCATTGACAAGGTTGTTTAATAATAAGTGCATAGGCCTCTATTTCTGCTGTCCATTGTGCAAGTTGGGATGACATCTTCATCATGAAGTCCAGCTTCTCCTGAGGGCTGAAGTGTCTTGGAAAAGGGCCTCCCCATGGACAAGGAGTCTTGCAACCAATTTTGAAAGCTCTCATTTGAGCTGTTGCTCTGGACTTGCACCATCTTTACCTCCATCTTTTGGATTTTCTCCAACATACCAGCATCTTGCATCTGATTATCTTCATTATATACATACTCTTACTCTTGGAAAGCTCCATAGCCAAACTGATTTTGGCATTGCTGCTCATATGGGTATGCATGCTGATTTTAAATTTGTTCAAAATGCTGATTTGGAGGATTTAAAAGTATGTTGGAGGTGGGAGACATTCTGCTTATTGTAAATGTGAGTTCCATGATGGAAATGAAGTCATGATTACATAACTTCATGGAATGGAAAAGAATGAAAGGGATGGAAAGAAGGATGGATGGGAATGGATGGAAAATGGGTCTGCAACTTCAGAAATGGGTTGTTGATTACATGGAGTCACCAGATGTGTTTGCAAATGCCTCCAAAGGCTAAAATATTCACAAGAACACACCAACCTGCAAAAGATGAAGTGGAAGACCTCTAAGGTCCCACCGGGCATGCCAAAACTATTGGTGCAAAATCACAAGCACCCCTCTGGATGTCGATCGATTTCTAGGTTGATCACTCTAGCATCCAAGCAGTGTGATTACACAACATTGAATCCTTTTTCTAAGTGTGGGACTTGTAGAAATGAGAAAGGAATCTCCAAAGAAGGCTGGTTCCTCTTCCTAAACTACCTGCCACAAGCTATTCTAGTGCAGGCAAGCTAATCTAATCCTAATCTAACCACCAAGGAGACAGAGAGAGAGAGAAAAGGGAAAAAAAAAGCCTACACTAAAACGGTGATACACTAGAGAAGGAAAATGTTGAACATCTATCAAAACTACCATGGAACAAAGAGAGGTGAGCAATGGGAAGGATGGACAGATGCATCACAGGCCCAAGGATAGATTTCACACAGAAAATGTTCCAAAACTCCATGAACACAGCTCCAAACCTATAATGAACATTCAAACATGCACAAATACTTGCAATGAAGAGAGGCAAGAAGAAAAAGTGAAAAACGAGCAAGGATGGACAGATGCATCACAAAACACGTTTTTATTGCTCCAAAAGTTTTTGCACAGAACATCATTTCAATAGTAAAAGGACAAAAATGCCATTACAAATTAGGGGAGGAGGTTCGAACTCCATTTTCAACCCTAGAGAAGAAAAGAAGGGAGGGCAGAGCTGAAAAGATGAACCACACTTAGAAAATGAGCCAAATCTGGCTTTTTACAATGCATGGGTTGAGCCCAGGAGAGAGAAAACATAGGAAAACGTGTAAGCAGCCCAACCATTGACCAAAACGCATTCTTCATTAAAATCGAGTGGTTGAAACATCACTTCTGGCCATGCTGAAGAAGAATGTGACCCATGTGCATTAAAATCGGTTGTTGAAACGTCAGTTCTGGCCATGTTGAAGAAGAATGTGACCCATTTACATTAAATCTTGTTGTTGAAACGTCGATTCGGCCATTACCACGCGCCGAGAGAAATGTCTTAATTTTCTCTATCCAAACTAAACTAAAATGCAATATTGACCCCGGAATCATGTAGAGAATTTTTCTATCTTTCCATTGATATAAAGAATGTGAAAATCTGAGCTCTGGATCGAAAGATATGGCGATCTGAAGATTTAGGGCAAAAAAAGGCCAAAACGGATTTTGAATTTTTTCCCGCGCTCTGCCACTGGATGACACGTGTCGAGGCACTGATTGGCTGAGAAATTCTCTCTCCTCTACCTTTCCATGGGTTTTCCTTGAAAATTTTGACTTTTCTTACACTTTGGAAAATTTTCCATTTTTTCCCGCGCCCCCGCCACTTGGGACATGTGGCGTGATCTGGTTGGAGGACGGGGTGCGGGGTCATCCTTGTCTTTTAATTTTTTGGCCCAAGACTTTTGTCAAATTTTCCTAAGTTTTCCTGGCTCCAAACTCCCCACCTTGGACACATGTCCGTGTCTATTAGCTCAAGTGACCCTTCAAACCTTGCCCTTTGAATTTTTTTGGCCAAAAAACACTTAGCCAATTTCCATTACACTTCCCCTTATGACACGTGGCACATTCTGATTCATTCTTGGCTCCTCCAGCTTTTTGCATCCCATGCATCCCTCACATACCTTTGGCCCGGATGTCCCAAACTGTCTGGGACAAATTCTTTCGAACCGCCTGATTCGGGCTTCCTTGTTCCTGTTTATGGTGAAGACACATGGCACATTTCCATTCACTCTCAGCTCCTTCGGATTTTCGCGTCCCGCGCGTACTTTTGTCCCAGGTGTCCCAGACGAAAGTTCCCTATTTTGGCTGATCCGGGTAGTTCACGTCCTCCTCGTACCTTTGTCCCAATTGTCCTGAACTGTCTGGGACAAATTTCTCTGAACCGCCTGAAATGGGTTGACTATTTGCTCTCGGCTGCTTCACCTTTTCACGTCCTTCATGTCCTTCATGTACTCACGGCCCAGATGTCCCAGACTGCCTGTATAATAGTTAGTCAATTTTTTCACCTTCGGCCGGTTCACCCTTTCGCGTCCCACACGTCCCCATGGCCTCGGATGTCCCTTTATGTGTGGACCGTCTGGTGGTTTTTCGGCCGATTCGGGCCCCGACATCCCAACTGTCCCTAGTGCTGCCTTAGTCAATTTTCTCTGTATTTCGGCCTCAAGCCTGGCTCTTTGCAACTTTTTCACATACTTTTAAAATGTTGGGTTTTCTTCTTGGATAGGAGGGTTATAAAGAAACAGAGGGGCCCCAAAAACATGATTTTGGGCCTTTAAACAATCTATTTGCCTGGGACTTGAATATTCTGATGCATGTTATCAAAATTACCCTAGGGGGTGAATTTTGGATAACACCACTTGCTTGTTGTAATAAAATGTTTAAATCTTGTAATGAATTTTTAGTCTTTGTTGAGCTCGTGGGTAATTAAGAATTATTAGTTTTCTATTAGGGATTTTCTATTTCTTGATTGGATTTAGTAAATGAATCCTTATTATTTTTTTAAAGAGAAAATAAATTTCAATTCATTTAGGATAGTATGTTGTTTTTTAACTTTATTGTGTATTTTTCTAAATTGAAATGGGAACTCATGATTTATTGAAGGTAAAAATTGTAAGGGAGACTTGCAAGTATGTTTTCTTCTTACCTTGAGTTGGTTTTTTTCTCTTCCGGGAACTAGTGTATGATCTTATTGTTTGGATTAGAAAGGGAATTTGTTGTTAAGTGTAGTGAAATTATTTAAGGATGGAATCAAATTCTGATAATATTCCTTTTCTATGTTATTGGGTTAAGTTCATTTGATTGAAATCTTCTGTTAAATTTATCTTTCGAAATGGAGATTTATTATGTTGATCAATCTTCTTATACATATCATTTGACTGATCTGATGTTGATGATTAGGTTTGTTGAATAGAAAATGTAAACTAGTTGGTTGACTATTTGATTCTATATTCACTCTTGGATTGAAATGGGATTCTATTCTGATGAATATCTTAAATGTTGAAGTTAACGTAGTTGTCCTTTAAATGAGGTAGTCATATTCATGTTATGAACCTATTTTTGTTTTCAAATGTTTTGTGTTTTGGAATAGTATGTAAAGGGTATCCTTCTTCTTTTCCTTAGGAGTTAGATGAATCATCCTAATGAGAACCATGTTGTAAAACCTTCTTTTAGATTAAAGAAAAGATAAATGTTGTATTCTATTATGATAGAATTGGGAACAATGAGATGATATGATCTATTGTTTTCTTAAGGATAATTGATAGGATCAATTAAACTTTAATTCTATAAGGCAGATGTTGTGGATTATATTTTGTTCTCCTCTTAGAAGGGAATTCAGATTGGTTAATGTAATTCTTTTCCAATTGTTATTACTTATACTGGTTTGTATGATATATTAATTGTCCCATTAAAGTAGAGTTGTTTTAATGGAACAATTAGTGGAATGCAATATGTTTTAAGGCTTAGTGCTTATCATTCTCAGTTCATTGAACTGACCTGTGCTAAAAAAATTAGATGGACTTCGTAAGTGATAAAAGAAGGCTAAACTTATGAGATGCATTAGCTGATTTAAATTCGATTCCTTGTGAAGAATTCTGATTCATTTTTAAGATTGTATTGAAAAATAAAAGTAGTATTCTTTTAGGATGAAGGCGGTTGTTATGTAGTACACCTAAAGTGCATAAGGCTTGTAAATGTATAAGTTATAAATATGAATTGAAAGCTGAGAATTTACTTGTATTGGTTGTGTAAATTATCTTGTACTTGTATGAAAAAGATGGATTTCTATCTTGTTGATATTCTTCATATTATTTATATGCTTAATTGGTTATCCTTGATAAGTTGGATAAAGGGATTTAGTTCAATTTCCCTACTTATGATGCAGCTTGTTAAGTTGTAGAATATGATATTCTTTATCTAAACTATATAACATAGTAATGTAATGTGTGATGAACATACATTAAGAAATATGGATATTGGGTAGGATATACCCTAACACTTAACATGTAGATAAAGACTCTTTACATTTCTTAATTTAATATAACCTAAAAGGTATGTTAATGTGATTTCAATTTATTATACTTAATTTTGTATGAAGTATAATTTAATTAGATATATACCCAAATGTTGAACCTGTCTAAAAGTTATTGTACTTCTTAAATGAAACTTGATAACATTGTTCGGTTATGATTAATTGGTAGTTTAATTGTGTGATCAAACATTAAAAACAACCATAAGTATAACAAAGTTCTTCATGGACTAAATAAATCAAATTTAGGAAAGAACTTATTGAGCGTTAGATTAGGGGTTGACAGGGTTGCTGTAATGAAGAAATAATTGAGACTAATAATGTATTAATAATCCCCTTGGGGTATGTATATCTCAATGAGGTAGTTTCTATAGGATGTTGGCACACGCCAAATGCATAGCTATACTTTTGAGAAGGCTTGGGTCTTCCCAAGAATACAACGGTGTAGTTGACATGTGGCATTACCCTACCACATTGATCATCTAGATCCACACACAATAGAAACTCAGACTTGAACTTAGTTTCTCTCTAGGTCTGGATAGGAGCATATTTAGGATATGAATTAACTTCCAATGGCTCGTGGTACATTGACACATTCGAACAATTTAGGTTAACTAAGTATGCCCATTTACCCTAATCCATTGTATCTTCCTATAATAGGTTATGTTCCTATCTAGGGCTAGGATTAAACCTAGAACAAGTGGACTGATGGTAGTTAGTAAAGACCAATCATTAAGGAGTGAGGTGAAGGACATATTCCAATATGATGAGTATGTCATCTAGGAATAGTGACATACACAGTATGTTATAAATCTTTGGCCAAAGTATTACAAACTATTGGTTACATTGTCCTATGTCCCCAAGTTTGAAACAACATGATATCGATGAATATTAGTAGCGAGATATTCAAATATGTTCTTTAATTTTTTTAGCTTTCCAGAAAGGTAAATTTTTCCTCCTAACTCCATGTATTTTTGAAGTTATGGCTCAATAGAGTTTTTGTGGAAAATTTTCCCTGGACAAGCCCAGGCCAATAAGGTGAGGCCACGTGTCCTCGGAAGGGTGGAGGCGGAGGTAAACTTGGAATTTTACCAAGTGTTTGGCAAGATTTCAGAAGGAATTTTTCAGCCCGATGGCCCACCATCCAATGGGAGCTCGCCACGTGTCCAAGGGGAAGGAATTAGGAAAATTTCCTAAGGGTTGACACAAAAAAAATTTCAACACCAGGCCCACATCCAATCACATTGTGCCACGTGTCTTTAGGGAAAAGAAGTGGCGGAGGGTAGAGATAAAATTGAAAATTTGGTGAAGTGTTTTGGCAAGAGGAAAGGAGAAATTTTGGCCCGCAGGCCCACGAGCGAATAAGATGATGCCACGTGTCTCAAGGGAGCATCGAGCTTCGGCCGCTGGGGAGAAATTGGGAATTTTTCCCAAAGGTTAGCACAAAGAGAAATGTTTGCCCCCAAGGCCCGCATCCAATGGGAGCTTGCCATGTGTCCCAAGACCGGTAGAATGTGGGGGAAAGTTGGGAATTTTTCCCAAAGCAAAGTCGAAGGAAATATTGAAAGGGAGAGTTGGCCCCCCAAAACCCGAGCCAATCAAATCATGCCACGTGTCCATGTGGTGTGCAAAAACACAAGGCAAGCCCACAGGGAAAAAGGATCATAAAGGCACACGTCCAATGGGAGCTCACCATGTGTCCCATCAAGGAAAATGGTCGGAGAAGGTGGATAATTTGAAAGAAAAGGCCCGCAATGAATCATATCACGCCATGTGTCCCTCGTGTCATCGGCTGACGAGAATTTTTTGGAAAATTTTCCAATGGCCAAAATGGTGGAAAATGAAGCACAGAAGGCCCGTGTCCAATCAGAATGTGCCACGTGGCACCAGGAGTGGTGGAGCATGGAGATTTTTGGGAAAATTTTCCCAAATGCAAAAAGTGGGAAAATTTCAAATTTTTGGCCCGCCATCCCGTTTTGGCCCTGTTTTGCCCTAAATTTTCAAATGAGCATAACTTTCGATCCAGAGCTTGGTTTTTCACGTTCTTTATATCAACAGAAAGCTGGTGAAATTATCTACATGATTTTGGGATCAATTTTGTATTTTGATGGATTTTGGAGAGAGAAAATTGGAAAACACCTCTGGCACATGGAAATCAACAGAAATGATGTTTCAACCACCATTTTTAATGAAGAATGGCTCGCATTCTCTCCCAAAGCATGGTGAAAAATGTCAGGGAATGGACCTTAAGGATGCCCATGCTGTTTTATTGCATTTTGGTTGGTGGTTGAAGCTCCTCTCATGTTTTCCCATGTTTCTCTCTCCTGGGCTCATTTTTGCATTGTAAAAGCCAGAATGGGCTCATTTTTAAAAAAAAGGAGACACTTTTTTAGCTTTCAGTAGCTTCCCTTTTTTTCATTTAAAAGTGAAAATTTTGTGAAATTTTTACCTTTCCATGCAAATACAACACCTTTTGCCTCTTGGTCATGTAATGCAATGTGTTGATATTGGAAAATGACAATATATGCTCGTGTGATTAAAAGTTTCTCAATCCTTTCATATGTTTATCATTGTTTTCCTAACCTTCTCATTACACATTTTGGCAATTTGTGCATGATTTTTGTGTTGTATTTTTCTTATGACTGTGTATGTTTGCGATAGTAAAGTAAAAATGTCTCACTACTCCTTTGGTGCATCACCTTATTAGCATTAGTCTCATTTTTTTTGCATTCTCTATCTCTGTCCCCTTGGAATTTAGAGTAGGAATTAGGAATTTAAGCCTCTGCAAATTTCATGCATATACTTGATAAGAGGAGTTGAGGAACCAACCTCTAACCTGGAGATTCTTTTCCCATTTTTACAAGTCCCACACTTGGGGAAAAGATTCAATGTTGTGCAATCACACTGGATGTCCAAAATGTCAAACTAGAAATCTGATCAACATCCAAGGGTGCTGCTGATTTGCACTAATAGTTTTGGCACACCTAGTGGGACCTTAGAGGTCTTCATCTTCATTGCAAAAAATTGATGTGCATTTTTGCAAATTTCTTGCTTAAAAGAGCCCTAAATTACACATCTGGTGACTCCAAGGAAGAAGAATCAGCTGGTTTTAGCAGTGCAGACCTGAAAACTCATGAGAAGAATCACCACAAGGTCAAGAGTTGGAGAAGAAGAGGTGTTGTTTGAGTATCTACAATTATCTCCAAGAAGAAGGCAAAGAGGGAGGAGAATTCAAAGGTCTCCATCTCCACCAAATAGAACTCTATCAACTCCTCCACCTAGTAGGCCTTTCATTCAATCAACAAGGGTTCTAAGGCCAATCAGAATGGCACAACACAACCCCTATGTCAATTTCACTAGCAGCAGCCCACTTTCTCTCAATGCACAAAATCCAATCCACTGCAATATGAAGAACATTCCATACTTTACTGGAGAGAATCAAACCACTCCTGGTGATCATGTCAAGGATATTGCTAATATTTGTGCAATCCATGAGATTAATGAGATGCAAGTTGCTATCAAACTACTGGCATCTTCATTCAAAGGGAAAGCTTTGCAATGGTTCAGGAGTCTTGCCTCAGGTTCTATCCAAAATTGGAACCAGCTATGTATAGCCCTCCATGAGTAGTTTGGAGAAAAGGGAGATAACTTGTCCCTTTGGAACAAGTTGACAACCATCAAGAGAGCTCCCAATGAGTAGCTGACTGACTTCAACTTTAGGTTTCAAATGACTTGGGAGAGAATTCCAGTGGTAGTAAGGCCAACAAAGAAGGTGCTTTTCTATATTACCTTAAAGCTCTAAATTCTGATATTTCTATGTTAATTCAATCCATGGGGGCACAACTATCCCTATTGCTTATAGCATTGCCATTAGAGCTGAAAATTGTTTGATTCAAGCTAGCAAGCTAGCTCCTAGGCCTCCAATGCCATTGTATCCAAGTTTAGAGAGCCCAAGTACTAGTCAAGTGCCTATTTTAGCTCCTATTCCCACTCCTAGAAATCAGAATTCAAGTGAAGCTTCTACTTCATCTTCTAGTGCCTCAAATGAACTTCAAGAAGTCATGAAGCAATTACAAAATTTAGGTAATGAGCTGGTTACACTCAAGAGGCAAGCAAGCCCAAGGTTTTAGACCTTCTTTCTAGCCTCAAGCTTAGCCTAACAGGTAGCCATACCAGCCTCAAAGACCACCCAATCTAGTTGCAAATCAAAATCAAGCAAGACCTCCTGCCAATAGACCATTTCAGCCCTATAATCCCAATGCTACATCTGCCTCTAAAGCAATAGTGCCAGTGCAAAACAACATAGCTCAAGAGTATGATTGGTGTTTCCCATGCAATGAACCTCACAACCAATCTATGTGTTTCAATGGTGCCTTAAATCAAGCATTAATGGTGACAACTAATGGTGTGGAGGGTGAAGGGAGTCAAGGAAATAACCAACAACAAGAAACATTCCAGCAACAATCAGCTCCAAATGATACCACACTTGTAAACTGGCAGTAAAAGATTTTTGTGGCATGAATCAAACAATCTCCCAAAGTGTTGCAGCCAACACAAGGTCAAAAAGGAGAAATTTGGGTGAAGAACAGCCATTGGCTCCAAGTAATCCACAACCTTCTACCACTCCACAAATTATTGGCAAACAAAATGTAGTTCCAAACATGCAAGGACTACCTAAAACAGCTCCTAGGCCAACTCAGATGCCAGTTGTTGCTGCCCATGTGCAAGGAATGAATGTGTAGGCCAAGGGACAGTAGAGAGATGCTTCATCTCCATTCAACATCATTGATCAGATGAAGAAGACAAATGTAAACATATCAATGTGGGAATCACTATCCATCCCAGGCCAAAGAGATTTGCTACAAGTTGCCATGAAGGACTGGTCAACTTCAAATCAGCAGGTCCAAATGCAAGAGAAGGTACTCACAAATGCTGCCCATCCTGAGAGGAATCATGGAGGACAACAAGGTAAAATGTTGAAGCCCCCTCCATTCTATGTTTCATTGATCATTGGAAACCATTAGTACACAACTGCATGATTGATTCTGGAGCAAGTAGTTCAGTAATGCCCAAGAAAATAGCTGATCAGTTGGGGATTCAATATGAAGTCATATCCAAAGGGGTAGTGCAATTGGATGGGACAACAATAATAATAGTAGGAGTGATAAAAACTTGAGTCTTACTTTGCATGCATGCCCCAACGTTGTTGTTTTGCAAGATGTCTCAGTAATAGACCTTCCACCACTCTTTGCCCTATGTCTGTCAAGGGATTTCATAGCCAAGATTGGAGGGTACTTATCTGCTGATTGGTCACACATGTTGTTCAGAACAAGATATGGAACCAAGGCCACAATCAGATCTGAACCTATTGCAAACTTTCACATTGAGCCTCACACTCCAAGCCAAATCAATACCAATTGTTCAGCATTTGATCAAGAAGATTATCCAAGCACTGATGAAGCTGACACCAAGGTTGGAAGTATCCCAGATTTGACTCTTGATGAATGGGCAAACAAGGTGCATGCTTTTGATCCTTATCAAGAAATAGAAGAATCTGAGCTAGGAGTCTATTGCATGCATGAAGAAAATCAGCCTATTCCTAGCATCACCAAGCCAAACCACAAGGATGACAATGAGGTATGGCAGTTGTTTTTTGATGGATCAAGGAGTAGACAAGGTGTAGGAGGGGGAGCTATGCTTGTTTCACCTCAAGGAGTTAAGTATTATTCAGCTTTTAGATTTTAGTTTGCATGCTCTAATAACACTACTGAATATGAAGCTTTGATACAAGGATTGCATTGGTCAATCAAGAGAGGAATAAAGAACTTGCAAGTCTTTGGTGATAGTGAGTTGATTGTCAACCAAGTTAAGGGGCAGCATGCTGCCAAGAATGATCTGCTCAAGTGCTACAAAAATAGGGTGTGGGACCTCATTGAAGATTTTGAGGGCTTTGGCATCAAATCCATTCCTAGAAAAGAGAACCAAGCTGTTGATAGCTCAGCAGCATTGAGAGCAGCCTTTGATGTTGTTGAAAGCATCCAAAAAGACAAGGTACAACCAAACATCCATGTGATTATAAGGCCTTTGGTGCCAGACAACAATGTAAGTTGGCAAGTGTTTGAAAATGATCAACAAATCATCCATTTCTTACAAGAAGAGGCTGAGTTCTCAGCTAAAAATCAAGAAAAGTTAGAACAACAGTATGGTGACCAAGTGGTACAACTGAGAACCAACAAACTACCAAAGGGACTTATTACTTTGGAGTCCATTTTCAATCCTAATGATCAGTTTAGGAAGGAGAAAGAAAACATCCAAGTCAAGGGAGAAGATTCAGTGTCCATCTTGGTGGAAGAAGGAAAATCACTCCAAATTGGTAAGGTGACAATTGAACAAGAAAGGTATGAGTTCATACAACTTTGTCAAGAATTCCCTGATGTGTTTTCTTGGAGCTATGAAGATTTGAAAGGTTTCAATCCCGAGTTAGCTCAACACACCATTGAATTGGATCCAAGTACTAAACCCATCAGGTAAAAACAAAGGCTAGTCAATCCACACATGGAGCCTCTCATGAGAAAAGAATTGAATAAGTTGATAGAGTCAAGTATCATATTCCCTATCAAGCATTCTAGTTGGGTGGCCAACTTGGTTCCAAGTTAGAAAGAAGAGTGGGGAAATCAGATTGTGTGTTGACTTTAGAGATTTGAATAGAGCATCTCTCAAGGATCATTATCCACTTCCTTCTATGGAGAAAGATTTTACAAGTTGTTTGCTAGCTGAGAGGTTTTCATTACTTGATGGCTATTCAGGGTACAATCAGATTATGGTGAAAGAAGAGGATCAGTTCAAGACAAGCCTTTACAACCAAATGGGGAACTTATGCATACAGAAAATGCCATTTGGGCTGTCCAACACTGGAGCTACTTTCCAAAGGGCAATGGACATGGTGTTCAAGGATTTGATTAACAACATGGTGCTGATATATCTTGATGATATCACTATTTTTTCAAAAAATGTAGTAGACCATCTCTTTCATTTGAGACAAGTGTTCCAAAGGTGCAGAAGATTTGGAGTATCCTTGAATCCTAAAAAGTGTATTTTTCTAGCCCATGAAGGAAAGCTCCTTGGCCACATTGTCTCCAAAGAAGGATTAGCAATTGATCTAGAAAGATATTTGAAGCCATAAGAGCACTACCATTGCCAAGCCACAAGAAGGCCCTTCAAAGTTTCTTGGGGAGAATAAATTTTGTTTGAGGTTTGTCCCAAATTTTGCAGCCCTAGTCAAGCCTATCACCAAGATGTTAAAGAAAAGCATAGCTTTCAAATGGACAAAGAAGGAAAGGAAAGTTTTGAGCAATCAAAGAAGCCATCTCTCAAGCCCCAACTCTCATTAACCCAGATTTCTCCAAGGATTTCATCCTCTATGCATTTGGGGGTGATGATACTATTTTTGCAATTTTGGTACAAAGCAGAACAAAGACAATGATGAGCAGCCAATTGCTTTCTTCAGCCAAATCCTGGAGGACTATGAGGTGAGGTATTATTTCATTGAGAAGCATGTTCTTGCAGTAATCAGGAGCTTGAAGAAATTCAAGCATCTAGTTTCAAACAACAAGGTTCAATTGTTGGTTTCTCATGTGGGAGTTAAAGACTTCCTCCTCAACAAAGACCTGAATGAAAAGAGAGTAGGTTGGATTACTCGTGTCATGGAGTATGACATTGAGATCAAAGTCACCAAGTTGGTCAGAGGAAAAGGATTGTGTGAGCAGCTGGTCTTGAATAAACACAAGGAAGCATGCAATGAGAAGGAGGTTGTTTTGGCATTGCAAGACAACCATGAGCAAGGAAGCACTCAAGAGGAAAATGATGGTGTCCTCACTCCTTGCTGGACCCAAGACATAATGCACTTCCTAAACATAGGTCTATGCCCTCCAGAGATGAACAAGACCAAAAGAAGACACTTCAGATTGCAGGCTGTCCCATATGCCCTTGTTGATGGTGTTTTGTTCAAAAGGGATGTGAATGGAGTGCTGCTGAGATGCATTGGTACAAATCAGATTCACAGGGTGTTGGAAGAGTTCCATGGTGGATCAGCTGGTGGTCATTTTGCACCGAGAGTGACAACTCTAAAGATCATGAGGGCTGGCTATTATTGGCCCAAGATTTTCAGTGATTGTTATGCATGGATCAAGAGGTGCAAGAATTGTGCATTCTTCATGGGTAAGGAGAGACTAGCTGCCCTTCCATTGCATCCAATTTCAGTTGACCAGCCATTCATGCAATGGGGTTTAGACTTCATTGGAGTCATTAATCCAAATTCAAGCCAAGGGCACAAATGGATTCTAATAAAGCAATAGATTATTTCACCAAGTGGACTGAAGCAGTAGCACTCAAGGAAGCAAATGAATCTAGCATCCTAGACTTCTATGAGGGAATAACAACTAGATTTGGCATACCTGCTACAATAATATCAGATAATGCATTGGCATTCATTGGGTCCAAGGTAATTGAATGGGCTGTCAAGAATGGGATCTACCTAAGCACTTCATCAAATTATTACCCTGTGGTAATGGCCAAGCTGAATCTACAAACAAGAACTTGTTAAGGATCATTAGGAGGACTCTTGATGAAAATCAGAGGTCTTGGCATACTAAGTTGAAATCAGCCTTATGGGCTGATAGGATAACTCCCAAGAGATCTACAGGTAACTCTCCATTCAAGCTTGTTTATGGAAGAGAGGCAATTTTTCCCATGTCACTTGAGTTGCCAACATTGGAACTCATGAAACAGTTGGAGTTGTTGGAGTTTGGACCCATGGAGGTTAGATATGTAGAATTGATGGAGCTCCAAGAAATCAGAAATCAGGCATCCCAAGCAATGGAGAAGGATCATGCTTTGATCAAGAAGACCTTTGATAGAAAGGCCAAGGATAGATCTTTCCAAGTTGGAGATCTAGTGTTAAAATGGGATGCAGACAGAAAAACCGGGAGGCATTCAAAATTTGATGCCATTTGGAGTGGCCCATACATGGTCACAAAGTGTAAGGACAACAATGCCTTCCAATTGTCTACATTGGATGGTGAAGAGTTATAGATTCCAGTCAATGGAATCCATCTGAAGCATTGCTACTGAAAGAAACTCTCCACCTTGTACATATTAGCTTAGGTTTTCATTCCTCCAAGTGCTTATGCACATTTTTTTGTTGTAGTTTATTTTTTCTTTCCCTAAGTGCTTTGGCACAAGCTTGTTGTTCCAGAAATGTGTTTTGCAGGCCTTGCTCCAATCAGATGGTGTTCTACCTTCCATCTTCCTCCTTGCAGTGTTCTAATCAGTTGGGGTACCAAGTAGAGAATTTAATGACTCCATGCCCAATGGATTGTTTTAGGAAACTGGTAACTTCATCCAACAGGCAGATGACCCCTCTGAGTCACCAAAATTGTTATCCAAAATGAGCCCCTTGCTCATTTTGTGGCTAACTCCCTTCATTTCTTCCTCTCTTGTGCCTCAAGTCATAATTTTTTTTTTTAGGCACTCAAAACCTTCTAGAAATGGCACCATTGGATAGAGATTTTTCTCAGCTTTCCAGAAAGGTAAATTTTTCCTCCTAACTCCATGTATTTTTGAAGTTATGGCTCGGCAGAGTTTTTGTGGGAAATTTTCCCTGGAAAAGCCCGAGCCAATAAGGTGAGGCCACGTGTCCTCGGAAGGGCGGAGGCGGAGGTAAACTTGGAATTTTTACCAAGTGTTTGGCAAGATTTCAGAAGGAATTTTTCACCCCGATGGCCCGCCGTCCAATGGGAGCTCACCACGTGTCCAAGGGGAAGGAATTAGGAAAATTTCCTAAGGGTTGACACAAACAAAATTTTGAAAAGGCCCGCATCCAATCACATTGTGCCACGTGTCCTTAGGCCAAAGGAGTGGTAGAGGGCAGAGATAAAATTGAAAATTTGGTGAAGTGTTTTGGCGAGAGGAAAGGAGAAATTTTGGCCCACAGGCCCGCGAGTGAATAAGATGATGCCACGTGATGCCACGTGTCTCAAGGGGCATCGGAGCTTTGGCCGCAGGGAGAAATTGGGAATTTTTCCCAAAGGTTAGTGCAAAGAGAAATGTTTGCCCCAAGGCCCATGTCCAATGGGAGCTCGCCACACGTGTCCCAAGACCAGTGAAATACGGGGGAAAGTTGAGAATTTTCCCAAAGAAAGTCAAGGAAATATTTCAAAGGAAAGAGCCGCCCCCAAAACCCGAGCCAATCAAATCATGCCACATGTCCATGTGGGTGAAAAAAAAAACACAAGGCAAGCCCCATAGGAAAAAAAAAGAAAGCATAAAGGCCCATGTCCAATGGGCTCCCCATGTGTCCTATTAGGGAAAATGGTCAAAAGGAGTAGGTGGATAATTTGAAAAGTAAATCCCGCAATAGAGGAAAATCGAATCATATCACGCCATGTGTCCTCAAGTCATCCACCGTGGAGAATTTTTGGAAAATTTTCCAATGGCCAAAACGGTGGAAAATGAAGCAGAAGGCCCGCATCCAATCAGAACATGCCACGTGGCACCAGAGTGAGTGGTGGAGATTTTTGGGAAAATTTTCCCAAATGCAAAAAGTGGGAAAATTTCAAATTTTGGCCCGCCATCCCGTTTTGGCCCTGTTTTGCCCTAAATTTTCAAATGAGCATAACTTTGATCCAGAGCTCTGGTTTTTCATGTTCTTTATATCAATGGAAAGATGGTGAAATTATCTACATGATTCTGGGATCAATTTTGTATTTTGATGGATTTTGGAGAGATAAAATTGAAAATGCCTCTGGCACGTGGAAATCAATAGAAATGACGTTTCAACCACCATTTTTAATGAAGAATGGCTCGCATTCTCTCCCAGCATGGTGAAAAATGTCAAGGAATGGACCTTTAAGGATGCCCATGTTGTTTTATTGCATTTTGGTTGGTGGTTGAAGCTCCTCTCATGTTTTCCCATGTTTCTCTCTCCTAGGCTTTTTTTACATTGTAAAAGCCAGAATGGGCTCATTTTTTAAAAAAGGAGACACTCTTTTAGCTCTGCAACTTCCCTTCTTCTTCCTTTTTGGAAAAATTTGTGGAAATTTTTACCTTTCCATGCAAATATACACACTTATTTTACCTCTTGGTCATTGTAATGCACTGTGTGTTTGATATTGGAAAATGACAATATAGCTCTGTGATTAAAAGTTTCTCAATCCTTTCATTGTTTATCATTGTTTTCCTAACCTCTCATCACATTTTGGTAATTTTTGCATGTTTTGTGTTGTATTTCCTCTTGATTGTGTATGTTTTGTAAAAATGTCTACTACTCCTTTGGTGCATCACCTTATTAGCATTAGTCTCATTTTTTTACATTCTCTATCTTTGTCCCCTTGAATTTAGAGTAGAATTAGGAATTTAAAGCCTCTACAAATTTCATGCATATACCCGATAAGAGGAGTTGAGGAACCAACCTCTAACCTGGAGATTCTTTTCCCATTTTTACAAGTCGACAACGCCAATGTGGGTGTTGATAATAATAATGTTAACATACGTGGAGCATGAGAACAAAATGGCTAGGCTAGTAGTAGAACTCACTAATGACATAAAAAGGATAATTCCACCCAAGTTTGATGGCACCACATTAGGAGATGGGGATAAGAACTGGTTAGGTGAAATGGAGAAATACTTTGCAATAAGAAATTTCTCGAAGAAATAAAGGTGATATGGGGAGCATATCAAATTTCACATGAAGCATCTTCATGGTGGGATACTTGAATAAGGTGAGTTGAACATTGATGAATCTAATATCACATGGGACCAATTTAAAGGTTACTTTAGGAAACGAAGGCTGCCAAAACTCTACTATGATAAGAAAATGACTAAATTTTAGAACTTAACTCAAGGAAAACTAGTCATGAATCGAGTATTAGGAGTGATTTAAAACTCCTTAAATATGTTCCTTAGTACCAAAGCGATGAGAAGTTCAGAAACAAAAATTCATCATGGGATTGCATCTTGTTATAGGAGGAGAGGTGGATGTTCACAACCCAACCACAATGGAAGGGGTTGTTGAAAAATCCATAAGGCATGAACAGAAATTAAAGGCAATTTCTGTTCATAAGGATGAAGTAAGAAAGAAGAATCCCAACTCCTCTTCATCATCTCTTGCACCCAAGAAAGGACATTGGAATAAATTAAGAATGAAAATTAAGTTTTCATCTAATAAAAATAGGAAAGAAGCAACAAACAAGTGTGTTGGTAATACACAAATCAACTTTGCCAAGAATAATAATAATGAACATAAGTCCTATTGGGGTCGAATGATAACTCTAAGATGGAAATAAACCTAAGCCTAGGAAGGGACTGTAGGAGGCTATTATAACTATGGAAAATATCATTATGCAAATCAATGTACTTTGAAGAAGGATGATCGTAATCAGTAGTACACGATACATACTGCAAAGAGCTAACAAGTAGCTTGAGAAAAAGGCCACACCCATATAAGTTCTAGGTAAATTATTTGGCTTACCAATAAATATTATTTTTGATACGAGCTATCGAATATTTTATTTCTAGTAAATTAGCATCAAAATTAAAAGTAAAAGCTTGAAACATGGATAAAAATGGACTTTATAGTACGGGAATAATGTTGTTCATATAGTTAGTATGTGTCTTTTTGGATTAATCCTTGACTTACCTAAATTTTCCACCTGATGTTGATCTTTATGTTGTACCTTTAGGGTCTTATGATGTAATAATAGGTGTTAATTGGTTAGTAGAACATAAGGCGAAAGTAGACTATTTTGAAAAATACATTATTTGTTTAGATGACTTGTAGAAAATAACAGAGATTTAGGGTGTGAAATGTGAGATTTTTATTAGAAAACTTACAGCTATGCAACTTAAAAAGACCAAAAATAAAGGATGTACCTTATATGTAGTAAAAATTACTGAATCAACAAAATAGAGCAGCAATATTATGGAACGATATCCGCTGTTACGAGACTTTAGTTATGTATTTCTGGAAGAATTGTCAGGTCTTCCACCTAAAAGGGAATTTGATTTCATGATTGAGATCAAGCCTGGAACTAAAGCTATTTCTAAAGCACCGTATCAAATGACTATAACAGAATTAGTAGAGCTTAAGGCTCAGTTACACGAACTTTTGTCTTAAGGTTTGATTAGACCAAGTGCTTCACCTTGGGGAGCACCCATATTTTTTATGAAAAAGAAATATGGAACACGTAGATTGTGCATTGATTACAAAATGTTAAACAAGGCAACAATTAAGAATAGATATCCACTCCCTAGGATTGATGTTTTATTTGATCAGATGTGTGGAGCATCGGTATATTCTAAGATATATATTTGATCTAGATATCATCAATTGCAAATTAAGGATGAGGATATTCATAAAACAAATTTCAGAACAAGGTATGGACATTATGAGTTTACAGTTTTACCTTTTGGATTAACTAATGCACCTGTGGAATTTATGAATTTAATGAATAATATCTTTGAAGAATGCTTGGAATTTTTTTCTCATATTCTTGGATTACATTCTCATATATTCTAAAAGCATTGAGGAGCATCATGAGCATTTGAAAATAGTTTTGGAAATTTTGAGAAAGAGACATTTGTTTGGTAAGATGTCCAAATGTTCTTTCTATGACACAAAAGTGTACTATCTAGGACATGTAATAAGTAAAGATGGAATTATTGTAGATCCTTCAAAAATTACAACTATAACAAAATGGCCTACATTAAAAGAATGTACATGAAGTTAGAAGCTTCATGGGACTTGTCACAGCTACTATAGGAAATTTGTAAAAGACTTTTCTAAGATAGTTTGCACAAATAATTTCCTTACAAAAGAAAGATACAAAGTTTGTTTGGAGTGAGAAATGTGAAATTGCATTTAAAACCTTGAATGAATAGTTAATTTCAGCACCTATTCTTACAGTACTATATCCTAATGGATATTTTATGGTGGTAACTAATGCATCTGATGAAGGTCTAGGAGGTATTTTGTTACAAAGTGGTCATGTATAGCATAAAAAAGTATGAAAACATAAGTTACATGATTTGAATTATGCTCCACATGATTTAGATCTTGCTTCCATTGTTCATGCACTTCAAGTTTGGAGGCATTATCTTCTTAGTAAACCATTTGAGTTGAAAACTAATCATCTTGGGCTGAAGTACATTTTCACTCACCAAATCTGAATGCAAAGGAGTGAAGGTGGTTAGATTTTTTTTTGTCTCAATATGATTTGACATAAGTTACATTAAAGGAAAAGAAAATAGAGTGGTTGATGCTCTAATATGTAGGAAGCACATTTTACTCTTATAACACTTAGAAATTAGTGTAAGGATGAAGTAAAAAGTGTTATGGAATCTAATTCTTACTTTCAACAAGTAAAAGTAGCACTTGCTATAGATTTTAATGATTTGAGGTATAAAGGTTTTCACTTTGATAAAGAAGGAATCTTACGATTTGAAAAAAGAGTCTATGTACCTTTGCTTAATGATTCAAGAAAGAAATTGTTAGCTAAATTTCACAATTCACCTTTTTCTAGACACCCTAGAATTACTAAGATGTTTATGATATAAAACAACAATATTTCTAGAAAGGAATAAAAAGGATGTTATTGATTTTGTGACACATTGCCTTGAGTTCCAAAGTGTTAAGGTGAAACATATGCACCCAGCTAGTTTGTTGTATCCTCATAGCATACCACATTATAAATGACAGGTAATAAGCATGGATTTTGTACAAGGGTTACCTATGTCGAGAAATAAGCATGATGTTATCTTAGTAGTTGTTGTTAAAGTAACAAAGGTAGCACATTTTATTACTGGAAATCTAAAGGATGATTCTCCTATTTTGGCAAGAAGATTTGTACACAAAATTCTCATATTACATGGAGTACTTGAGTTAATCATTTTAGATAGAGATCCTAGAATGATGTCAATATTTTGGCAAACAATTAATGAAACTCTAGGAACTAAGATAAATTTTAGTTTTGTGTATCATCCAAAAATAGATGGGTAGAATGAAAGAGTAAATCAAGTTTTAGAAGATATGTTACGAATGTACTGCATGTATCAACATTATAAGTGGGAAGAGAATCTTCCATTAGTTTAATTTGCATACAATAATACATATCATGCTTCTCTTAAGATGGCACATTTAGAGGAATTATATAAAAGAAAATGCAGATCCCCTATTAGTTGGGATAGCATAGAAGATAGAGAGGTAATTAGACTTGAAATTATTACTGAAATGGAACAATAAGTTAAATTGATTCATGAACACTTGAAAGAAGCAATAGATAGGAAAAAGAGTTACGCTGACTTGAAGAGGGTTGATAGGAAATTTGAACTTGGTGAGAATGTCTTTCTTGAGTTAAACTAAAAATATTTCTATAACTTTTAGCAAGGCTACCAAGTTATCACCTTATTATGTGGGACCTTTTGAGATAGTTGAAGTAATTAACCCTATAGCTTTTATTGTTTAGCATTACCTCCTAGTTTGTCACGAATGCATGATGTTTTCCATATTTCTTTTTTAAGAAATATGTTTCAGATTTATCACGTGTTAAATTAGAATTCCTTGCAGGTCTAGGACCCGGGAATAATCATGGTTAAACCCATACAAGTGCTTGAAACTTTCCAGTTCCACTTGAGAAATTGAGAAATAAGTCAATGTAAAGTCCAAAGTGGGACTAGTTTAATGAAGATGGTGGAACTTGGGAAAACCTAGAGGATATAAAAACTGCTTTTCCATATCTATTTGAATAGAATTTATTTTGTTGACTGATAAAAATTTATGATTTTATCTTTTTATGAAAATAAGTATCCTAGTTTTGGGAAGATATTTATAAGAATTGAACAAACAACTATTTAACGCTGATTTACGGAACTATAATTTTTTGATATATTTTACTTATGATAAGAGAAGTGAATGAATTGATTTTCATTAATATAAATTGTTAAAATGAGGTAATCATCTAGATGATGATTCTTTTTAGGAGGGAAACATGTAACACCCTCAACAATTGTTATGTTCCTCTTTTGCATTTCAAGTTTTGACATGTGATATTCTTCTAAAGTTGTGTTCTTTTAGTTGTTGGAGATCATGCTTGATATGGATAAATCTTTTATATTCTTAAGATCACTAGACTAAAATGGAATGGCTTCCTTGAACCCATTTTTCACTTCTTGTAGGTGAATTGTAATCTGGTTTAAGATTTGCAAACTTATTTCCTTATTCGATTCATCCTTGGATCAATTTTAGTGATCCAAGGAATGTTTTAAATCTACTCAGTTGAATGAAGGGTAAATTGACATTCAATAAAATTAAGGGACATATTGGACTCAAATTTGTTGTTACAAGTTCTTAAATTTTGTGTGAACATGTTTCCATTCAGTTGTATGTTGTTCTTGGGTCTTTGGAGATCAATCATGGCAGAACATTGCCGATGTAAATGAAATATAACCTGTTCATAACATAGGAAGGATTATCCTATGGAATCCTAAGCTAGGAAAGAATATTTATCATCTAGCTATGTTACTTGATTGAATTTTTATCCTAACCTAAGATTTGTGATAAGGATTATGGATGGACAGTTACTAGGGTATTTAATTTAACCTAAAACCTAATGCTATAAGATTATGTGATGATCTAACCTAATGCCTAAAACTATTATGTTGTGAATTAATCTAACCTATGTGGAAACTACCTAAGGTAATGTGTAAGGCCTAAGGTGATTAATTCTAATCTAACCTAAGTTCTAAGGGATCTATCCTAATCTTTTTAAAAGGGAACCTAAAGGGGGCCGTATGCATTAAAGGTGATGGTTCTAATGGAATTTAAGTTGTTGATAAGGTTATTAAGGTATAAAGTATTGCTAGTTTTGGGGGGCTGATGTGGAAGTTTCACTAAAGATGGAATTGCATGTTAAATGTGAATTGGCATTCATCGATTTGGGAGGTGGTGGTAAGGAGAGTTGAGTGGGAAAATTGGAATGAACGAAATTTATTGGCCTTGGGTTTTGTTCACAAACCATCTAGGAAACTTAAAAGGTGGGTTTGTGGGAGGTTGTTGGTTTTGCAAGCTTTCCAGATTTTTCTCTGCATGGAGCAAATTGGTTCTTTGAACCATGAGTTCAAATTTCACTACATTGCTATTTTTAGCTCACATGGCCTATTTTCAATCATGGGAAGGTATATGAGGCATTCTTAGGATTTTTTTTTTTTTTATCTTCGGTGGAGAAGAAAATGATTTGAAAGCTTGGCTAGAAGTATCCTTCGATTTAGCATAAGTGCTTTATCGGGCATGATACTCTCTAACCATTAAGATCTCTTTCTTTCTTCTAAACATTTCATTAAAATGACTCTACTCTTTTGAGATTCTTGGCTTGCATGTTTTATCTAGTTATTTCCTTGCTGGGTTTTGTAATCTCTAGTAAATTTGGGTTTGAATCCTTGGAAAAATTTAGTATATGCTCTGGAAACTTTCTTTGTATGGGTTAAATAGCTAAGAATGTATGAGAAACTTGTTTCTATGGCTCTCGCATGTCATTTCTTAAGCCATTATAGGAAAGGTTGAGGTGATGACTAACCTTCCTCACTGGTTACTTGGTTATGAGTTTTTGGGAACCTTGAGTTCCGTCTGATATTTCTTTTAGAGATCATGTTTGTTGAGCTTGAGCTCATATGATAGCTCGTACTTAAAATTTTGTTTGAGATCTTGTTTGTTTAAGCATGTCTTCGAGTTCGTGTTTAATTTAGCTTGATTTAGTGTTATTATTTGATATGAGGTTGTGTTGGAGGTTCTTGATGCTCTAAACCCATGTTTGGAACCTTAGGTAACTTGGGACTATTATTTCAAGTTTGTATGTAGCTCTGTACTCATGTTTTATTCTTGTGATATTCTGGATGTTAATGGAAGTTCATGTTTTCACCGCACTCATATTTTGTTACTAGTATGGTTCCAAACTCTTATTAGAAACTCATGTTTCATTTTGAGTTGGAAATAGGGCTTCTTGATAAGATATAAATTGGTGATGAAGGCTCCTATTGTTTTCAACTGTTAATGCATATTTTTAATATAGACTACCTCATATTAAGACACTTGTGTATATCCGAGATCATGTTTGAGACTTCGTAATTTGAAGCTGTACGTGTAATTTGGTACTTAGTGTTGGAATTTATAGCTAGAATGATGTGTCGGTTCTGTTCTGATAATTTTGAGTTTGTTTTAATTTCATTTAAGTTAAAATCTTATAACTCTATTAATTCAACTACTTGCTCAAAGGAAATCTAGTAGAGTAGTTTAACCGAGTTGTTTGAATATATTTTGGAAAATTAAACTAGAAACATTTTCGTTAGATAATGGAATTGGAACTTATTTTTGGACTGTTCATCTTCTTTGAACTAGTAATGGCATTTAAGTAGGGAAATCCTTTTCCCCTCTATTTTAAGGAAACCCATATCTTTGGGTTGATTGTTTTGTTTAAAAAAATGTCTCCTCTATTGGAAACATGAAGTTGAGATATTTTTGTTTTGGATTATTGCTCTCTTAAAACCATGAACCGCTTGCTCTTTGTAATAAAATTTTTAAATCTTGTAATGAATTTTCAGTCTTTGTTGAGCTCGTGGGTAATTAAGAATTGTTAGTTTTCTGTTAGGGATTTTCTATTTCTTGATTAGATTTAGTAAATGAATCCTCTTTTTTTTTTTTTAAAGAGAAAAGAAATTTCAATTCATTTGGGATAGTATGTTATTTTTGAACTTTACTGTGTATTTGTTCTAAATTGAAATGGGAACTCATGCTTTATTGAATGTAAAAATTGTAAGGGAGACTTGCAATATGTTTTCTTCTTACCTTGAGCTGGTTTTGTTCTCTCTTCTGGGAACTAGTGTATGAGCTTATTGTTTAGATTAGAAAGGGAATTTGTTATTAAGTGTAGTGAAATGATTTAAGGATGGAATCAAATTCTGATAAGATTCCTTTTCTATGTTGTTGGGTTAAGTTCATTTGATTGAAACCTTCTATTAATTATTCTCTTTGGAAATGGAGATTTATTATGTTGATCAATCTTCTTGTACATATCATTTGATTGATTTGATGTAGAAAGATATTAGATTATTAGGTTTTTGAATAGAAAATGTAAACTGGTTGGTTGAATATTTTATTCTATATTCACTCTTGGATTGAAATGGGATTCTGTTTCGATGAATATCTTAAATGCTGAAGTTAAGGTAGTTGTTCTTTAAATGAGGTAGTCATATTTATGTTATGAACCTATTTTTGTTTTCAGATGTTTTTGTTTGGGCATAGTTTGTAATGTGTATTCTTATTCTTTTTCTTAGGAGTTAGATGAATCATCCTAATGAGAACCATGCTATAAACCCTTCTTTTGGCTTAGAGAAAAGATAAATGTTGTATTCTATTATGATAGAATTGGGAACAATGAGATGATATGATCTCATTGTTTGTTTTAAGGATAATTGATAGAATCAATTAAACTTTATTTTTTAAGGTAGATGTTGTGGATTATATTATGTTCCCTCTTAGAAGGAATTTAAATTAGTTAATGTACTTCTTTTCGATTGTTATTACTTATACTAGTTTGTATGATATATTAATTTTTCGATTAAAGCGAGTTGTTTTAATGTAACAATTAGTGGAATGCAATATGTTTTAAGGCTTAGTGTTTATCATGTTTAGTTCATTAAACTGATTCGTGCTAATAATTTTTTAGATGGAATTCGTAAGTGTTAAAATATGGCTGAACTTATGAGATACATTGGCTGATTTAAATATGATTCCTTGTGAAGAATTCTTATTCGTTATTGAGATTGTATTGAAAAAGAAAAGTATTATTCTCTTAGGATGAAGGTGGTTGTTATAAAGTACACCTAAAGTGCATAAGGCTTGTAAATGTATAAGTTATAAAGATGAATTGAAAGCTAAGAGTTTACTTTTATTGGTGGAGTAAATTATCTTGTGCTTGTATGAAAAAGATGAATTTATATCTTGTTGATATTCTTCATATTATTTATTTGCTTAATTGGTTATCCTCGATAATTTGGATAAAGGGATTTAGTTCAATTTCCCTACTTATGATGCAGCTTGTTAAGTTGCAGAATATCCCTAAACAATAATCCCTAAACCCATGAGCCCTAAACTCTACACCTATGACCCCGAACCCTAAAACCTAAACCATAAACCTTGATCCCTAAACCCTAAACCCTAACCACTACACTTTAAACCTTAAACCCAAAACCCTAAACGATAACCCCTAAACACTAAACCCTAAAAATTAAACACTAAACCCTAAACACCAAACACTAAACCCTGAGCCCTAAACCCTAAACCCTAAAATGTAACTACTAAACACTAAAACCTAAACCGTAAACCCAATAAACCCTAAACCCTAAACCCTCGGCCATGAAACGTAAACCTTAAATTGTAAACCCTAAACCTTGAAAAGTAAATCGTAAAACCTAAACCCAAAACAATAATTATTAAACCCTAAACTCTAAATATTAAATTCTAAACCATAAACCATAAACCCTAAACCTGAAACACTAAACCCTTAACGTTAAACCCTAAACCCTAAACTCTAAATCCTAAACCCAACCCTAAACCCTAAACATTAAACCCTAAACCCTAAACCCTAAACCATGAGCCCTAAACCCTAAACCCTAGACCTTAAACCGTAACCCCTAAACCCTATGCCCTAAACCCTAAACCATATACCCTTTACCCTAAAACCTTTACCCTAATCCCTAAATCCTAAACCCTAAATACTAAACCCTAAACCCTAAATCATTAGACCTAAATCCTAAAAACTAGATCATAAACACTAAACCCTTAGGAGTAAGCCCTAAACCCTAAACCCTATACCCTAATCCATAAACCATAAAATCTAAGCCCTAATCGTTGAGCCCTAAATCCTAAACACTAAACCATGAGCCCAAAATCCTAAATCCTAAACCCTTATCCCTAAACCTAAAACCCTAAACCCTAAGACCTAAACCCTAAATCCCGAGCCCTAAAGCTGTAAACTTGTAGGCCTAAACTGTAAATCTTGATTACTAAACCCTAAACCCTTAACTACAAATTATAAACTATAAACCATAAACCCTTTTCCATTACTCTAAACCCTAAACCCTAAACCCCAATCACTAAACACTAAAACCTAAACCCTAAACTCATAGCCCTAAACCCTAAACTATAAATAAATCCTAAACCTTAAACCCTAAATCTGTAAATGCTTAGCCCTAATCCATTAACCCTAAAAATAAAACCTTGAACCCTAAACCCTAAACCCTAAATTCTACACCCTACACCCTACACCCTAAACTCTAAAAACTAAACCTTAAACCCTAAACCTAAAAATTAAAACCATAAAACCCCTACTAAAACCTAAACCCTAAACATTAACCCTAAGCTCTAAACCCTAAATACTAAACCCTAAATCCTAAACTTTAAAACCTAAACTATAAACAATCAAAAGTATATCCTAAGCATGAAACCATAAATTTATAGCCCTAAAAACTGAACATTAAACCCCGAACCGAAAACTATAAACCCTAAAACCTAATCCCTAATATATAAACCCTAAACCCTAAACATTATAGCCTAAACCATAAAATCTATATCATTAACAATAAATCTTAAACCCCTACACCCTAAACGATATTTTCTAATCCCTAAATTGTAAACCATAAACCCTAAATCTTAAAAACTAAACCCTAAACCCTAAATGTTATACCCGATCCCTAAATCCTAAATCTAAAACCATAAACCCCGATCCCTAAACCCTAAACCCTAAAGCCTAAATCTTAAACCCTAAACTCTAACACATAAAACCTAAACCATAACCACTATACCCTCAACCTTGAACCCTAAACCCTAAACCATGAGACCTAAACCCTTAACCCTAAATCCTAACCCTTAAATACTAAACCCTAATCCCTAAACCATAAATAATGATCCCTAAATCCTAAACACTAAACCCCGAAGACTAAAGAATAAACACTAAAACTTGAGCCCTAAAACCTAAACCCTAAATACTAAACCCTAAACTATATATCCTAAACACTAAAACCTAAACCGTAAACCTAAACAATCAGCCTTGAACCGTAAACCTTAAACTCTGAACCCTAAACCTTGAGAAGTAAACCATAAACCCTAAACCCTAAACACTAAATATTAAACCCTAAACCCTAAACCCTAAACCATAAACCCTAAACCTTAAACCCTAAACCTTAAACCCTAAACCCTAAAACCTAAACCTTAAACCCTAAATTATAAAACCTAAACCCAAAACATTAAACCTTAAACCCAAAACCCTAAACCTTGAGCCCTAAACCCTAAACCCTAAACCTTAAACCCTATGCGCTAAACCGCAAACCCTAAACCGAAAACCTTAAAATCCTAACCGCTAAACCATATGCCCTAAACACTAAATATTAATCCCTAAAACCTAAACCCTACATATTAAACCCTAAACTATAACCCATAAACCATAAGCCCTAAACCCAAAACCCTAAACACTATATCCTAAACCTGAAACCCTAAATCCTAAACCCTAAACACTAAATCTTAAACCCTAAATCTGAAGCCCTAAACCCTAAATGTTAAACCTTAAACCTTGACCCCTAAACCCTAAACCCTATACCGTAATACCTTAACCCTATTCCCTAAATCCTAAACCCTAAACCCTAAACCCTAAACCCAAAACCCTAAACACTAAACCTAAAACCCTAAGCACCTTTGTACTTTAAACCCTCAAATGTAAATCCCGAACAATAAAACCAAAACCATAAACCCCTAAACCTTCACACATAAAACCTAAACCGTAAACTCTAAACCCTAACCTCGAAATGTAAACCCTAAATCCTAATCGCTAAACACTAAACATTGAGCTCTAAGAACTAAATGCTAAACTATAGACCCTTCGACCTAAATTCTAAACCCTAAACCCTTAACTTGTAAACCATAAACCCCTTTAAAACTAAATAGTAAACCATAAACCCTAAGCACTAAGCGCTAAACCCTAAACCCCAAACACTAAACCCTAAACCCTAAACCCTAAACCATTAGCAATAATTACTAAACCCTAAACCCTAAACAATAAACCCAAAACCGTAAAACCTAAACCGTAAACACTAAATTATAAACCCTAAACCCTAAACCCTGAGCCCTAAGTCCTACACCCTAAACCCTAAACATTAAACCGTAAACCCCCTAAACCCCGAACTTTAAATCTTAAACACATAACGCTAAACCCTAAATTCTAACCTTTAAGTCATAAACCTTAAACCCTAAATGTGAAACCATAAACTGCTATCCCTAAAATCTAAGACCTAAACCCTTTACCCTAATCCCTAAACAATTTTCCCTTAACCCTTAACCCTAAACCCTAAACCCTAAACCTTAAACCCTAAACCCTAAAACCTAAACCCTGAGCCTTAAAATCCAATCCCTAAACCCTTTACCCTAAACCCTTCACCCTAAAATCTAAGCCCTAAACCCTTTACCCTAAGCCATAAACCATTTTTCCTTAACCCTTAACCTTAAACCCTAAACCCTAAACCCTAAACACTAAACCCTAAACCTTGAGCCCAAATTATTAAACCCTAAAACATAAATCTTGAACACTAAAACCTAAACCGTAAACCCCTAAACCCTAAACCTTTAGCGATAAATCGTAAACCATAAACTCTAAACCCTAACCCTTGATTTGTAAACCCTAAACCCTAATCCCTAAACACTAAATATGAAACCCTAAACCCTAAACCCCGAGCTCGAGCACTAAAATCTAAACCCTAAACCCTAAACAATAAACCTTAAACCCTAAACCCTAAACATTGAACCCCTTAAATCCTAATCCCTAAACTCTAAGCCCTAAATCCTCAATGCTAAACCCTAAACACTAAACCGTAAATCCTAAACCCCTAAAACCTAAACCTTAATCCCTAAAAGCTAAAACAAAAACCTTAAACACTAAAGTCTAAAACCTAGCCCTTATAACCTAAAACTTAAACCCTAAACCCCGAGCCCTCAACCCTATATAATAAACCCTAAACCCTATATAATATATCATAAACCCTTAGCCATAAATCCTAATCCTTGAACCATAAATCATAAAGCCTAAACAATAAACCTCTAGCCCTTAACCCTAAACCCTAAACCCTAAACCCTAAACCCGATCCCCGATCCCTAAACCCCAAAAAATAAACCTATACCGTAAAACAAAAACCCTAATTCCTAATCCCTAAATCCTAAACTCTAAAAAATAAATACTTATCCCTAAAACATAAACCCTAAACCCTAAAATCTAAACCCTAAACCCTAAACCTTGAGCCCTAAACCCCGAACTCTAAAAATAAAACCCTTAGCCCTAACCCATAAACCCTAATCCCTTAACCCTTAACCCTAAACCCTAACTCCTAAAACATAAACCCTAAAACCTATAACCTAAACACTAAACCCTAAAACCAAAACCCTAAACCCTAAACCCTCTTAATCCTAAACACTAAACATTGATCACTAAGCCCTAAACCCTATACCCTAATTCATAAACCATAAAACCCGAACCCTAATACTTGAGCTTCAAATCCTAAACACTAAACCCGAGCCCTAAATCCTAAATCATAAACACTAAACCATTAACCATAAACTCTAAAAACTAAATCCTAAAATCTTAGCCTTAAACCTTAAACCCTAAACCTTGAGCCCTAAACCTAGTAAACCTATAGCCCTAAACCATAAATCATGAGCCTTAAACCCTAATCCCTACACCGCAAATCGTAAACCATAAAAATTAATCCTTAAAACCTTATCCATAAAACTAATCCCTAATCAATAAACCCTAATAACTATACACTAAAACCTAAACCCTAAAACCTTATCCCTATACCCTAAACAAGTAACTAAATCCTAAACCTTAAACCCTAAAATTTAAACCCTAAACCCAAAACCTTTAGCCCTAATCCATTAACCTAAAAATTATACCTTGAGCCCTAAACCCTAAACCCTACACCCTACACCCTACACCCTAAACTCTAAAAACTAAACCGTAAACCCTTAACCCAAAAAGCCATAAACTCCCTACTAACACCCAAACCCTAAAACATAAACTCTAAACATTAACCATGATCCCTAAACCCTAAATACTAAACCCTAAATCCTAAACTATAAAACCTACACTATAAACCCTTAAAAATAAATCCTAAACATGAAACGATAAATGTATAGCCCTAAAAACTAAATGTTAAACCCTAAACTCTAAACTATAAACCCTAAACCCTAAACAATAAACCCTAAAACCTAATCCCTAATATATAAACCCTAAACCCTAAACAATATACCCTAAACCATAAAATCTATATCGTAAAAAATAAATCGTAAACCCCTACACCCTAAACCCTATATTTTGATCCCTAAATCATAAACCATAAACAATAAATCCTAAAAACTAAAACCTAAACCCTAAATGTTATTCAATGATTCCTAAACCCTAAATCTAAAACCATAAACCATGATCCCTAAAACCTAAACCCTAAAGCCAAAACCCTAAACTCCAATGCATAAAACCTAAACCCTAAACCCTAAAAATTTATTTGTAAACACTAATCCCTAAACCCATGATCCCTAAACTCTAAACCCATGAGCACTAAACCCTAAACCCTAAACCTTGATCCCTAAACACTAAACCCTAACCACTAAACCCTAAACTCTAAACCCTAAACCCTAAAGCCTAAAGTCTAAATCCTAAACCGTAAGACCTAATCCCTAAACCCTAAACCCTAAACCCTAAATCATGAGTCCTAAATCATCAACACTAAAC
Source organism: Taxus wallichiana var. yunnanensis (assembly GCA_018340775.1). Lineage (NCBI taxonomy): Eukaryota > Viridiplantae > Streptophyta > Pinopsida > Cupressales > Taxaceae > Taxus > Taxus wallichiana. The sequence goes on along the minus strand of CM031234.1, from coordinate 1,013,385,609 downwards.
CCTAAATACTAAAGACTAAACACTAAAACTTGAGCCCTAAAACTTAAACCCTAAATACTAAACCCTAAACTGTATATCCTAAAAACTAATACATAAACCGTAAATCCACTAAACCCTAAACCTAAAGCCTCGGCCATGAACTACAAACCTTAAACTCTAAACCCTAAACCTTAAGAAGTAAACCCTAAACCCTAAACACTAACAACTAAATATTAAAACCCTAAACCCTAAACCCTAAATATTAAATGCTAAACCATAAACCATAAACGATAAACCCTAAACCTTAAACCCTAAACCCTAAACCATAAACCCTAAACCCTAAATCGTAAAACCTAAACCCTAAACCCTATAACCTAAACCATTAGCAATAAGTACTAAACTCTAAATCCTAAACAATAAACCCAAAACCATAAACCATAAATTCTAAACCATAAACCCTAAACCCTAAACCCTAAACCCATAGCCCTAATTCCTACACCCTAAACCCTAAATATTAAACCGTAAACCCCATAAACCCTAAACTTTAAATCCTAAACCCAAAACCCAAAACCCTAACTGCTAAACTTTAAGTCATAAACCTTAAACCCTAAATGTTAAACCATAAACCACTATCCCTAAAATCTAAGCCCTAAACCCTTTACCCTAATCCCTAAACCATTTGCCCTTAACCCTTAACCTTAAACCCTAAACCCTAGACCTTAAACCCTAAACCCTAAACCCTAAAACCTAAACCTTGAGCCTTAAAAATTAAACCCTAAAACATAAATCTTAAACACTAAAATCTAAACTATAAACCCCTAAACCCTAAAGAATAAATTTTAAATCCTAAACCCTAAACCCCTAGCACTAAACCCTAAACACTAAACCTTAAACCCTAAACCCTAAACATTGAACCCCTTAAACCCTAAATCCTAAACTCTAAGCCCTAAATACACAATGCTAAACCTAAAACACTAAACCTGTAAATCCTAAACCCCTAAACCTTAATCCCTAAAAAGCTAAAACAAAAACCTTAAACACTAAAGTCTAAAACCTGGGCCTTATAACCTAAACCCTAAACCCCGAGCCCTTAACCCTAAATTAAAAACCTAAACCCTATACAATATATCATAAACCCTTAGCCATAAATCCTAATCCTTGAACCACAAACCATAAAAACTAAACACTAAACCTTTAGCCCTTAACCCTAAACCCTAAACCCTAAACCTTGATCACTAAACCCCAAAAAATAAACCTATACCTAAAGCATAAACCCTAATTCCTAAGCCCTAAATCTTGAACTCTAAAACCTAAACCCTAAACCCTAAACTCTAAACCCTAAAAATAAACCCCAAACCCTAAACCCCGAGCCCCAAACCCTAAACTATAAAACCTAAACCCTTAGCCCTAACCCCTAAACCATAAATCCTTAACCCTAACCCTAAACCCTTAACCCTAAACCCTAACTCCTAAAACCTAAACCCTAAAACCTATAACCTAATCACTAAACCCTAAAACCAAAACCATAAACCATAAACCCTAAATCCTCTTAATCGTAAAACCTAAACCATTATCCCTAAGCCCTAAACCCTAAAATTGAGTACTAGGCCCTAAGCCCTATACCCTAATTCATAAACCATCACACCTTAACCCTAATCCTTGAGCCCTAAATCCAAAACACTAAACCTTGAGCCCTAAACTCTAAACACTAAACCATTAACCATTAACCATAAACTCTAAAAACTAAATCCTAAACTCTTAGGCTTAAACCATAAACCCTAAACCCCGAGATCTAAACCCTAAACCCTAAGCCCTAAACTATAAACCCAGATCCCTAAACAATAAACCCTAAATCCAAACCTTAAACCATGATCCCTTAACCCTAAAGTCTAATCCCTAACCCTAAACCTTAAACTCTAAACCCTAAAGCCAAAACAATAAACCCTAAAATCCAATGCATAAAACCTAAACCCTAAACCCTAACCTTTATCCCTAAAACCATGAGCCCTAAAATATAAACCAATGACCCCTAAACCCTAAACTCTAAACCCTAGACCTTGATCCCTAAATCCTAAATCCTAAACCCTAAATCCAAACCGCTAAACACTAAACCCTAAACCCTAAAAAGTGAGCCCTAAATCCTAAATAATAAACCCTAAATAATAAAACATAAACACAAAACACTAAACCTTGAGCCCTAAACCCTAAATCCTAAACACTAAACCCTAAACGGTAAATACTAAACACTAAAACCTAAACCGTAAACCCACTAAACCATAAAACCTAAACCCTTGGCCATGAACCGTAAACCTTAAAATATAAACCCTCAACCTTGAGAAGTAAACCATAAATCCTAAACCCCAAACAATAAACATTAAACCCTAAACCCTAAATATTAAATATTAAAAGCTAAACCATAAACCATAAACCTTAAACCCTAAACCCTAAACCCTAAACCCAAAACCTTAAACCCTAAACCCTAAATCCTACAACCCTAAACCCTAAACATTAAATCCTAAACCCAAAACCTTAAAGGTTCGGACCTAAACCCTAAACCCTGAACCTTAAACCCTAACTCCTAACCCATATGCCCTAAACCCTAAAACCTATACCCTATACCGTAAAACATTAACCTTAATCCCTAAATCTTGAACCCTAAACACTAAAACCTAATCCCTAAACCCTAAAAATTTATCCCTAAACCCTAAATCGTTAGACCTAAATCCTAAACACTATACCATGAACACTAAACCCTAAACCCACGAGCACTAATCACTAAACCCTATACCCTATACCCTAATCCATAAACCATAAAATCTAAACCATAATATTTGAGCCTTAAATCGTAAACACTAAACCATGAGCCCTAAATCCTAAATCCTAAACACTTAGCCCTAACCCTAAACCCTAAACCCCGATACCTAAACCCTAAACCCTAAGCTCTAAATTTTAAACTCAGTAGCCCTAAACCCAAATCCCGATTCCTAAACCCTAAACCCTAAACTATAAATCATAAACCATAAACCATAAACCCTTAGCAATAACCCTAAACCCTAAACCCCAATCACTAAACACTAAAACCTAAACCATAAACCCCTATCCCTAATCCCTAAACTTTAAACCCTAAAATTTATACCCAAAACCATAAACCCTTAACCCTAATCAATTAACCCTAAAATTAAACCTTGACCCCTAATACCTTAACCCTAAACCCTACACCCGAGCCCTAAATCCTAAACACTAAACCCTAAAAACTAAACCCTAAACACTAAACCCTAAACCCTAAACACTAAACCATAAACCAAAAATCCTAAACACGAAAACCTAAATTGTAAAACCCCTAAACCCTAAACCCCGAGCCTTAAACCATAAACCTTGAGCCCTAAAACCTAAACACTAAATATTAAACCCTAAATTCTAAATAAAAATTCTTAAACCCTAAATCCTAAATGTTGAGCTCTTAGCACTAAACGCTAAACCATAGACACTTCGACCTAAATTCTAAACCCTTAACCCTAAACCCCTAAAACATAAACCCGTTTAGAACTAAAAAGAAAACCATAAACCCTAAGCCCTAAGCCCTAAACTCTAAACCCCAAACCCTAAATGCTAAACCTTATACCCTAAACCCTTAGAAATAAGTACTAAACCCTACACCCTAAACCATAAACCAAAACCCTAAAACCGAAGTAATAAAACCTAAACCATAAACCCTAAATTCTCAACCCTCACTCCTAAACCCTTAACCCTAAACAATAAAACTTGATCCCTAAACCCCAAACACATAATTTAAACCATAAACCCTAAAGAATAAATCTTAAACCCTAAACCTTAAACGTTGAGGTCCGAGCACTAAACCATAAGCCGTAGACCCTTCGACCTAAATTATAAACCATAAACCATAAACCCCTTTAGAACTAAATATTAAACCATAAAACCTAAGCCCTAAGGCCTAAAACCTAAAACCCACACCCTAAACTATAAAACATAAACCCTAAACCCTTAGCAATAAATACTAAACCCTAAACCATAAACCCAAAACCCTAAAATATAAACCGTAAACCCTAAATTCTAAACCCTAAACCCCAAAGCCTAATCCATAAACCCTAAACCATAAACCCTAAACTCGAGCCCTAAGTCCTACACCCTAAACCCTAAAAATTAAACTATAAACCCCCTAAACCATAAACTTTAAATCCTAAACACAAAACCCTAAACCCTAAATATTAAACTTTAAGTTGTAAACCTTAAACCCTAAACCCTAAACCATAAAGCAAGAGCCCTAAAATCTATGCCATAAACCCTTTACCATAATACCTAAACCTTTTACCCTTAACCCTTAACCATAAACCATAAACCCTAAACCTTAAACCCTAAACCCTAAACCCTAAACCCTAAACCCTGAGCACTAAACCTTAAACCCTAAAACCTAAAGTCCTGAAACTAAAACTTAAAATATAAACCCCTAAACCCTAAACCATAAACACTAAACCCTAACCCTTGAGCCATAAACCCTAAACCCTAATCCCTAAACATTAAATATGAAACCCTAAACCCCAAAGAATAAATTTTAAATCCTAAACCCTAAACCCCTAGCCCTAAACCCTAAACCCTAAAACCATATCCAATAAAACTTAAACGCTAAACCCTAAACATTGAACCCCTTAAAGCCTAAACCCTAAACTCTAATCCCTAAATCCTCAACTCTAAACCCTAAACACTAAACCATAAATCCTAAACCCCATAAACCATAAACCATAAACCCCGAGCCCTAAACCCTAAACCTTAATCCCTAAAAGCTAAAACAAAAACCTTAAACAATAAAGTCTAAACCCTAGGCCTTATAACCTAAACCATAAACCCTAAACTCTAAACCCTCAACCGTAAATACTAAACCCTAAACCCTATACAGTATAACATAAACCCTTAGCCATAAATCCTAATCCTTGAACTGTAAACCATAAACCCTAAACACTAAACCTTTAGCCCTCAACCCTAAACCTTAAACACTAATCCCTAAACCCCATAACATAAACCTATACCCCAAAGTATAAAACCTAATTCCTAAGCCCTAAACCTTTAACTCTAAAAATTAAACACTTAGCCCTAAAACCTAAACCCTAAACAATAAACTCTAAACCCTAAACCCTAAACCCTAAACCCTAAACCATGAGCCCCAAACCTCGAACTCTATAAACTAAACTCTTAGCCCTAACCCCTAAACCCTAAAACCTTAACCCTAAACCCTTAACCCTAAACCCTAAACACTAAAACCTATAACCTAAACACTAAATCCTAAAACCAAAACCCTAAACCCTAAACCCTAAAACCTCTTAATCGTAAAACTTAAACCATTATCCCTAAGCCCAAAACCCTAAAAGTTTAGCACTAAGCCATAAACCCTATACCCTAATCCATAAACCATAAAACCTAAACCCTAATCCTTGAGACCTAAATCCTAAACACTAAACCCCGAGCCTTAAATCCTAAATCTTAAACACTAAACCATTAACCATTAACCATAAACTCTAAAAACTAAATCCTAAACTCTTAGCCCTAAACATTAAACCCTAAACCTTGAGACATAAACCCTAAACCCCGATCCCTAAACCGTAAACCCATAGCCCTAAACACTAAATCCTCAACTATAAATTATAAACCATAAAACTTAAGCCATAAACTCTTACCCATAAGCCTAATCCCTAAACCATAAACCCCAATCACTAAACACTAACACCTAAACCCTAAATCCCTATCCCTATACCCTAAGCACTAAATAAATCCTAAACCTTAAACCCTAAACTATAAACCCTGAAATTTAAACCCTAAACCCAAAAACCTTAGCCCTAATTCATTAACCCTAAAAGTTATACCTTGAACCCTAAACCCTAAACCCTAAACCCTACACCCTAAACTCTTAAAACTAAATGCCAAACCCTAAACCCAAAAAAATCCATAAACCCCCTACTAAAACCTAAAACCTAAAACATAAACTGTAAACATTAACCCTAAGCCCTAAACACTAAATATTAAACCCTAAATCCTAACCTATAAAACCTAAATTATAAACACTTAAAAATAAATCCTAAACATGAAACCATAAACTCGTAGCCCTAAAAACTAAATGTTAAACCATAAACCATAAACTATAAACCCTAAACCATAGACAATAAACACTAAACCCTAAAACCTAAGCGCTAATGTATAAACCTTAAAACCTAATCACTATACCCTAAACCATAAAATCTATATCGTAAAACCTAAATCGTAAACCCCCTAAAGCCTAAATTTTTATCCATTAACCATAAACCCTACATCCTAAACCCTAAACCCTAAACCCTAAATCTTAAATGATATATCGTGATCCCTAAACCCTAAACCCCGATCCCTAATCCCTAAAGTTTGATCCCTAAACCCTAAAATGTAAAACCTAAACCCTAAACCCTAAACTCCAACACATAAAACCTAAACCCTAAACCCTAAAACTTTATCCCTAAACAATAATCCCTAAACCCATGAGCCCTAAACTCTAAACCCATAACCCCTAAACCCTAAACTCTAAACCTTGATCCCTAAACCCTAAACCCTAAAAACTAAAACCTAAACCCTAAACCCTAAACAATAAACCCTAAACCATAAATCATAACCCCTAAACACTAAAACATAAACCCTACACCCTAAACCCTAAACCCTAAATCGTGAGCCCTAAATATTAAATACTAAACCCTAAACAATAAACCCTAAACACCAAAAAAACTAAACCCTACGCCCTAAACCCTAAACCCTAAACACTAAACCCTAGACCATAAATCCTAAATACTAAAACCTAAAGTGAAAAGCCACTAAACCCTAACCTTAACCCTCGACCATGAACCGTAAACCTTAAAATCTAAACCCTAAACCTTTTGATTTAAATCATAAACCCTAAACCCCAAACAATAAATAGTAAACCCTAATAAGTAAACCCGAAATATTAAATTCTAAACCATAAACCATAAACCCTAAACCCTAAACACTAAACTAAAAACCCTAAACCATAAACCTTAAACCATAAACCCTAAACCTTAAACATTAAATCCTAAACCCAAAACCCTAAAGGCTAGGCCCTAAACCCTAAACCCTAAATTGTTAGACCTAAATCCTAAACACTAAACCATAAAAATTAAACCCTAAACCACAGAGCACTAATCCTAAGCACTATGCCCTATACCCTAATCCATAAACCATAAAATCTAAACCCTAATGCTTGAGCCCTAAATAATAAACAAGAAACCATGAGCACTAAATCCTAAATCCTAAACCCTTCTCCCTAAACCTTAAACCCTAAACCCCGAGGCCTAAACCCTAAACCCCGAGCCCTAAACTGTAAACCCGTAGCCCTAAACCATAAATTCTAATTCCTAAACCCTAAACCCTAAACTATAAATCATAAACCGTAAACCTTAAACCCTTAGCCATAACCCTAAACCCTAAACCCTAAACCCCAATCACTAAACACTAAAACCTAAACCCTAAAAAAGTATCCCTAAACCCTAAACTATAAATAAATCCTAAAACTCAAACCCTAAACCCTAAAATTTATACCCAAAACAAAACCCAAAACCCTTATCCCTAATCCATTAAACCTAAAAATTAAACCTTGACCCCTAAACCCTAAACCCTACACCCTACACCCTAAACTCTAAAAACTAAACCCTTAACCCTAAACCAAAAAATAAAAATGATAAACCCCCTACTAAAACCAAAACCCTAAAATATAAACCTAAACATTAACATTGAGCGCTAAACACTAAATACTAAACCCTAAATTCTAAACTATAAAACCTAAACTATAAACCATCAAAACTAAATCCTAAACATAAAATCATAAATTTGTAGCCCTAAACACTAAATGTTAAACCCTAAACTAAAAATAAAAAATATAAACCCTAAAAAGTAAACCCTAAAATGTAAGCCCTAATCTATAAACCCTAAACCATAAAAACTATACCCTAAACATTAAAATCTATATTGTAAACCCTAAATCATAAACCCCCTACACCGTAAACCCTAAATTCTTATCCTTAAACCATAAACCATAAACAATAAATCCTAAACACTAAACCCTAAACCCTAAATGCTATACCTAATCCATAAACCCCGAATCCAAAACCCTAAACCCTAATACCTAAACCATAAAGTCTGATCCCCAAACCCTAAATCCTAAAACCTAAACCCTAAACCCTAAACTCTAATGCATAAAACCTAAATCCCAAACCCTAAATCCTTATCCCTAAACAATAATCTCTAAACCCATGTGCCCTAAACTCTAAACGCATGAGCCCTAAACCCTAAACCCTAAACCCTAAAACTTTATCCCTAAACCCTATACCCTAAACCCTCTTACCCTGAGACCTAAACCCTAAACCCTAAATCCTAACCCCTAAACACTATACCCTAAACCCTAAATCATGAGCCCTAAATCCTAAACACTAAACCCTAAACTATAAACCCTAAAGACTAAACACTAAACCTTGTAACCTAAAACCTAAACCCTAAACAATAAACCCTAAGCCGTAAATCCTAAAAAGTAAAACCTAAACCATAAACCCAATAAATGCTAGACCTAAACCCTCGGCCATAAACTATAAAAAATAAACTCTAAACCCTAAATCTTGAAAAGTAAACCATAAAACCTAAACCACAAATACTAAATATTAACCCCTAAACCCTTAATGCTAAATATTAAATTCTAAACTATAAACCATAAACTATAAACCCTAAACCCTAAACCCTAAATCCTAAAACCTAAACCCTAAACATTAAAGAATAAACCCTAAACCCTAAACCTTGAGCACTAAACCTTAAACCCTAAACTTTAAACCCTAACCCATAAACGCTATTACCTAATACCTATACCATAAAACCTTAACCCAAATCCTAAATCATAAACCCTAAACATTAAACCCTAAACCCTTATACCTAAACCCTAAAACATGAGCCCTAAATCCTAAACACTAAACCCTAAAAACTAAACCCTAAACCATGAGCCCTAAACCATAAATCCTAAACACTAAAACCTAAAAGTAAACCACCGTAAACCCTAAACCCTTAGCATTAAACACTAAACCCTAAACCCTAAACCATAAACCTTGAGTCCTAAATCCCAAACACTAAATATTAAACCCTAAACCCTAAAAAATAAGTATTAAACCCTAAACCACAAACATTGAGCTCTAAGCACTAAACCCTCACCCGTAGACCCTTCGACCTAAATTCTAAACCCTAAACCCTAAACCCCTAAACCATAAACCCCTTTAGAACTAAATAGTAAACAATAAACCCTAAGCTTTAAGCCCTAAATACTAAACCCCACACTATAAACCCTAAACCCTATACCCTATATCCTTAGTAATATGTAATAAACCCTAAACCCTAAACCCTAAACCCAAAACCCAAAACAAAAAAATCTAAAACCTAAACCCTAAAACATTAATCATAAACCCTAAATTATAAACCCTAAATCCTAAACACTAAACCCCGAGCCCTAAGTCCTAATCACTAAACCCCGAGCCCTAGGCCCTAAACCCTATAACCTAAAACATTAGTAATAAGTACTAAACCCTAAACCCTAAACCATAAAAAAAAAACCCTAAAACCTAAACCCAAAAACCTAATCCCTAAACCCTAAACCCTAAACCACGAGCCATGAGCCCTAAGTCCTACACCCTAAACCCTAAACATTAAACCGTAAACCAACTAAACCCTAAACTTTAAATCCTAAACCTTAAACCCTAAAACCTAAATGCTAAACTTTAAGTCGTAAAAATTAAACCCTAAATCCTAAACCATAAACCCCTAGCCCTAAAATATAAGCCCTAAACCCTTTACCCTAAGCCCTAAACCCTTTTTTCGTAAACCCTAAACCCTAAACACTAAACCCTAAACCATGAGCCTAAACCTAAACCTAAAACCTAAAGCCAGAACACTAAAACCTAAACCATAAACCCCTAAACCCTAAACACTAAACCTTCACCATAAACCCTAAACCCTAAACTCTAAACCCTAAACCTTGAGCCCTAAACCCTACACCCTAATCCTAAACATTAAATATGAAACCCTAAATCAAAGACTAAATTACAAATCCTATATCCTAAACCCTAAGCTCTAAGCACTAAACTCTAAACCCTAAACCTTAAATCATAAACCCTAAACCCTAAATGTAAACCTTCAACCCTAAACCCTAAACATTGAACCCCTTAAACCCTAAACCCTAAAATCTAAGCCCTAAATCCTCAACGCTAAACCCTAAACACTAAACCATAAATTCTAAACCCTAAATCCTAAACACTAAACCCCGAGCCCTAGGCCCTAAACACTAAATCCCACACACTAAACCCTAAACTCTATAACATAAAACATTAGTAATAAGTAATAAACCCTAAACCCTAAACCATAAACCCAAAACCCTAAAACCTAAACCCTAAACCTAAACCCTAAACCCTAAACCCTAAACCCTAAACCTTGAGCCCTAAGTCCTACACCCTAAACCCTAAACATTAAACTGTAAACCCCCTAAACCCTAAACTTTAAATCCTAAACCTTGAACTCTAAACCTTAAATGCTAAACTTTAAGTCATAAAAATTAAACCCTAAACCCTAAACCATAAACCCCTAGCCCTAAAATCTAAGCCCTAAACCCTTTACCCTAAGCCCTAAACCCTTTTCCTAAACCCTAAACCCTAAACACTAAACCCTAAACCATGAGCCCTAAACCCTAAACCCTAAAACCTAAAGCCTAAAAACTAAAAACTAAACCATAAACCCCTAAATCCTAAACCCTAAACCTTCACCATAAACCCTAAAACCTAAAGTCTAAACCCTAAACCTTGAGCCCTAAACCCTAAACCCTAATCCTAAACATTAAATATGAAACCCTAAAGACTAAATTTCAAATCCTATACCCTGAACCCTGAGCTCTAAGCACTAAAATCTAAACCCTAAACCCCTATCCCTAAACCATAAACCCTAAACCCTAAATGATAAACCTTCAACCCTAAACGCTAAACATTGAACCCCTTAAACCCTAAAACCTAAACTCTAAGCCCTAAATCTTCAACACTAACCCTAAAAACTAAATTCTAAATTCTAAACCCCTAAACCCTAAACCCTAAACCCTAAACCCCGAGCCCTAAACCCTAAACCTTAATCCCTAAAAACAAAAACAAAAACTTTAAAAACTAAATTCTAAACCCTAGGCCTTATAACCTAAACCATAAACCCTAAACCATGAGCCCTCAACCCTAAATACTAAACCCTAAACCCTATACAATATATCATAAACCCTTAGCCATAAATCCTAATCCTTGAACCATAAACCATAAACCCTAAACACTAAACATTTTTCCCTTAAATCTAAACCCTAAACCTTGATCCCTGAACCTCAAAACATAAATTTATACCCAAAAGAATAAACCCTAAATCCTAAGTTGTAAATCTTGAAATCTAAAAACTAAATCCTTATCCCTAACCCCTAAACCTTAACCTTAACCGTTAACCCTAAAACCTAACACCTAAAACATAAACCCTAAAACCTATAACCTAAAAACTAAACCCTAAAACCAAAATGCTAAACCCTAAACCCTAAAACCTCTTAATCCTAAAATCTAAACCATTATCCGTGAGCCCTAAACCCTAAACGATGAGCACTAAGCCCTAAACCCTATACCCTAATCCATAAACCCTAATCCTTGAACCCTAAATCCTAAACACTAAACCCTGAGCCCTAAATCCTAAATCCTAAATACTAAAACATTAACCATTAACCAAAAACTCTAAACACTAAATCCTAAATTCTTAGCCCTAAACCTTAAACCCTAAACCCTAAACCATATGCCCTAAATTGTAAACCCATAGCCATAAACTATAAATCCTAAGCCCTAAACCCTAAACTAAAAATCATAATCCATATAACTTTAACCATAAACACTTATTCATAACCCTAATCCCTAAACCGTAAAACCCAATCACTAAAAACTAAAACCTAAACCCTAAACCCCTTGCCCTATAACTTAAAAATAAATAAATCCTAAACCTTAAACCCTAAACCCTAAACATGTTATCCAAAATTCACCCAAGGTAATTTTGATAACATGCATCGAAATATTCAAGTCCTGGAAAATAGATTGATTAAATCATGAAATCATGTTTTAGGGGTCCCTCATCTTCTTTCTAACTCTCCTATCCAAGAAGAAAACCCAACAGGTTTTAAAAATGTGAAAAAATTGCAAAATCCAATCTTGGTGCCGAAATACTAGAGAAAATCAGCTAAGTCCCAGTCCAGGCGGTCCTTGGGACAATTGGGACGTCGAGCACGAATCGGTGAAAAGCCACCGGGCGGTTTGCACAAAGACATTTGGGATAGTTGGGACATCGGGACGTGTGGGGCGTGAAAATCCGAATCGGCCAGAAGTAGGGAAAAAATTTCTAGGTCTTGTTTCACTCATTCAAGGGCATCTGGGCCAAATGTACACGAAGCACGTGAAGTACGCGTGAGACATGGATCAGCCGGTTTGGTGTAAGTCACCAATTTCGGGTGGTTTGGAGAGATTTTTCCCAGGCAGTCTGGGACAGTTGGGACAAAAGTACGTGGAGGACGTGAACCAGCCGGTTCGGCCGAAACAGAGGACTTTCGTTTGGGACATCCGGGCCAAAAGTACACGTGGGACATGAAAAGCCGAAAGAGCCGAGAGTGAATGGAATCTTGCCACGTGTCTTCGCCGCAAACAGGAACAAGGAAGCCCGAATCGGGTGGTTCGGAGAAATTTGTCCCAGACAGTTTGGGACATCCGGGCCAAAAGTACGCGTGGGACGTGAAAAGGTGAAGTGGCCGAAAAAGAGACAAGGAGGCCCACGGATGAATCGTAGCATGACACATGTCACAAGGGGAAGCGCAATGGAAATTGGCTAAGTGTTTTTTGGCCAAAAATTTCAAAGGGCAAGGTTTGAAGGGTCGGCCCGAGCTAATAGACACAGGACACGTGTCCTAAGGTGGGGGAGTTCAGAGCCAGGGAAAGACTTAGGAAAATTTGACAAAAGTCTTGGGCCAAAAAATTAAAAGACAAGGATGACCCCGCACCCCTGTCCTCCAACCAGATCACGCCACGTGTCCCAAGTGGCGGGGCGCGGGGAAAAAATGGAAAATTTTCCAAAGTTATAAAAAGTCAAAATTTTCAAAGGAAAACCCATGGAAAGGGAAGGAGAGAGAATTTCTCATCAGTGCCGAGACATGTCATCCAAGTGGCAGAGCGTGAGAAAATTTTCAAAATCCGTTTTGGCCTTTTTTTTCCCTAAATCTTTAGATCGCCATAACTTTCGATCCAGAGCTCGGATTCTCACATTTTTATATCAACGGAAATATGGTGAAATTCTCTACATGCTTCAGGGTCAATCTTGCATTTTGGTTCAGTTTGGAGAGAGAAAATAAAGAAAAGTCTCGGCACTTGTTAATGGCGTAACTAATGTTTCAACAACTAGTTTTAATGCAAATGGGTCGCATTCTTCTTCAACATTGCGAATCGACTTTTTAACCACCGATTTTAATGCACATGGGTTGCATTCTTCTTGACATGGCTAGAAGTGATGTTTCAACCACCGATTTTAATGAAAATGTGTTTTGGTCAATGGTTGGACCGCTTTGCACGTTTTCCCTTGTTTCTCTCTCTGGGCTCGACCCATGCATTGTAAAAAGCCAGATTTGGCTCATTTTTTAAGTGAGTGGTTCATCTTTTCAGCTCTGTCACTCCCTTATTTTCTTCTCTAGGGTTGAAAATGGAGTTCAAACCTCCTCCCTTCTCTGTAATGGCGTTTTTTTCCTTTTACCATTAAAATGATGTTCTGTACAAACTTCTGAAGCAACAAAAACATGTTTCGTGATGCATCTGTCCATCCTTGCTCATTTTTCACTTGTTTTCTTCTTTCCTCTCTTCATTGTAGGTATTTGTGCACGTTTGAATGTTCATTGCAGGTTTGGAGCTGTGTTCATGGAGTTTTGGGACATTTTCTATGTGAAATCTATCCTTGGGCCTGTGATGCATCTTTCCATCCTTCCCATCACTCACCTCTCCTTGTTCCATGGCAGTTTTGATAGATGTTCAACATTTTCCTTCTCTGGTGTATCACCGTTTTAGTGTAGGCTCTGTTTTCCCTTTTCTCTCTCTCTCTGTCTCCTTCGCATGGTTAGATTAGGTTTAGATTAGCTTTTTGACCTGGAATAGCTTGTGGCGGGTAGTTTAGGAAGAGGAACTAGCCTTCTCTCGGAGATTCCTTTCTCATATTTGTGAGTCCCACACTCAAAGAAAGGATTCAATGTTGTGCAATCACTTTGGATGCTAGAGCGATCAAACTAGAAATCGATCAACATCCAGGGTACCGTGATTTTGCACTAACAAAACCCAAAACACTTAGCCCTAATCCATTAACCCTAAAAATTATACCTTGAGCTCTAAACCCTACACCCTACACCTAAACTCTAAAACCCTAAACCCTAAACCCAAAAAGCAAAACCATAAATGCCCTACTAAAACCTAAACCCTAAACCTAAACCATTTTTGAAGTTCACAGACACTTTTTTCATCCATTCCCATCCATCCTTCTTTTCATCCCTTTCATTCTTTTCCATTCCATGAAGTTGTGCAATCATGACTTCATTTCCATCATGGAACTCACATTTACAACAGCAACAATGTTTCCCACCTCCAACATGTTTTTTAAATCCTCCAAATCAGCATTTTGAACAAATTCAAAATCAGCATGCATACCCATATGAGCAGTAATGCCAAAATCAGTTTGGCTATGGAGCTTTCCAAGAGCAAGAGTATGCATATGATGAAGACAGTTAGATGTAAGATGCTGGTCTGTTGGAGAAAATCTAAAAGATGGAGGTAAAGATGGTGCAGTCCAGAGCAAATGACTCAAATGAGAGCTTTGAATTAGTTGCAGGACTCCTTGTCCATGGGGAGGCCCTTCTCCAAGACACATCAACCCTCAAGAGAAGCTGGACTTCATGATGAAGATGCTGCCCCAACTTGCACAATGGACAACAGAAATAGAGGCCTATACACTTGTTGTTGAACAACCTTGTCAATGGGTAAGTTCTACACCATCATCTGGCTTTTCTCTTCCCATTACTCAAGTAGCACCATCTCATTTGGAATTAAAAATTCTAAATTTCCCATCTGCTGTCCCAAATGTTGATCCCATGTCTCCACCTCTCAGTCTTCCACCACACCTCAATTCTTCTTTCCTTTTTCCTTCCAAACAGTCATCCCCTCCACAAGAGCTAAAAGAAATATGCTCTCCCCCAAAGAAACAAGAGGTTTCACCTCCTCTACCACCACAAAAAATTTCCAAATCAATTGAGTTACAACCCATCCCTCCTCTTGCATTCCCAATTCCATGTGGGGAAGAATAAATTGAAAAAGTCGGCCATGAAGGATAGCAAGAAGAGGAGCCCAATGAAAGGAAATGATAGACAAATTGAGGGTTTGGGCTGCCAAATTTGGGATGACAAAGATCCCCTTGATGGTTAAACCTACGAGAAGAGGCTAAGGTTGAAAAAATGGTGGTCAAGGTTGATTTTGTGGTAGCGGAAGAAGAGCAAAAAGAAGAAGCAGATCAGAGTTAGTTTTTACGAGAAATTAGTGTCCATGTTGGCACTCTACTTGAAGGGAATGCTAATTTAATTCAAGTTACACAATCAGAGTTTGCTGAGAAATTAGTGTCCATGTTGGCACTCTACTTGAAGGGAATGCTGATTTAATTCAAGTTACACAATCAGCCATAAAGGAAGAAAGCTCAGAAGAAGATCTTGTAGTCCCAACTTTTCCTCTAGAGCAGCAAATTGAAGAGTTTGACTTGACAAACTTCATGCTGGAGGAAGAGTTCAATCAAGAGCAAGATTGTCTTCAAACATTTGAGGAAGGAGAAGCTGCTCCATATCCAAAAGAAGAGGAGCACATTCTAGTTGTGGAGGAGAAAAGTGTATATCCAAAGGCTTTGAGCACAAAGTAGGCTATAAGAGAACCTTCAGTTCTTCTTTCTACTTCACCTCTCTCAAGTTATAGTACTAAAGAGGAGTTTGATCTCTCAAACTCAATGTTGGAGGGTGAAAGAAACCATGGTGGTCAAGTTGCAGATCAAGAGAACACCATGGGAGAGGTTGAACATTTGTAGCAGGACAGCCATGAGGTAGTTTATCTATCAGATTTGGAGGACTGTTTTGATGGAGAAGAGCTGGTTGAGTTTCCACCATTCTCTCTTTCATCATCCACATTCCAAACACTTGAGTCTGCTATCATGAAGGAGAACATTCATTTGCAACAGCCTACATCTTATAACAGCTCTTTGGAATCAAGATTGGAAGATTTAAATCTTTCATGTTCTTCATTGGAGGAAGAGAAAGGACAAAAGAATTTCACCATTGCTTCCACACCATCCATTCAAGAAGGTCTACAAGAAGACTCCATTATTGGAGTTGAAAATCAGAGTTATGGGCATACTCAACCGATCAGACCTTTCCCAATCAGGTATTTGGCTTCATTGGAGCCAAAGGAGAAGTCACAACAAGTCATGCTTGCTTCGAGCATGAGGGTGAGCTACAAAGTACCAAGGATCAGTGTCATACCTCTTCAATCCAAATTCGAGCAACTAAAAGAGGTATTGAATTTTCCTTCAGCTGATACCTTGATGATTTGGGTGGAAGACCAACTTCTTGTTGATTTTCCACTCATCCTACCAGCCATGTTCAATGCCAAATCAATTTCATGGTTGCCACTTTTGAGAAAGGGAATCTATTTCTCACAACCAACCACTGAGGGGTTTGTTTAGCTTGCCTTTGCTTCCAGTTAGAGTAGAGTAGGTTGGTTTGCTTTCAGTAGAAGAAGTGCTTGTGCACACTCTGCATGTTCCATTTGGAGCATGTATGATTTTTAGTTCTATACATAGTTTTTTTGTGTGCTGGTTTTTCTCTTGCA
The DNA here is from genome assembly GCA_018340775.1 of Taxus wallichiana var. yunnanensis. Lineage (NCBI taxonomy): Eukaryota > Viridiplantae > Streptophyta > Pinopsida > Cupressales > Taxaceae > Taxus > Taxus wallichiana. The sequence goes on along the minus strand of CM031234.1, from coordinate 1,013,368,618 downwards.
CAGTCCATTTCAGTGGCATGTTGGTGAGAACGACTCCATATCAGTGGGTTTCCAAGTGGCTCAGAGAGGAGGTTTTCAAAGTTCAGATCAGTTTGCAGTTACAACTCATGACTCCATGCCTAATGGATGCTTTAGTGTAACCTGGTAACTTCATCTAGCAGCAGATGATGACCATTTGAGTCACCAAAACTGTTATCCAAAATTCACCCCCAAGGGTAATTTTGATAACATGCATTAGAATATTCAAGTCCCAGGAAAATAGATTGATTAAATCCTAAAATCATGTTTCTGTGGTCCCCTACGGAAACTTCTTTCTAACACTCTGTCAAGAAGAAAACCCAACAGTTTTAAAAATGTGAAAAAAATTGTAAAAGCCAAGCTTGGTGCTGAAATACGAGAAAATTGGCTAAGTCCTAGTCCAGCGAGTCCTTGGGGACAGTTGGGATGTCGGAACATGAATCGGCCGAAAAGCCGCCAAGCGTCTCACGAGTAGCATTTGGGATAGTTGGGACGTCGGGACGCGTAGGGCGCGAAAATCCGAATCGGCCGGAAGCGGGGAAAAATGTCTAAGTCTTGTTTTGCTCACCAAGGGCATCCAGGCCAAAATTATGTGAAGGACGGGAAGTACGCGTGAGACATGGATCGGTCAGTTTGGCGCAAGTCAGTCCATTTCAGAGTGGTTTGGAGAGATTTGTCCCAGCGATCCGGGACAGTTGGGACAAAAAGTACGTGGAGGACATGAACCGGCTGGGTTCGGCGAAACAAAGGACTTTCATTTGGGACATCTGGGCCAAAAGTATGCATGGGACACGAAAAGGTGAAGTGGCCGAAAAGAGACAAGGAGGCCCGCGGACAAATCGCAGCGTGACACATGTCACAAGGGGAAGCGCAATGGAAATTGGCTAAGTGTTTTTTGGCCAAAAAATTTCAAAGGGCAAGGTTTGAAGGGTTAGCCTGAGCTAATAGACACAGGACAGGTGTCCTAAGAGGGGAGTTCGGAGCTAGGGAAAGACTTAGGAAAATTTGACAAAAGTCTTGGGCCAAAAAATTAAAAGACAAGGATGACCCCGCACCTGTCCTCCAACCAGATCATGCCACGTGTCCCAAGTGGCGGGGGCGCGGGGAAAAAATGGAAAATTTTCCAAAGTTATAAAAAGTCAAAATTTTCAAAGGAAAATGTGCAGAAAGGGAAGGAGAGAGAATTACTCATCCAATCAGTGCCCGACATGTGTCATCCAAGTGGCAGAACACCGGGAAAAATTCAAAATCCGTTTTGGCCTTTTTTGCCCTAAATCTTCAAATCACCATAACTTTCGATCCAGAGCTCAGATTTTCGTGTTCTTTATATCAATGGAAATCTGGTGAAATTCTCTACATGATTCCAAGGTCAATCTTGAATTTTGGTTTAGTTTGGAGAGATAAAATCAAGAAAAGTATCGGCTCGTGGTAATGGCGGAATCGATGTTTCAACAACCGGTTTTAATGCAAATGGGTCGCATTCTTCTTCAACATTGCTTAACTGACTTTTTAAAAACCGATTTTAATGCACATGGGTTGCATTCTTCTTGACATGGCCAGAAGTCATGTTTCAACCACCAATTTTAATGAAGAATGCGTTTTGGTCAATGGTTGGACTGCTTGCATGTTTTCCCACGTTTCTCTCTCTAGGCTCGACCCTTGCATTATAAAAAGCCGAATACTAAACACTAAAACTTGAGCCCTAAACTTAAACCCTAAATACTAAACCCTAAAGTATTGTATATCCTAAAACTAATACCTAAACTGTAGAATCCACTAAACCCTAAACCTAAAGCCTCGGCCATGAACTACAAACCTTAAAACTCTAAACCCTAAACCTTAAGAAGTAAACCCTAAACCCTAAACACTAACAACTAAATATTAAAACCCTAAACCCTAAACCCTAAATATTAAATCCTAAACCATAAACCATAAACTATAAACCCTAAACCTTAAACCCTAAACCCTAAACCATAAACCATAAACCTTAAACCCTAAATCATAAAACCTAATCCCTAAACCCTATAACCTAAACCCCTTAGCAATAAGTACTAAACTCTAAATCCTAAATAATAAACCCAAAACCATAAACCATAAATTCTAAACCATAAACCCTAAACCCTAAACCCTAAACCCAGAGCCCTAATTCCTACACCCTAAACCCTAAATATTAAACCGTAAACCCCATAAACCATAAACTTTAAATCCTAAACCCAAAACCCAAAACCCTAAGCTGCTAAACTTTAAGTCATAAACCTTAAACCCTAAATGTTAAATCATAAACCGCTATCCCTAAAATCTAAGCCCTAAACCCTTTACCCTATTCCCTAAACCATTTGCCCTTAACCCTTAACCTTAAACCCTAAACCCTAGACCTTAAACCCTAAACCCTAAACCCTAAAACCTAAACCCGAGCCTTAAAAATTAAACCCTAAAACATAAATTTTGAACACTAAAATCTAAACTCAGTAAACCCTCTAAACCCTAAACCTTTAGCCATAAACCCTAACCCTTGAGTGTCAAACCCCGAACGCTAATCCCTAAACACTAAATATGAAACCCTAATCCCTAAAAATAAATATGAAACCCTAAACCCTAGCACTAAACCATAAACACTAAACCTTAAACCCTAAACCCTAAACATTGAACCCCTTAAACCCTAAATCCTAAACTCTAAGCCCTAAATACACAATGCTAAACCTAGAACACTAAACTCAAATCCTAAACCCCCTAAACCCTAAACCTTAATCCCTAAAGGCTAAAACAAAAACCTTAAACACTAAAGTCTAAAACTGGGCCTTATAACCTAAACCCTAAACCCCGAGCCCTTAACCCTAAATAAAAAAACCTAAACCCTATACAATATATCATAAACCCTTAGCCATAAATCCTAATCCTTGAACCATAAACCACAAAAACTAAACACTAAACCTTTAGCCCTTAACCCTAAACCTTGATCCCTAAACCCCAAAAATAAACCTATACCTAAAGCATAAACCCTAATTCCTAAGCCCTAAATCTTGAACTCTAAAACCTAAACCCTAAACCCTAAACTCTAAACCCTAAAAATAAACCGTAAACCCTAAACACCGAGCCCCAAACCCTAAACTCTAAAACCTAAACCCTTAGCCCTAACCCCTAAACCATAAATCCTTAACCCTAACCCTAAACCCTTAACCCTAAACCCTAACTCCTAAAACCTAAACCCTAAAACCTATAACCTAATCACTAAACCCTAAAACCAAAACCATAAACCATAAACCCTAAATCCTCTTAATCGTAAAACCTAAACCATTATCCCTAAGCCCTAAACCCTAAAAATTGAGTACTAGGCCCTAAGCCCTATACCCTAATTCATAAACCATCAAACCTTATTCCTAATCCTTGAGCCCTAAATCCAAAACACTAAACCTTGAGCCCTAAACCCTAAACACTAAACCATTAACCATTAACCATAAACTCTAAAAACTAAATTCTAAACTCTTAGGCTTAAACCTTAAACCCTAAACCCCGAGATCTAAATCCTAAACCCCGAGCCCTAAACTATAAACCCGGATCCCTAAACAATAAACCCTAAATCCAAACCTTAAACCATGATCCCTTAACCCTAAAGTCTAATCCCTAACCCTAAACCTTAAACTCTAAACCCTAAAGCTAAAACAATAAACCCTAAAATCTAATGCATAAAACCTAAACCCTAAACCCTAACCTTTATCCCTAAACCCATGAGCCCTAAAATATAAACCAATGACCCCTAAACCCTAAACTCTAAACCCTAGACCTTGATCCCTAAATCCTAAAGCCTAAACCCTAAATCCAAACCGCTAAACACTAAACCCTAAACCCTAAAAAGTTAGCCCTAAATCCTAAATAATAAACCCTAAATAATAAAACCTAAACAAAAACACTAAACCCGAGCCCTAAACCCTAAATCCTAAACACTAAACCCTAAACGGTAAATACTAAACACTAAAACCTAAACCGTAAACCCACTAAACCATAAAACCTAAACCCTTAGCCATGAACCGTAAACCTTAAAATATAACCCTCAACCTTGAGAAGTAAACCATAAATCCTAAACCCCAAACAATAAACATTAAACCCTAAACCACGAATATTAAATATTAAAAGCTAAACCATAAACCATAAACCTTAAACCCTAAACCGTAAACCCTAAACCCAAAACCTTAAACCCTAAACCCTAAATCCTACAACCCTAAACCCTAAACATTAAATCCTAAACCCAAAACCTTAAAGGTTCAGACCTAAACCCTAAACCACGAACCTTAAACCCTAACTCCTAACCCATATGCCCTAAACCCTAAAACCTATACCCTATACCGTAAAACCTTAACATTAATCCCTAAATCTTGAACCCTAAAGACTTAAACCCTAATCCTTAAACCCTAAAAATTTATCCCTAAACCCTAAATCGTTAAGACCTAAATCCTAAACACTATACCATGAACACTAAACCCTAAACCCCGAGCACTAATCACTAAACCCTATACCCTATACCCTAATCCATAAACCATAAAATCTAAACCATAATATTTGAGCCTTAAATCGTAAACACTAAACCATGAGCCCTAAATCCTAAATCCTAAACACTTAGCCCTAACCCTAAACCCTAAACCCGAGACCTAAACCCTAAACCCTAAGCTCTAAACTTTAAAACCTCGTAGCCCTAAAGCGTAAATCCCGATTCCTAAACCCTAAAACCTAAACTATAAATCATAAACCATAAACCATAAACCCTTAGCAATAACCCTAAACCCTAAACCCCAATCACTAAACACTAAAACCTAAACCATAAACCCCTATCCCTAATCCCTAAACTATAAATAAATCCTAAACTTTAAACCCTAAAATTTATACCAGAACCAAAACCCTTAACCCAAATCAATTAACCCTAAAAATTAAACCTTGACCCCTAATACCTTAACCCTAAACCCTACACCCTTGAGCCTTAAATCCTAAACACTAAACCCTAAAAACTAAACCATAAACACTAAGCCCTAAACCCTAAATACTAAACTATAAACCATAAATCCTAAACACTAAAACCTAAAGCTGTAAACCCCTAAACCCTAAACCCTTAGCCTTAAACCATAAACCTTGAGCCCTAAACCCTAAACACTAAATATTAAACCCTAAGTTCTAAAGAAAAATTCTTAAACCCTAAATCCTAAATGTTGAGCTCTAAGCACTAAACACTAAACCATAGATACTTCAACCTAAATTCTAAACCCTTAACCCTAAACCCCTAAAACATAAACCCCTTTAGAACTAAATAGAAAACCATAAACCCTAATCCCTAAGCCCTAAACTCTAAACCCCAAACCCTAAACGCTAAACCTTATACCCTAAACCCTTAGAAATAAGTACTAAACCCTACACCCTAAACCATAAACCAAAAATCCTAAAACCTAAGTAATAAAACCTAAACCATAAACCCTAAATTCTCAACCCTAACTCCTAAACCTCAACGCTAAACAATAAAACTTGATCCCTAAACCCCAAACACATAATTTAAACCATAAACCCTAAAGAATAAATCTTAAACCCTAAACCTTAAATGTTGAGGTCCGAGCACTAAACCATAAAGCTGTAGACCCTTCGACCTAAATTCTAAACCATAAACCATAAACCCCTTTAGAACTAAATAGTAAACAATAAAATCTAAGCCCTAAGGCCTAAAACCTAAAACCCACACCCTAAACCATAAACCATAAACCCTAAACCTTTAGCAATAAACACTAAACCATAAACCATAAACCCTAAACCTTTAGCAATAAACACTAAACCCTAAACCATAAACTGAAAACCCTAAAATATAAACCGTAAACCCTAAATTCTAAACCCTAAACCCCAAAGCCTAATCCATAAACCCTAAACCATAAACCCTAAACTCGAGCCCTAAGTCCTACACCCTAAACCCTAAACATTAAACTATAAACCCCTAAACCATAAACTTTAAATCCTAAACACAAAACCCTAAACCCTAAATATTAAACTTTAAGTTGTAAACCTTAAACCCTAAACCCCTAGCCCTAAAATCTATGCCATAAACCCTTTACCCTAATACCTAAACCTTTTACCCTTAACCCTTAACCATAAACCATAAACCCTAAACCTTAAACCCTAAACCCTAAACCCTGAGCCCTAAACCTTAAACCCTAAAACCTAAAGTCTGGAAACTAAAACCTAAAATATAAACCCTAAACCCTAAACACTACACCCTAACCCTTGAGTCGTAAACACTAAACCCTAATCCTAAACATTAAATATGAAACCCTAAACCCCAAAGAATAAATTTTAAATCCTAAACCCTAAACCACTAGCCCTAAACCCTAAACACTAAAACCATATCCAATAAAACTTAAACCCTAAACATTGAACCCTTTAAAGCCTAAACCCTAAACTCGATCCTTAAATCCTCAACTCTAAACCCTAAACACTAAACCATAAATTATAAACCCCATAAACCCTAAACCATAAACCCTGAGCCCTAAACCCTAAACCTTAATCCCTAAAAGCTAAAACAAAAACCTTAAACACTAAATTCTAAACCCTAGTCCTTATAACCTAAACCATAAACCCTAAACTCTAAACCCTCAACCCTAAATACTAAACCCTAAAACCTATACAGTATAACATAAACCCTTAGCCATAAATCCTAATCCTTGAACTGTAAACCATAAACCCTAAACACTAAACCTTTAGCCCTTAACCCTAAACCTTAAACACTAATCCCTAAACCCCATAACATAAACCTATACCCCAAAGTATAAACCCTAATTCCTAAGCCCTAAACCTTGAACTCTAAAAATTAAACACTTAGCCCTAAAACCTAAACTGTAAACAATAAACTCTAAACCCTAAAACCTATAACCTAAACACTAAATCCTAAAACCAAAACCCTAAACCCCAAAGAATAAATTTTAAATCCTAAACCCTAAACCCCCTAGCCCTAAACCCTAAACCCTAAAACCATATCCAATAAAACTTAAACCCTAAACCCTAAAAATTGAACCCTTTAAAGCCTAAACCCTAAACTCTAATCCCTAAATCCTCAACTCTAAACCCTAAACACTAAACCATAAATCCTAAACCCCATAAACCCTAAACCGTAAACCCCGAGCCCTAAACCCTAAACCTTAATCCCTAAAAGCTAAAACAAAAACCTTAAACACTAAAGTTTAAACCCTAGGCCTTATAACCTAAACCATAAACCCTAAACTCTAAACCCTCAACCCTAAATACTAAACCCTAAAACCTATACAAGTATAACATAAACCCTTAGCCATAAATCTTAATCCTTGAACTATAGTAAACCATAAACCCTAAACACTAAACCTTTAGCCCTTAACCCTAAACCTTAAACACTAATCCCTAAACCCCATAACATAAACCTATACCCCAAAGTATAAACCCTAATTCCTAATCCCTAAACCATGAACTCTAAAAACTAAACACTTAGCCCTAAAACCTAAACCCTAAACAATAAACTCTAAACCCTAAAACCTATAACCTAAACACTAAATCCTAAAACCAAAACCCTAAACCCTAAACCCTAAAACCTAAAACCTCTTAATCCTAAAACTTAAACCATTATCCCTAAGCCCAAAACCCTAAAAGTTTAGCACTAAGCCATAAACCCTATACCCTAATCCATAAACCATAAAACCTAAACCCTAATCCTTGAGCCCTAAATCCTAAACACTAAACCCCGAGCCTTAAATCCTAAATCTTAAACACTAAACCATTAACCATTAACTCTAAAAATAAATCCTAAACTCTTAGCCCTAAACATTAAACCCTAAACCTTGAGACATAAACCCTAAACCCCGATCCCTAAATTGTAAACCCATAGCGCTAAACCATAAATCCAGAGCCCTAAACACTAAATCCTCAACTACAAATTAGAAACCATAAAACTTAAGCCATAAACCCTTACCCATAAGCCTAATCCCTAAACCATAAACCCCAATCACTAAACACTAACACCTAAACCCTAAATCCCTATCCGTATACCTTAAGCACTAAATAAATCCTAACCTTAAACCCTAAACTATAAACCCTAAAATTTAAACTCTAAACCCAAAACCCTTAGCCCTAATTCATTAACCCTAAAAGTTATACCTTGAACCCTAAACCCTAAACCCTAAACCCTACACCCTAAACTCTTAAAACTAAATGCCAAACCCTAAACCCAAAAAAAAATCCATAAACCCCTACTAAAACCTAAAACCTAAAACATAAACATCGTAAACATTAACCCTAAGCCCTAAAGACTAAATATTAAACCCTAAATCCTAGCCTATAAAACCTAAATTATAAACACTTAAAAATAAATCCTAAACATGAAAGCATAAATTCGTAGCCCTAAAAACTAAATGTTAAACTATAAACCCTAAACTATAAACCCTAAACCATGACATAATAAACACTAAACCCTAAAACCCAAGCGCTAATGTATAAACCTTAAAACCTAATCACTATACCCTAAACCATAAAATCTATATCGTAAAACCTAAATTGTAAACCCCCTAAAGCCTAAATTTTTATCCATTAACCATAAACCCTACATCCTAAACCCTAAACCCTAAATCTTAAATGATATACCGTGATCCCTAAACCCTAAACCCTGATCCCTAATCCCTAAACCCTAAAACGTAAAACCTAAACCCTAAACCCTAAACTCCAACACATAAAACCTAAACCCTAAACCCTAAAACTTTATCCCTAAACAATAATCCCTAAACCCATGAGCCCTAAACTCTAAACCCATAACCCCTAAAACCTAAACTCTAAACCTTGATCCCTAAACCCTAAACCCTAAAAACTAAAACCTAAACCATAAACCCTAAACAATAAACCCTAAACCATAAATCATAACCCCTAAACACTAAAACCTAAACCCTACACCCTAAACCCTAAACCCAAAATCGTGAGCCCTAAATATTAAATACTAAACCCTAAACAATAAACCCTAAACACCAAAAACTAAACCCTACACCCTAAACCCTAAACCCTAAACACTAAACCCTACCTAAAGTGAAAAGCCACTAAACCCTAACCTTAAACCCTCGACCATGAACCGTAAACCTTAAAATCTAATCCCTAAACCTTTTGATTTAAACCATAAACCCTAAACCCCAAACAATAAATAGTAAACCCTAATAAGTAAACCCTAAATATTAAATTCTAAACCATAAACCATAAACCCTAAACCCTAAACACTAAACTCAAAACCCTAAACCATAAACCTTAAACCATAAACCCTAAACCTTAAACATTAAATCCTAAACCCAAAACCCTAAAGGTTGGGTCCTAAACCCTAAACCCTAAATCGTTAGACCTAAATCCTAAACACTAAACCATAAAAATTAAACCCTAAACCTTGAGCACTAATCCCTAAGCACTATGCCCTATACCCTAATCCATAAGCCATAAAATCTAAACCCTAATGCTTGAGCCCTAAATAATAAACAAGAAACCATGAGCACTAAATCCTAAATCCTAAACCCTTATCCCTAAACCTTAAACCCTAAACCCCGAGGCCTAAACCCTAAACCCCGAGCCCTAAACGTAAACTCAGTAGCCCTAAACCATAAATTATAATTCCTAAACCCTAAACCCTAAACTATAAATCATAAACCGTAAACCTTAAACCCTTAGCCATAACTCTAAAGACTAAACCCTAAACCCCAATCACTAAACACTAAAACCTAAACCCTAAAAAAGTATCCCTAAACCCTAAACTATAAATAAATCCTAAAACTCAAACCCTAAACCCTAAAATTTATACCCAAAACCCTTAGCCCTAATCCATTAAACCTAAAAATTAAACCTTGACCCCTAAACCCTAAACCCTACACCCTACACCCTAAACTCTAAAAACTAAACCCTTAGCCCTAAACCAAGAAAGAAAATGATAAACCCCATGCTAAAATAAAAACCCTAAAATATAAACCTAAACATTAACATTGAGCGCTAAACACTAAATACTAAACCCTAAATTCTAAACTATAAAACATAAACTATAAACCATCAAAACTAAATCCTAAACATAAAATCATAAATCAGAGCCCTAAACACTAAATGTTAAACCCTAAACTAAAAACTAAAACTATAAACCCTAAACACTAAACTCCAAAACCTAAGCCCTAATCTATAAACCCTAAACCCTAAAAACTATACCCTAAACATTAAAATCTATATTGTAAACCCTAAACCATAAACCCCTACACCGTAAACCCTAAATTCTTATCCTTAAACCATAAACCATAAACAATAAATCCTAAATACTAAACCCTAAACCCTAAATGCTATACCTAATCCATAAACCCCGAATCCGAAACCCTAAACCCTAATCCCTAAACCGTAAAGTCGATCCCCAAACCCTAAATCCTAAAAATAAACCCTAAACCCTAAACTCCAATGCATAAAACCTAAATCCCCAACCCTAAATCCTTATCCCTGAACAATAATATCTAAACCCATGTGCCCTAAACTCTAAACGCATGAGCCCTAAAACCTAAACCCTAAACCCTAAAAATTTATCCCTAAACCCTAAATCCTAACCCCTAAACACTATACCCTAAACCCTAAATCCTAAACACTAAACCCTAAACTATAAACCCTAAAGACTAAACACTAAACCCTAAAACCTAAAACCTAAACCCTAAACAATAAACCCTAAGCCGTAAATCCTAAAACTAAAACCTAAACCATAAAACCAATAAACGCTAGACCTAAACCCCGGCCATAAACTATAAAAATAAACTCTAAACCCTAAACCTTAAGAAGTAAACCATAAAACCTAAACCACAAATACTAAATATTAACCCCTAAACCCTTAATGCTAAATATTAAATTCTAAACTATAAACCATAAACCGTAAACCCTAAAACCTAAACCCTAAATCCTAAAACCTAAACCCTAAACATTAAACAAAAACCCTAAACCCTAAACCTTGAGCACTAAACCCTAAACCCTAAACATTAAACCCTAACCCATAAACGCTATTACTTAAAACCTATACCATAAAACCTTAACCCTAATCCCTAAATCATAAACCCTAAACATTAAACCCTAAACCTTAAACCCTAAACCCTTAACCCTAAACCCTAAAACATGAGCCCTAAATCCTAAACACTAAACCCTAAAAACTAAACCCTAAACCATGAGCCCTAAACCCTAAACAATAAACCATAAATCCTAAACACTAAAACCTAAAATGTAAACCTGTAAACCCTAAACCCTTAGCATTAAACACTAAACCCTAAACCCTAAACCTTGAGTCCTAAATCCCAAACACTAAATATTAAACCCTAAACCCTAAACAATAAGTATTAAACCCTAAACCATAAACATTGAGCTCTAAGCACTAAACCCTAACCCGTAGACCCTTCGACCTAAATTCTAAACCCTAAACCCTAAACCCCAAACCATAAACCCCTTTAGAACTAAATAGTAAACAATAAACCCTAAGGTCTAAGCCCTAAATACTAAACCCCACACTATAAACCCTAAACCCTAAACCCTATATCCTTAGTAATAAGTAATAAACCCTAAACCCTAAACCCTAAACCCAAAACCCAAAACCCTAAAATCTAAAACCTCAACCCTAAAACATTAATCATAAACCCTAAATTCTAAACCCTAAATCCTAAACACTAAACCCCGAGCCCTAGGCCCTAAACCCTATAACCTAAAACATTAGTAATAAGTACTAAACACTAAACCCTAAACCATAAACAAAAAACCCTAAAACCTAAACCCAAAACCTAAACCCTAAACCCTGAGCCATGAGCCCTAAGTCCTACACCCTAAACCCTAAACATTAAACCGTAAACCAACTAAACCCTAAACTTTAAATCCTAAACCTTAAACCCTAAAACCTAAATTCTAAACTTTAAGTCGTAAACATTAAACCCTAAATCCTAAACCATAAACCCCTAGCCATAAAATATAAGCCCTAAACCCTTTACCCTAAGCCCTAAACCCTTTTCCGTAAACCCTAAACCCTAAACACTAAACCCTAAACCATGAGCCCTAAACCTTAAACCCTAAAACCTAAAGCCCGAACACTAAAACCTAAACCATAAACCCCTAAACCCTAAACACTAAACCTTCAGCCATAAACCCTAAACCCTAAACTCTAAACCCTAAACCTTGAGCCCTAAACCCTAAACCCTAATCCTAAACATTAAATATGAAACCCTAAACCGTAAAGACTAAATTCCAAATCCTATACCCTAAACCCTAAGCTCTAAGCACTACAATCTAAGCCCTAAACCCCTAGCCGTAAACCATAAACCCTAAACCCTAAATGTAAACCTTCAACCCTAAACCCTAAACATTGAACCCCTTAAATCCTAAACCCTAAAATCTAAGCGCTAAATCCTCAACGCTAAACCCTAAACACTAAACCATAAATTCTAAACCCTAAATCCTAAACACTAAACCCCGAGCCCTAAGTCCTAATCACTAAACCCCGAGCCCTAGGCCCTAAACACTAAATCCCACACACTAAACCCTAAACCCTATAACCTAAAACATTAGTAATAAGTAATAAACCCTAGCCCTAAACCATAAACCCAAAACGCTAAAACCTAAACCCAAAAACCTAAACCCTAAATCCTAAACCTTGAGCCCTAAGTCATACACCCTAAACCCTAAACATTAAACCATAAACCCACTAAACCCTAAAATTTAAATCCTAAACCTTAAACCCTAAACCCTAAATGCTAAACTTTAAGTCATAAAATTAAACCCTAAATCCTAAACCATAAACCCCTAGCCCTAAAATCTAAGCCCTAAACCCTTTACCCTAAGCCCTAAACCCTTTTCCCAAAACCCTAAACTGTAAACACTAAACCCTAAATCATAATCCCTAAACCTTAAACCCTAAAACCTAAAGCCTGAAAACTAAAACCTAAACCATAAACCCCTAAATCCTAAACCCTAAACCTTCAGCCATAAACCATAAACCCTAAAATCTAAACCCTAAACCTTGAGCCCTAAACCATAAAACCTAATCCTAAACATTAAATATGAAACCCTAAAGACTAAATTTCAAATCCTATACCCTAAACCCCGAGCTCTAAGCACTAAAATCTAAACCCTAAACCCCTATCCCTAAACCATAAACCCTAAACCATAAATGATAAACCTTCAACCCTAAATGCTAAACATTGAACCCCTTAAACCCTAAAACATAAACTCTAAGCCCTAAATCTTCAACACTAAACCCTAAAAACTAAATTATAAATTCTAAACCCCTAAACCCTAAACCCTAAACCCCGAGCCCTAAACCCTAAACCTTAATCCCTAAAAACAAAAACAAAAATTTAAAAACTAAATTCTAAACCCTAGGCCTTATAACCTAAACCATAAACCCTAAACCATGAGCCCTAAACCCTAAATACTAAACCCTAAACCCTATACAATATATCATAAACCCTTAGCCATAAATCCTAATCCTTGAACCATAAACCATAAACCCTAAACACTAAACTTTTTTTTCCCTTAAATCTAAACCCTAAACCTTGATCCCTGAACCTCAAAACATAAATTTATACCCGAAAGAATAAACCCTAAATCCTAAGTTGTAAATCTTGAAATCTAAAAACTAAATCCTTATCCCTAACCCCTAAACCCTTAACCGTTAACCCTAAAACCTAACACCTAAAACATAAACCCTAAAACCTATAACCTAAAAACTAAACCCTAAAACCAAAATGCTAAATCCTAAACCCTAAAACCTCTTAATCCTAAAATCTAAACCATTATCCGTGAGCCCTAAACCCTAAACGATGAGCACTAAGCCCTAAACCCTATACCCTAATCCATAAACCCTAATCCTTGAACCCTAAATCCTAAACACTAAACCCCGAGCCCTAAATCCTAAATCCTAAATACTAAAACATTAACCATTAACCAAAAACTCTAAACACTAAATCCTAAACTCTTAGCCCTAAACCTTAAACCCTAAACCCTAAACCCTAAGCCCTAAATTGTAAACCCATAGCCATAAACTATAAATCCTAAGCCCTAAACCCTAAACTAAAAATCATAATCCATATAACTTTAATCTGTAAACACTTATTCATAACCCTAATCCCTAAACCTGTGAAACCCAATCACTAAAAACTAAAACCTAAACCCTAAACCCCTTGCCCTATAACTTAAACAATAAATAAATCCTAAACCTTAAAGCCTAAACCCTAAACATGTTATCCAAAATCCTAAACCCTAAACCCCTTATTGATTTAGGGTTTACAATATAGATTTTAATGTTTAGGGTATAGTTTTTAGGGTTTAGGGTTTACTGATTAGGGATTAGGTTTTGGGGTTTAGTGTTTAGGGTTTATAGTTTTTAGTTTTTAGTTTAGGGTTTAACATTTAGTGTTTAGGGCTACAAATTTATGATTTTATGTTTAGGATTTAGTTTTTATGGTTTATAGTTTAGGTTTTATAGTTTAGAAATCGTAAACCATAAACCTTAAACCCTTAGCCATAACTCTAAACCCTAAACCCTAAACCCCAATCACTAAACACTAAAACCTAAACCCTAAAAAAGTATCCCTAAACCCTAAACTATAAATAAATCCTAAAACTCAAACCCTAAACCCTAAAATTTATACCCAAAACACAAAACCCAAAACCCTTAGCCCTAATCCATTAAACCTAAAAATTAAACCTTGAACCCTAAATTTAGGGCACATGGGTTTAGAGATTATTGTTTAGGGATAAGGATTTAGGGTTTTGGATTTAGGTTTTATGCGTTGGAGTTTAGGGTTTAGGGTTTAGGTTTTAGGATTTAGGGTTTGGGGATCGACTTTATGGTTTAGGGATTAGGGTTTAGGGTTTTGGATTCGAGCCTCGGGGTTTAGGGTTTAAGGTTTAGGGATAAGGGTTTAGGATTTAGGATTTAGTGCTCATGGTTTCTTGTTTATTATTTAGGGCTCAGCATTAGGGTTTAGATTTTATGGTTTATGGATTAGGGTATAGGGCATAGTGCTTAGGGATTAGTGCTCAAGGTTTAGGGTTTAATTTTTATGGTTTAGTGTTTAGGATTTAGGTCTAACGATTTAGGGTTTAGGTTTAGGACCCAACCTTTAGGGTTTTGGGTTTAGGATTTAATGTTTAAGGTTTAGGGTTTTGAGTTTAGGTTTATGGTTTAGGGTTTTGAGTTTAGTGTTTATGGTTTATGGTTTATGGTTTGAATTTAATATTTAGGGTTTACTTATTAGGGTTTACTATTTATTGTTTGGGGTTACCCTAAACCCTCTTACCCTGAGACCTAAACCCTAAACCCTAAATCCTAACCCCTAAACACTATACCCTAAACCCTAAATCATGAGCCCTAAATCCTAAACACTAAACCCTAAACTATAAACCCTAAAGACTAAACGATAAACCCTGAAACCTAAAACCTAAACCCTAAACAATAAACCCTAAGCTGTAAATCCTAAAAACTAAAACCTAAACCATTAACCCAATAAACGCTAGACCTAAACCGGCCATAAACTATAAAAATAAACTCTAAACCCTAAACTTTGAGAAGTAAACCATAAAACCTAAACCACAAATACTAAATATTAACCCCTAAACCCTTAATGCTAAATATTAAATTCTAAACTATAAACCATAAACTATAAACCCTAAACCCTAAACCCTAAACCCTAAAACCTAAACCCTAAACATTAAACAATAAACCCTAAACCCTAAACCTTGAGCACTAAACCCTAAACCCTAAACTTTAAACCCTAACCCATAAACGCTTATTACCTAAAACCTATACCATAAAACCTTAACCCTAATCCCTAAATCACAAACCCTAAACATTAAACCCTAAACCCTAAACCCTTATACCTAAACCCTAAAACATGAGCCCTAAATCCTAAACACTAAACCCTAAAAACTAAACCCTAAACCATGAGCCCTAAACCCTAAACACTAAACCATAAATCCTAAACACTAAAACCTAAAATGTAAACCCTGTAAACCCTAAACCCTTAGCATTAAACACTAAACCCTAAACCTTGAGTCCTAAATCCCAAACACTAAATATTAAACCCTAAACCCTAAACAATAAGTATTAAACCCTAAACCACAAACATTGAGCTCTAAGCACTAAACCCTAACATGTAGACCCTTCGACCTAAATTCTAAACCCTAAACCCCAAAACCATAAACCCCTTTAGAACTAAATAGTAAACAATAAACCCTAAGCTCTAAGCCCTAAATACTAAACCCCACACTATAAACCCTAAACCCTATACCCTATATCCTTAGTAATAAGTAATAAACCCTAAACCCTAAACCCTAAACCCTAAACCCAAAACCCAAAACCCTAAAATCTAAAACCTAAACCATAAAACATTAATCATAAACCCTAAATTCTAAACCCTAAATCCTAAACACTAAACCTTGAGCCCTAAATCCTAATCACTAAACCCCCGAGCCCTAGCCCTAAACCCTATAACCTAAAACATTAGTAATAATTACTAAACCCTAAACCCTAAACCATAAACAAAAAAACCTAAAACCTAAACCCAAAAACCTAAACCCTAAACCCTAAACCCTAAACCCGACCCATGAGCCCTAAGTCCTACACCCTAAACCCTAAACATTAAACCATAAACCAACTAAACACTAAACTTTAAATCCTAAACCTTAAACCCTAAAACCTAAATGCTAAACTTTAAGTCGTAAACATTAAACCCTAAATCCTAAACCATAAACCCCTAGCCCTAAAATATAAGCCCTAAACCCTTTACCCTAAGCCCTAAACCCTTTTCCGTAAACCCTAAACCCTACACACTAAACCCTAAACTATGAGCCCTAAACCTTAAACCCTAAAACCTAAAGCACGAACACTAAAACCTAAACCATAAACCCCCTAAACCCTAAACACTAAACCTTTAGCCCTAAACCCTAAACCCTAAACTCTAAACCCTAAACCTTGAGCCCTAAACCCTAAACCCTAATCCTAAACATTAAATATGAAACCCTAAACCGTAAAGACTAAATTCCAAATCCTATACCCTAAACCCTAAGCTCTAAGCACTACAATCTAAGCCCTAAACCCTAGCGTAAACCATAAACCCTAAACCCTAAATGTAAACCTTCAACCCTAAACCCTAAACATTGAACCCCTTAAACCCTAAACCCCAAAATATAAGCCCTAAATCCTCAATGCTAAACCCTAAACACTAAACCATAAATTCTAAACCCTAAATCCTAAACACTAAACCTTGTGCCCTAAGTCCTAATCACTAAACCCCGAGCCATAGGCCCTAAACACTAAATCCCACACACTAAACCCTAAACCCTATAACCTAAAACATTAGTAATAAGTAATAAACCCTAAACCCTAAACCATAAACCCAAAACCCTAAAACCCAAACCCAAAAACCTAAACCCTAAACCCTAAACCCTAAACCTTGAGCCCTAAATCCTACACCTAAACGCTAAACATTAAACCGTAAACCCACTAAACCCTAAAATTTAAATCCTAAACCTTAAACCCTAAACCTTAAATGCTAAACTTTAAGTCATAAAAATTAAACCCTAAATCCTAAACCATAAACCCCTAGCCCTAAAATCTAAGCCCTAAACCCTTTACCCTAAGCCCTAAACCCTTTTCCCTAAACACTAAACCCTAAACACTAAACCCTAAACCATGAGCCCTAAACCTTAAACCCTAAAACCTAAAGCCCGAAAACTAAAACCTAGACCATAAACCCCCTAAATCCTAAACCCTAAACCTTCAACCATAAACCCTAAACCCTAAAATCTAAACCCTAAAACTTGAGCCCTAAACCCTAAACCCTAATCCTAAACATTAAATATGAAACCCTAAAGACTAAATTTCAAATCCTATACCCTAAACCCTGAGCTCTAAGCACTAAAATCTAAACCCTAAACCCCTATCCCTAAACCATAAACCCTAAACCCTAAATGATAAACCTCAACCCTAAACGCTAAACATGAACCCCTTAAACCCTAAAACCTAAACTCTAAGCCCTAAATCTTCAACACTAAACCCTAAAAACTAAATTATAAATTCTAAACCCCTAAACCCTAAACCCTAAACCCTGAGCCCTAAACCCTAAACCTTAATCCCTAAAAACAAAAACAAAAACTTTAAAAACTAAATTCTAAACCCTAGGCCTTATAATCTAAACCATAAACCCTAAACCATGAGCCCTCAACCCTAAATACTAAACCCTAAAACATATACAATATATCATAAACCCTTAGCCATTAATCCTAATCCTTGAACCATAAACCATAAACCCTAAACACTAAACTTTTTTTCCCTTAAATCTAAACCCTAAACCTTGATCCCCGAACCTCAAAACATAAATTTATACCCGAAAGAATAAACCCTAAATCCTAAGTTGTAAATCTTGAAATCTAAAAACTAAATCCTTATCCTTAACCCCTAAACCCTTAACCGTTAACCCTAAAACCTAACACCTAAAACATAAACCCTAAAACCTATAACCTAAAAACTAAACCCTAAAACCAAAATGCTAAATCCTAAACCCTAAAACCTCTTAATCCTAAAATCTAAACCATTATCCATGAGCCCTAAACCCTAAATGATGAGCACTAAGCCCTAAACCCTATACCCTAATCCATAAACCCTAATCCTTGAACCCTAAATCCTAAACACTAAACCCCGAGCCCTAAATCCTAAATCCTAAATACTAAAACATTAACCATTAACCAAAAACTCTAAACACTAAATCCTAAACTCTTAGCCCTAAACCTTAAACCCTAAACCCTAAACCCTAAGCCCTAAATTGTAAACTCATAGCCATAAACTATAAATCCTAAGCCCTAAACCCTAAACTAAAAATCATAATCCATATAACTTTAACCGTAAACACTTATTCATAATCCTAATCCCTAAACCGTAAAAACCCAATCACTAAAAACTAAAACCTAAACCCTAAACCCCTTGCCCTATAACTTAAACAATAAATAAATCCTAAACCTTAAACCCTAAACCCTAAACATGTTCTCCAAAATTCACCCTGTGGTAATTTTGATAACATGCATCGAATATTCAAGTCTCGGGAAAATAGATTGATTAAATCCACGAAATCATGTTTAAGGGTCCCCTCATCTTCTTTCTAACTCTCCTCTCAAGAAGAAAACCCAACATGAGTTTTAAAAATGTGAAAAAATTGCAAACTCCAAGCTTGGTGCCGAAATACAGAGAAAATCAGCTAAGTCCCAGTCCAGGCGGTCCTTGGGACAATTGGGACGTCGGAGCATGAATCGGCCGAAAAGCCACCAGGCGGTTTGCACAGCATTTGGGATAGTTGGGACATCGAGACATGCGGGGCGTGAAAATCCAAATCAGCCAGAAGTAGGGAAAAAATTTGTAAGTCTTGTTTCACTCGGTCAAGGTCATACGGGCCAAAAGTACATGAAGGACGTGAAGTACACGTGAGACATGGATCAGCCGGTTTGTGTAAGTCAGTCCATTTCGAGTGGTTCGGAGAGATTTTCCTAGGCGATGCCCTGAGACAGTTGGGACAAAAGTACGTGGAGGACGTGAACCAGCCGGTTCAGCCGAAACAGAGGACTTTCGTTTGGGACATCCGGGCCAAAAGTACACGTGGGACGCGAAAAGCTGAAAGAGCCGAGAGCGAATGGAATCTTGCCACGTGTCTTCACCGCAAACAGGAACAAGGAAGCCCGAATCGGGTGGTTTAGAGAAATTTGTCCTAGATAGTTTGGGACATCGGGCCAAAAGTACGCGTGGGACGTGAAAAGGTGAAGTGGCCGAAAAGAGACAAGGAGGCCCGCGGATGAATCGTAGCATGACACGTGTCACAAGGGGAAGCGCAATGGAAATTGGCTAAGTGTTTTTTGGCCAAAAATTTCAAAGGGAAAGGTATTGTTATCCAAAATTTACCCCCCTAGGGTAAATTTTGATAACATGCATCAGAAGATTCAAATCCCAAGAAAATTGATTGATTCAGAGCAAAATCAGGTTTCTAGGGTCCCTTCAGGTATTTTTCTAACTCCCCTGGCCGAGGAAAAAAGGAACAAGCTCTGAGAAAGTGCGGAGAAGGTTGCAGAAAGCAAGTAGTTCGGGCCAGGAAAATTTGTGAAAATCGGCTAAGTCCCAGTCCAGCACAAGTTGGATCAAATGGGACAAAAGTACGCGAACCACCCGAACCTTTGAAATGAGTCCAGGCGGCCCACTAAGCATTTGGGACAAGTGGGACTAAAGTACGCGGTGGGCGCGAAATGCCGGTTCGACCGAGAAAAAATTGGCTAACTGCTGAGAGGGACACAAATGGGACAATCGGGCCAAAAAGGCGCGAACCGGCCGAACCGGCCGAAAAGAGTCAAGTCAGTCCGAAGCAAAGTGGGACAAGTGGGCCAAAAATTCCCGAACCGGCCGAATCGGCCGAAATGAGTCCAGAAGGTCCAAAGTCAAATGGGACATCTGGGACAAATGGACGCGAAATGCCCGAACCGGCCGAAATGAGCACAAAGGGCCCAAAATCAAATGGGACATCCGGGACAAATGGAAGTGAAGTACGCGAAGGAGCCGAAGGAGCCGAAGACCAATCAGAAACTGCCACGTGTCCTCACAGGAGAAAAAGTCAAAAGGTCAAAGGGGCGAGTTATCGAGCGCTGAACCAAACCAATGAAATGGCGCCACGTGTCCAAGTTTAAGGGGCCCACAAGTAATTTCGAAAGGAAAGCCCGCGAAAGACGGAGGAGAGAGAATTGCTCGTCAATCAGCACATGCCACGTGTCGTCCGGATGGCGAAGAGTGGGAAAACATTTTAAAATTCGTTTTGATGCATTCGCGTGCCCTAAATCTTGGATCGCCATATCTTTTGATCCAGAGCTCGGATTTCCACGTTCTTTATATCAACGGAAAGCTGTTGAGATGCTCTACATGATTCTGGGATCAATCTCGAGTTTTGGTGTAGTCTAAAGAGAGAAAATCGAGAAACGGATCTGACATGTGGTAATGGCCAGAAGCGACCTTTCAACAACCTGTTTTAATGCTAATGGGTCGCATTCTTCTTCTGCACGGCCAGAAGTGACATTTTAGCGGCCAGATTAATGCAAATGGGTCACATTCTCCTCCAAATCAGTCAAAGTGATAGGGTATGGGTTTGTAAGATCCTCCATGCTGATTTAATGCATCTGCAGTCAATGAGGAATGGGCTTGCACGTTTTCCCACGTTTCGTCCCAGGTTCGACCCATGCAATGTAAAAGCGATTTGGCTCATTTGGAAAAAAAAAAAAAGAGTTGTTCATTCTTTCGCTCGGCCCTCCCTTCTTTTCTTCTCTAGGGTTGAAAATGGAGTTCAAACCTCCTCCCTTGCTCTGTAATGGCATTTTTGCCTTTTACTAATGGAATGATGTTAATGCAGGTAAACTTCGGAGCAACAAAAGCGTGTTTTGTGATGCATCCGTCCATCCTTTCTCGTTTTTGCTTGTCTTCTTCTTGCCTCTCTTCATTGCAGGTGTCTGTGCACATTTGAATGTTCATTGCAGGTCTGGAGCTATGTTCATGGAGTTTTGGGACACTTTCTGTGTGAAATCTATCCTTGGGCCTGTGATGCATCTGTCCATCCTTCCCATTGCTCACCTCTTTTTGTCCCATGGCAGTTTTGATAGATGTCCAACATTCTCCTTCTCTGGTGTATCACCGTTTTAGTGTAGGCTTTTGCTGTTTTCCCTTTCTCTCTCTCTCTATCTCCTTGGCATGGTTAGATTAGGATTAGATTAGCTTGCCTGCACTGGAATAGCTTGTGGCAGGTAGTTTAGGAGCAGGAACTAGCCTTCTCTGGAGATTCCTCTCTCGGTTTTACAAGTCCCACGCTTGAGAGAGGTTTTAATGTTGTGCAATCACCTTTGGATGCCGAACATCAACCTAGAAGCGATGTGCATCCGGGGTGCTTTGTGATTTTGCACTAACTTGCGGGTATGAAGGGTCGGCCCGAGCCAATAGACACAGGACACATGTCCTAAGGTGGGGAGTTGAGCCAGGGAAAGACTTAGGAAAATTTGACAAAAGTCTTGTGCCAAAAAAGTAAAAGACAAGGATGTCCTCGCACCCCATCCTCCACCAGATCACGCCACGTGTCCCAAGTGGCGGGCGCGGGAAAAAATGGAAAATTTTCCAAATAAAAAGTAAAAATTTTAAAGGAAAACCCGTGGAAAGGGAAGGAGAGAGAATCACTCATCCAATCGATTGCGACATGTGTTATCCAAGTGGCGGAGCGTGAGAAAAATTTCAAAATCCGTTTTGGCCTTTTTTGCCCTAAATCTTGAGATCGCCATAACTTTTGATCCGAGCTCAGATTCTTGCATTATTTATATCAACGAAAAGATGGTGAAATTCTCTACATGATTTCGGGGTCAATCTTGCATTTTTGTTCAGTTTGGAGAGAGAAAATAAAGAAAATTCTCTGGAACTTGGTAATGGCTAGAATTGACGTTTCAACAACCAGTTTTAATGCAAATGGGTCGCATTCTTCTTGAACATGGCCAAAACAGACGTTTTAACCACTGATTTTAATGCACATAGGTTACATTCTTCTTCAGCATGGCCAAAAGTGATGTTTCAACCACCGATTTTAATGAAAAATGTGTTTTGGTCAATGGTTGGACTACTTACACATTTTCCCATGTTTCTCTCTCCTGGGCTCGACCCTTTCATTATAAAAAGCCAAATTTGGCTCATTTTTTAATTGAGTTGTTCATATTTTTGGCTCTTTCACTCCCTTAGTTTCTTCTCTAGGGTTGAAAATGGAGTTCAAACCTCCTCCCCTTCTTTGTAATGGCATTTTTGCCTTTTACCATTAAAATGATGTTCTGTGCAAACTTCTGAAGCAACAAAAACATGTTTCATGATGCATCTGTCCATCCTTGCTCATTTTTCACTTGTTTTCTTCTTTCCTCTCTTCATTGTAGGTATTTGTGCACGTTTGAATGTTCATTACAGGTTTGGAGCTGTGTTCATGGAGTTTTGGGACATTTTCTGTGTGAAATCTATCCTTGGGCCTGTGATGCATCTGTCCATCCTTCCCATCACTCACCTCTCCTTGTTCCATGGTAGTTTTGATAGATGTTCAACATTTTCCTTCTCTGGTGTATCACCGTTTTAGTGTAGGCTCTGTTTTCCCTTTTCTCTCTCTCTCTGTCTCCTTGGCATGGTTAGATTAGGTTTAGATTAGCTTGCTTGCACTGGAATAGCTTGTGGCAGGTAGTTTAGGAAGAGGAACTAGCCTTCTCTGGAGATTCCTTTCTCATATTTGTGAGTCCCACACTCAAAGAAAGGATTCAATGTTGTGCAATCACACCTTTGGATGCTAGAGCGATCAAACTAGAAATCTGATCAACATCCAGGAGTACTTGTGATTTTGCACTAACAAAACCCAAAACACTTAGCCCTAATCCATTAACCCTAAAAATTATACCTTGAGCCCTAAACCCTAGACCCTACACCCTAAACTCTAAAAACCCTAAACCCTAAACCCAAAAAGCAAAACCATAAACCCCTACTAAAACCTAAACCCTAAACCTAAACCATTTAAAGTTCTGAGACACTGTTTTTCATCCATTCCCATTCATCCTTCTTTTCATCCCTTTCATTCTTTTCCATTCCATGAAGTTGTGCAATCATGACTTCATTTCCATCATGGAACTCACATTTACAACAGCAATAATGTTTCCCACCTCCAACATGTTTTTAAATCCTCCAAATCAGCATTTTGAACAAATTCAAAATCAGCATGCATACCCATATGAGCAGCAATGCCAAAATCAGTTTGGCTATGGAGCTTTGCAAGAGCAAGAGTATGCATATGATGAAGATAGTCCGATTTAAGATGCTGGTCTGTTGGAGAAAATCCAAAAGATGGAGGTAAAGATGGTGCAGTCCAGAGCAACAGCTCAAATGAGAGCTTTCAGAATTAGTTGCAAGACTCCTTGTCCATGGGGAGGCCCTTTTCCAAGACACATCAGCCCTCAAGAGAAGATGGACTTCATGATGAAGATGCTGCCCCAACTTGCACAATGGACAACAGAAATAGAGGCCTATACACTTGTTGTTGAACAACCTTGTCAATGGGTAAGTTCTACACCATCATCTAGATTTTCTCTTCCCATTACTCAAGCAGCAACATCTCATTTGGAATTAAAAATTCTAAATTCCGCATCTGCTGTCCCAAATGTTGATCCCATGTCTCCACCTCTCAGTCTTCCACCACACCTCAATTCTTCTTTCCTTTTTCCTTCCAAACAGTCATCCCCTCCACAAGAGCTAAAAGAAATATGCTCTCCCCCAAAGAAACAAGAGGTTTCACCTCCTCTACCACCACAAAAATTACCAAATCAATTGAGTTACAACCCATCCCTCCTCTTGCATTCCCAATTCCATGTGGGGAAGAAGAAATTGAAAAATTCAGCCATGAAGGACAGCAAGAAGAGGAGCCCAACATAAAAGAAATGATAGACAACTTGAGGGTTTGGGCTGCCAAATTTGGGATGACAAAGATCCCCTTGATGGTTAAACCTACAGAAGAGGCTAAGGTTGAACAAATGGTGGTCAAGGCTGATTTTGTGGTAGCGGAAGAAGAGAAAAAAGAAGAAGCAGATCAACAGTTAGTTTGCTGAGAAATTAGTGTCCATGTTGGCACTCTATTTGAAGGGAATGCTGATTTAATTCAAGTTACACAATCAGCCATAAAGGAAGAAAGCTCAAAAGAAGATCTTGTAGTCCCAACTTGTCCTTTAGAGCAGCAAATTGAAGAGTTTGACTTGACAAACTTCATGCTGGAGGAAGAGTTCAATCAAGAGCAAGATTGTCTTAAAACATTGGAGGAAGGAGAATCTGCTCCAAATCCAAAAGAAGAGGAGCACATTCTAGTTGTGGAGGAGAAAAGTGCAGATCCAAAGGCTTTGAGCACAAAGTAGGCTATAGGAGAACCTTCAGTTCTTCTTTCTACTTCACCTCTCTCAAGTTCTAGTACTGAAGAGGAGTTTGATCTCTCAAACTCAATGTTGGAGGGTGAAAGAAACCATGGTGGTCAAGTTGCAGATCAAGAGAACACCATGGGAGAGGTTGAACATTTGTAGCAGGACAACCATGAGGTAGTTTATCTGTCAGATTTGGAGGACTGTTTTGATGGAGAAGAGCCGGTTGAGTTTCCACCATTCTCTCTTTCATCATCCACATTCCAAACACTTGAGTCTGCTGTCATGAAGGAGAACATTCATTTGCAATAGCCTACATCTTATAGCAGCTCTTTGGAATCAAGATTGGAAGATTTAAATCTTTCATGTTCTTCATTGGAGGAAGAGAAAGGACAAAGGAATTTCACCATTGCTTCCACACCATCCATTCAAGAAGGTCTACAAGAAGACTCCATTTTTGGAGTTGAAAATCAGAGTTATGGGCATACTCATGCAGATCAGACCTTGCCCAATCAGGTATTTGGCTTCATTGGAGCCAAAGGAGAAGGCACAACCAGTCATGCTTGCTTCTGAGCATGAGGGTGAGCTATAAAGTACCAAGGATCAGTTGTCATACCTCTTCAATCCAAATTTAGAGCAACTAAAAGAGGTATTGAATTTTCCTTCAGTTGATACCTTGATGATTTGGGTGGAAGACCAGCTTCTTGCTGATTTTCCACTCATCCTACCAGCCATGTTCAATGCCAAATCAATTGCATGGTTGCCACTTTTGAGAAAGGGAATCTATTTCTCACAACCAATTGCAGGGTTTGTTTAGCTTGCCTTTGCTTCAGTTAGAGTAGAGTAGGTAGGTTTTCTTTCAATAGAAGAAGTGCTTGTGCACACTCTGCATGTTCCATTTGGAGCATGTATGATTTTCAGTTCTGTACATAGTTTTTGTGGTGCTGGTTTTGCTCTTGCACAGTCCGTTTTAGTGGCATTTTGGTGAGAACGAATCCATATCAGTGGGTTTCCAAGTGGCTCAGAGAGGAGGTTTTCAAAGTTCAGATCAGTTTGCAGGTTACAACTCATGACTCCATGCCCAATGGATGCTTCAGGAAACTGGTAACTTCATCTAGCAGGCAGATGACCCCGCTGAGTCACCAAAACTGTTATCCAAAATTCACCCCTAGGGTAATTTTGATAACATGCATCAGAATATTCAAGTCCCAGGTAAATAGATTGATTAAATCCTGAAATCATGTTTCTAGGGTCCCCTCAGCTTCTTTCTAACTCTCCTGTCCAAGAAGAAAACCCAATAGGTTTTGAAAATGTGAAAAAAATGCAAAAGCAAAGCTTGGTGCCGAAATACAGAGAAAATTGGCTAAGTCCTAGTCCAGGTGGTCCTTGGGAAAATTGGGACGTCGGAGCATGAATCGGCCGAAAAGCTGCCAGGCAGTCTACGTAGCATTTGGGACAGTAAGAACGTCGGGACGCGTAGGGCGCGAAAATCCGAATCGGCCGGAAGCAGGGAAAAATGTCTAAGTCTTGTTTTGCTTAGTCAAGGGCATCCAGGCCAAAGTTATGTGAAGGACGCAAAGTATGCGTGAGACGTGGATCGGTCGGTTTGGTGCAAGTCAGTCCATTTTGGGAAGTTTGGAGAGATTTGTCCCGTGCGATCGGGACAATTGGGACAAAAGTACGTGGAGGACATGAACCAGCCAGTTTGGCCGAAACAAAGGACTTTCATTTGGGACATCCAGGCCAAAAGTATGCGTGGGACATGAAAAGGTGAAGTGGCCAGAAAGAGACAAGGAGGCCTGCGGACAAATCGCAGCGTGACACATGTCACAAGGGGAAGTGCAATGGAAATTGGCTAAGTGTTTTGGCCAAAAATTTTAAAGGGCAAGGTTTGAAGGGTCAGCCCGAGCCAATAGACACAGGACATGGTGTCCTAAGGTGGGGAGTTTGGAGCCAGGGAAAGACTTAGGAAAATTTGACAAAAGTCTTGGGCCAAAAAATTAAAAGACAAGGATGACCCCGTGCCCTGTCCTCCAACCAGATCATGCCACGTGTCCCAAGTGGCGGGGGCGCGGGGAAAAATGGAAATTTTTCCAAAGTTATAAAAAGTCAAAATTTTCAAAGGAAAACCTGCAGAAAGGGAAGGAGAGAGAATTACTCATCCAATCAGTGCCCGACATGTGTCATCCAAGTGGCAAAGCGTGGGAAAAAATTCAAAATCTGTTTTGGCCTGTTTTTTTCCCTAAATCTTCAGATCACCATAACTTTCGATCCAAAGCTCAGATTTTCACGTTCTTTATATCAATGGAAAGCTGGTGAAATTCTCTACATGATTTTAGGGTCAATCTTGCATTTTGGTTTAGTTTGGAGAGATAAAATCAAGAAAAGTATCTGGCTCGTGGTAATGGCCAGAACTGACGTTTCAACAACTAGTTTTAATGCAAATGGGTCGCATTCTTCTTCAACATGGCCAAAACTGATGTTTCAACCACCAATGTTAATGCACATGGGTCACATTCTTCTTCAGAATGGCCAGAAGTGACGTTTCAACCATCGATTTTAATGAAGAATGTGTTTTGGTCAATGGTTGGACTGCTTGCATGTTTTCCCATGTTTCTCTCTCCTAGGCTCGACCCTTGCATTATAAAAAGCCAGATTTGGCTCATTTTTTAAGTGAGTTGTTCATCTTTTCCACTCTGCCACTCCCTTATTTTCTTCTCAAGGGTTGAAAATGGAGTTCGAACCTCCCCCCTTGTTTGTAATGGAATTTTTTCCTTTTACCATTAAAATGATGTTACGTACAAACTTCAAGCAACAAAAAACATGTTTCGTGATGCATCTGTCCATCCTTGCTTGTTTTTCACTTTTTTTCTTCTTTCCTCTCTTCATTTTAGGTATTTGTGCATGTTTGAATGTTCATTGCAGATTTGGAGCTGTGTTCATGGAGTTTTGGGACATTTTCTCGTGTGAAATCTATCCTTGGGCTCGTGATGCATCTTTCCATCCTTCCCATCGCTCACCTCTCCTTATTCCATGGTAGTTTTGATAGATGTTCAACATTTTCCTTCTCTCGGTGTATCACTTGTTTTAGTGTAGGCTCTATTTTTCCCTTTTTCTCTCTCTCTGTCTCCTTGGCATGGTTAGATTAGGTTTAGATTAGCTTGCTTGCACCTTTGGAATAGCTTGTGGCGGGTAGTTTAGGAAGAGGAACTAGCCTTCTCTGGAGATTCCTTTCTCATATTTATGAGTCCCACACTCAAAGAAAGGATTCAATGTTGTGCAATCACTAGATGCCAAAGCGATCAAACTAGAAATCGATCAACATCCAGAAGTACTGTGATTTTGCACTAACAAAACCCAAAACACTTAGCCCTAATCCATTAACCCTAAAAATTATACCTTGAGCCCTAAACCCTACACCCTACACCCTAAACTCTAAAAACCCTAAACCCTAAACCCAAAAAGCAAAACCATAAACCCCTACTAAAACCTAAACCCTAAAACTTAAACTCTAAACATTAACCCCGAGTAGTAAACACTAAATACTAAACAATAAATACTAAACTATAAAACACTAATTATAAACCCTTAAAAATAAATCCTAAACATGGAACCATAAATACATAGCCCTAAAAAGTTAACGTTAAACCCTAAACCCTAAACCATAAACCCTAAACCATAGACCCTAAACACTAAACCCTAAAACCTAAGCCTTAATATATAAATCCTAAATCCTAATCACTATACCCTAAACCATAAAATTTATATCATCAATACTAATTTGAAACCCCTAAACAATAATTTTTATCCATAAACCATAAACCATAAACCATAAACCCTAAATCCTAAACCCTAAACCCTCAATCCTAAATGATGTACCATGATCCCTAAACCATAAATCCAAAACAATAAACCCCGATCCCTAAACCCTAAAGTCTTATCCCTAAACCCTAAACCCTAAACTCCAACACATAAAACCTAAACCCTAAACCGTAAACTTTTATCCCTAAACAATAATCCCTAAACCCATGAGCCCTAAACTCTAAACCCAGGACCCCTAAACCAAAAACCCTAAACCCTATAACTTGATCCCTAAACCCTAAACCTTAACAACTAAACCTTAAACCCTAAACCCTAAATCCTAACCCCTAAACACTAAACCCTAAACTCTGCACCCTAAACCCTTATCACTAAAGTGTGAGCAATAAATCCTAAATACTAAACCCTAAACACCAAACACTAAACCACGAGCCCTAAACCATAAATCCTAAATACTAAAACCTAAACCGTAAACCCATTAAATCCTAAACCCTAAACCTCGGCCATGAACCGTAAACCTTAAACTCTAAACCCTAAACCTTTTCAAGTAAACCATAAACCCTAAACCCGAACAATAAATATTAAACCCTGAATATTGATTGCTAAACCATAAACCCTAACCCCTAAACCTTAAACCCTAAATCCTATAACCCTAAACCCTAAACTTTGAATCCTAAATCTAAAACCCTAAAGGCTGAGCCCTACACCCTAAACCCTATACTCTATACCATAAAACCTTAACCCTAATCCCTAAATTCTAAACCCTAAACAAAAACCCTAAACCCTAAACCCTAAACCTTTATCCCTAAACCCTAAACCCTAAATCATTAGACTTAAATAATAAACACTAAAACATAAAAAATAAACCCTAAACCTTGAGCACTAATACCTAAGCCCTATACCCTATACCCTAATCCATAAACCATAAAATATAAACCCTAATCCTTGAGCCCTAAATCCTAAACACTAAACCATGAGACCTAAAATCTAAATCCTAAACCCTTAAACCCTAAACCCGAGACCTACACCTAAACCCCGAGCCCTAAACTCGTAAACCCGTAGCCCTAAATATTAAATACTAATCCCTAAACCCTAAACCCTAAACTATAAATCATAAACCATAAACCTTAAACCCTTACCCATAACCCTAAACCCTAAACCCTAAACCCCAATCACTAAAAATTAAAACCTAAAACCTAAACTCATATCCCTAAACCTTAAACCGTAAATAAATCCTAAACCTTAAACCCTAAAATTTATACCCAAAACCTAAAACCCTAAACCCTTAGCCCTAAATCATTAACCCTTAAAATTAAACCTTTACCCCTAAACCCTAAACCCTAAACCCTGCACCCTACACCCTAAAATCTAAACTAAACCCATAAACCTAAACCCAAAAGAAAAACCAAAAACCATGTACTAAAACCTAAACCCTAAACATTAACCTTGAGCGCTAAACCCTAAATACTAAACCCTAAATTCTAAATTATAAAACCTAAACTATAAACCCTCAAAACTAAATCCTAAACATAAAACCATAAATTTTTAGCCCTAAACATTGAACATTAAACCCTAAACTCAAAAATATAAACCCTAAACCCTAAACATTACACCCTAAACAATAAGATCTATATTGTAAACCCTAAATCATAAACCCCTACACCCTAAATTATTATCCTTAAACCATAAACCATAAAACCTAAATACTAAACACTAAACACTAAACATTAAATGTTATACCCTAATCCCTAAACCCTAAAGCCGATACCCTAAACTCTAATCCCTAATCCATAAAGTATGATCCATAAACCCTAAACCCTAAACTCCAATGCATAAAACCTCAATCCTAAACCCTAAACATATATCCCTTAATAATAATCCTTAAATTTATGAGCCCTAAATTCCAAATGCATGAGCCCTAAACCCTAAACCCTAAACCATAAACCATAAACCAAAAACCCTAAAACCTAAACCCTAAAACATAAATTGTAAACCCTAAATTCTAAACCCTAAATCCTAAACACTAAAGCCTGAGCCCTAAGTCCTAAACACTAAACCTTGAGCCCTAAGCCCTAAACATTAAACCATAAACCCTATAACCTAAACTATTAGTAATATGTACTAAACCTTAAACCCTAAACCCAAAACCCTAAAACCTAAACCAAAAATCTAAACCATAAACCGTAAATTCTAAACCCTAAATACTAATCCATATTACCTAAACCCTAAACACTGAGCCCTAAGTCCTCCACCTTAAACCCTAAACATTAATCCATAAACCCCTAAACCATAAACTTTAAACCCTAAACCCTAATTCATAAACACTAAACCCTAAACGCTGAGACCTAAGTCCTACACCCCGAAAACTATACCCTAAACCCTTAGTAATAAGTAATTAACCCTAAACCCTAAACCATAAACCCAAAATCTTAAAACCTAAACCCTAAAACATAAATCGTAAACCCTAAATTCTAAACCCTAAATCCTAAACACTAAACCCTAAGCCCTAAGTCCTAAACACTAAACCATAAGCTCTAAGCCCTAAACACTATACCCCACACCATAAATCCTATAACCTAAACCATTAGTAATAAGTACTAAACCCTAAAACCTAAACCATAAAACCAAAACCCTAAAACCTAAACCTAAAAACCTAAACCATAAACCCTAAACCCCAAACCCTAATCCATAAAACCTAAACCTTAAACCCTGGGCCCTAAGTCCTACACCATAAACCCTAAACATTAAACAATAAACCTCCTAAACCTTAAACTTTAAATCCTAAACCCTAAACCCTAAACCCTAAAATCTAAATGCTAAACTTTAAGTCATAAACCTTAAACCATAAACCATAAACCATAAACCCCTAGCCCTAAAATATAATCCCTAAACCCTTTACCCTAAGCCCTAAACACTTTTCCCTTAACCCTAAACCCTAAACCCTAAACACTAAAACCTAAACCCTGAGCCCTAAACCTTAAACCCTAAAAAATAAATCCTAAACACTAAAACCTAAACCGTAAACCCCCTAAACCCTAAACCCTAAACTTTCAGCCATAAACCCTAAACACTAAACTCTAAACCCTAAACCTTCAGTCCTAAACCCTAAACCCTAATCCTAAACATTAAATATGAAACCCTAACCCCGAAGACTAAATTTTAAATCCTATACCCTAAACCCCGAGCTCTAAGAACTAAACTCTAAACCCTAAACCCCTAGCCTTAAACCCTAAACCATAAACCCTAAACATTTAACCCTTAAACCCTAAACCCTAAACTCTAAGCCCTAAATCCTCAACACTAAACCCTAAACACTAAACCTTGAATCCTAAACCCCTAAACCCTAAACCATAAACCCCGAGCCCTAAACCCTAAATCTTAATCCCTAAAAACTAAAACTAAAACCTTAAACACTAAAGTCTAAACCCTATGCCTTATAACCTAAACCATAAACCCTAAACCCTGAGCCCTCAACCCTAAATAATAAACCCTAAACCCTATACAATATATCATAAACCCTTAGCCATAAATCCTAATCCTTGAACCATAAACCATAAACCCTAAACAATAAACCTTTAGCCCTTAAAGCTAAACCCTAAACCCCGATCCCTAAACCTCAAAACATAAATCTATACCCTAGAGAATTAATCGTAAATCCTAATCTATAAATATTGAAATCTAAAAACTAAACCCTTAGCCCTAACCCCTAAACCCTTAACCCTTAACCCTAAACCCTAACTCCTAAAACCTATAACCTAAACACTAAACCCTAAAACCAAAACCCTAAACCATAAACCCTAAAACCTCTTAATCCTAAAACCTAAACCGTTATCCCTAAGCCCTAAACCCTAAATGATGAGCACTAAGCCCTAAACCCTATACCCTAATCCATAAACCATAAAACCTAAACCCTAATCTTATAACCCTAAATCCTAAACACTAAACCCCGAGCCCTAAATCCTAAATCCCAAATACTAAACAATTAACCATTAACCATAAACTCTAAACACTAAATCCTTAAAGTTTAGCCCTAAACCTTAAACCCTAAACCCGAGACCTAAACACTAAACCACGAGCCCTAAACTATAAATCCATAGCCATAAACTATAAATCTTGAGCCCTAAAACCTAAACTACAAATCGTAATCCATAAATCTTTAACCATAAACACTTATTCATAACCCTAATCCCTAAACCATAAAACCCAATCACCAAACACTAAAACCTAAACCCTAAACCCCTATCCCTATAACTTAAACTATAAATAAATCCTAAACCTTAAACCCTAAACCCTAAACCAAAAATAATTAGTCCTAATCCATTAACCCTAAAAATTATACCTTTGAGCCCTAAACCCTAAACCCTACAACCTACACCCTAAACTCTAAAAACCATAAACCCTAAAACTTAAACTCTAAAAATTAACCCCGAGCCCTAAACACTAAATACTAAACCATAAATCCTAAACTATAAAACACTAATTATAAACCCTTAAAAATAAATCCCAAACATGGAACCATAAATTTGTAGCCCTTAAAAATAAACGTTAAACTCGAACCCTAAACCATAAACTAAAAACCATAGACCTTAAACACTAAACCCTAAAACCTAAGCCCTAATCTATAAACCCTAAATCCTAATCACTATACCCTATACCATAAAATCTATATCGTAAATACTAAATTTTTATCCAAAAGCCATAAACCATAAACCATAAACCCTAAACCCTAAATCCTAAATCATATACCATGATCCCTAAACCCTAAATCCAAAACCATAAACCCGATCCCTAAACCCTAAATTCTTATCCCTAAACCCTAAACTCCAACTCACAAAACCTAAACCCTAAAACCTATAACTTTATCCCTAAACAATAATCCCTAAACCCATGAGCCCTAAACTCTAAACCCATGACCACTAAACCCTAAACCCTAAAACTTGATCCCTAAACCCTAAACCTTAATAACCAAACCCTAAACCCTAAACCCTAAAACAATAAACCCTAACCACTAAACCATAAATCCTAACCCTAAACACTAAACCCTAAACCCTTATTCCTAAATCATTTGCCCTAAATCGTAAACACTAAACCCTAAACACTAAACACTAAACCCACGAGCCCTAAACCCTAAACCATAAACCCTAAACCATAAATCCTAAACTCTAAAACCTAACCCATAAACCCATTAAAACCTAAACCCTAAAATCTTAGCCATGAACCATAAACCTTAAACTCTAAACACTGAAACCTTTTCAAGTAAACTATAAACCCTAAACCCAAAACAACAAATATTAAACCCCGAATATTAATTGCTAAACCATAAACCCTAAACCCTAAACCCTAAATCCTATAACCCTAAACCCTAAACATTAAATCCTAAACCCAAAACCCTAAAGGGTGAGCCGTAAACCCTAAACCCTAAACCCTAAACCCTAAAACCTTAACCCTAATCCCTAAATCCTAAACCCTAAACCCTAACCACTAAACCCTAAACCCTAAACCTTTATCCATAAAACCTAAACCCTAAATCATTAGATATAAATCCTAAACACTAAAACATAAAACCTAAAACCTTAACCCCGAGTACTAAGCCCTAAGCCCTATACCCTATACCCTAATCCATAAACCATAAAATCTAAACCCTAATCCTTGAGCCCTCAATCCTAAACACTAAACCATGAGCCCTAAATCCTAAATACTAAACCCTTAGCCTTAAACCTTAAACCCTAAACTGTGAGACCTAAATCCTAAACCTTGAGCCCTAAACTGAAACCCATAGCCCTAAAGAGTAAATCCTAATTCCTAAACCATAAACCCTAAATTATAAATCATAAACTGTAAACCTTAAACCCTTACCCTATTCCTAAACCCTAAACCCTAAACCCCAATCACTAAAAACTAAAACCTAAACCCTAAACCCATATATCTAAAACCTAAAGCGTAAATAAATCCTAAACCTTAAACCCTAAACCATAAAATTTATACCTAAAACCCAAAACCCTAAACCCTTAGCCCTAATTCATTAACCCTAAAAAGTAAACCTTGACCCCTAAACCCTAAACCCTAAACCCTACACGCTACACCCTAAACTCTAAACACTAAACCCATATCCCTAAACCTAAAAAGAAAAACCATAAACCCTCTAGTAAAACCTAAACCCTAAACATTAACCAAGAGTGCTAAACCCTAAATACCAAACCTTAAATCCTAAACTATAAAACCTAAACTCTAAACCCTCAAAACTAAATCCTAAAAATAAAAAAACAAATTTTTATAACTAAAAACTGAAAATTAAACTCTAAACTCAAAACTATAAAAAAAAAAACCTTAAACACTAAACACTAAACCCTAAAACCTAAGTCCTAATCTATAAACCCTAAAACCTAAACATTATACCCTAAACAATAAGATCTATATCGTAAACCATTAATCACAAACCCCTTACACCCTAAATTATTATCCTTAAACCATAAACCATAAATCCTAAATCCTAAAAAATAAACCCTAAATGTTATACCCTAATCCATAAACCCTAAAGCCAATACCCTAAACCCTAATCCCTAAACCATAAGTCTGATCCCTAAACCCTAAACTCCAATGCATAAAACCTCAATCCCAAACCCTAAACATATATCCCTAAAAATAATCCCTAAACTTATGAGTCCTTATTTCTAAATGCATGAGCCCTAAATCCTAAACCCTAAACCCTAAACTTTGATCCCTAAACCCTAAACCATAAATCTGAAACCCTAAACCCTAAACCCTATACCATGAGACCTAAACCCTAAACCCTAAATCCTAATCCCTAAACACTAAACCGTAAACCCTAAATCGTGAGCCCTAAATCCTAAACACTAAACCATAAACACTAAACCCTAAATAATGACCACTAAAAATTAAGACCTAAAATGTAAACCCTAAACCATAAATCCTAAACCCTAAAACCTAAACCATAAACCCAAGAAACCCTAAACCTAAACGATAAACCCAAGTAAACCCTAAACCTAAACCTCAAACCATGAATCGTAGACCTTAAACTCTAAACCATAAACTTTGAGAAGTAAACCATAAATCCTAAAGCTGCAAACACTAAATATTAACCCATAAACCCTAAATATTAAATGCTAAACAAGAAACCATAAACCCTAAACACTAAACCCTAAACCCTAAACAATAAAACCTAAAACCTAAAAATTAAACCCTAAACCCAAAACCCAAAACCATGAGCCCTAAACCCTAAATCCTAAACCTTAAACCATAACCCATAAAACTTTTCCCTAAACCATAAACCCTAAACCATATACAATAAAACCATAACCCTAATACCTAAATTCTAAACCCTAAACATTAAAACCTAAACCCTAAACCCTAAAACCTAAACCCTAAACCCTTATCCCTAAACCCTAAACCCTAAATCGTGAGCCCTAAATCCTAAACACTAAACCCTAAAAACTAAACCCTAAACACTAAACCCTAAACCGTGAGCCCTAAACCCTAAACAATAAACCATAAACCATAAATCTTAAACACTAAAACCTAAACTGTAAACCCCCTAAACCCTAAACCCTTAGCCTTAAACCTTAGACCCTAAACCCTAAACCTTGAGCCCTAAACTCCAAACACTAAATATAAAACCCTAAACCCTAAATAATAAATCTTAAACCCTAAACCCTAAACGTTGAGCTCTGAGAATTAAACCCTAAACCATAGACCCTTCGACCTAAATTCTAAACCCTAAACCCCTAGCCCTAAACCCTAAACCATAATATCTAAACCCTAAACACTAAACTGAAAATCATAAACCCCTAAACCCTAAACCTTGAGCCCTAAACCCTAAACTGTAAAACCTAAAATAAAAACATTAAAAACTAAATCCTAAATCCTAATCCTTGAAACCTAAAACCCAAATCCTAAACCCTCAGCCCTAAACTGTAATCCATTAGCCCTAAACCATAATCCATTAGCCATAAACCTTAAACCCAAAACCCCGAGACCTAAAACCTAATCCCTAAACCCTAAAACCTAAGCCTTTAAAATATGAACCCCTAAACCCTAAACTCTAAGCCCTAAACTCTAAACTCTAAGCCCTAAATCCTAAATGCTAAACACTAAACACTAAACTATAAATCGTAAACCCCTAAAACCTAAACCCCGAGCCCTAAACCCTATACCCTAATCCCTAAAACCTTAAATAAAAACCTATAAAAATAAATCCTAAAACCTAAGCCTTAAAACCTAAACCCCAAACCCTATATTCTAAGCCCTAAAACATAATCCATTATCCCTAAAGCTTAAACCCTAAACCCTGAGACCTAAACCCTAAGCCCTAAACCTTAAACCCTAAGCCCTAAACAATAAACCCATAGCCCTAAACTATAAACCTTGAACCCTAAACCCTAAACCCTAAATCGTAAATAGTAAACCCTAAACCCTAAATCGTAAATAGTAAACCCTAAACCTTTACACCTAAACCCTAAATCCCATATCCTAAACCCTAAACCATAAACCCTAAATCCTAAGCCCTAAGCCCTAAACCGTAACCCCTTATCCCTAAATACTAAACCATAAATACTAAAATATAAACCCTAAATCCTACACCCTAAAACCTAAACCTTAAACCGTAAACCATTTAACCTAGAACCTCATCCTTAAACCCTAAACACCCTAATACCTAGACGTTAAACACTATACCCTATATCTTATATTCTTATCCCTAAACCCTAAACCCTTAACCCTCAATAATAAACCTTAAACCATAAACACCTATCCCTAAAATACAAACTATAAACCCTAAACCCTTAGCCATAAAAATAAACAAGAAACTCTAAGAGGTAAATCCTAAACCCTAAACCCTAAACCCTAAAACTTAAATCCTAAATCCTAAACCCTAAACCCTAAACTCTAAACACTAAACCCTAAACCCTAAACCCTAAATCCTAAACCCTAAACCCTAAAAATTAAACCTTAAATCATAAACCCCATAAACCCTAAACCTTTAGCCCTAAACCATAAACCCTAAACCCTAAGCCCTAAACTATAATCCCTTAGCCATAAACCTTAAACCCTAAACCCTAAACTCTAAAACCTAAACCCTAAACCCTAAATCCTAAACCCCGATCCATAAATCCTAAATTGTAACCCTAAACAATTAACCCTAAAACCTTAAAAGTAAATTATGAACGCTAAATCCTAAACTATAAACCCTCCAAACAAAATCCTAAACTTGAAACCATAAACTTTTATCCCAAAACACCGAATGTTAAACCCTAAACCCAAAACTATAAACCCTAAACCCTAAACTCTAAAAACTAAACCATAAAACCTAAGCCCTAATCTATAAATCCTAAACCCTAAACACTATACCCCAAATAATAAAATCTATATAAGTAAACCCCTACACCATAAACCCTAAATTCTTATCTCTAAACCATAAACCATAAACCCTAAATCCTAAACACTAAATCCTAAACCCTAAATTCTATACCTTGATCCCTAAACCCTCATCCATAAACCATAAAGTCTCGATACCTAAACCCTAAACCCTAAACCTTAAAACCTAAACTCCAATGCATAAAACCTAAACCCTAAACCCTAAACCTTTATCCCTAAATAATAATCACAAAACCCATGAGCCCTAAACTCTAAACACATGATCCCTAAATCATAAACCCTAAACCTTGATCCCTAAACCCTAAACCCCGACCCTACCCTAAACCCTAAATACTAAACCCTAAACCTTAAACCCTAAACCCTAAACCATGAGATCTAAACCCTAAACCCTAAATTATAACCCATAAACAATAAACCCTAAACCCTAAATCGTGAGCCCTTAATCCTAAACACCGAACCCTAAAATCCAAACCCTAAAGACTAAACACTAAACCCGAGCCCTAAAACCTAAACCCTAAACACTAAACCCTAAACCCTAAATCCTAAACACTAAAACCTAAACCGTGAACCAACTAAATCCTAAACCTAATCACTTGGCCATGAACCGTAAGCCTTAAAATCTAAACCCTAAACCTTGAAGTACACCATGAATTCTAAACCCCAAACACTAAATAATAAACCCTCAACCCTAAATATTAAATGCTAAACTATAAAACATAAACTATAAACCCTAAAGCCTAAACCCTAAACCCTAAACCATAAAAATAAAGCCTAAACATTAAACCCTAAACCCCGATCCCTAAACCCTAAACCCTAACCCATAAACCATATTCCTTAAACCCTAAACCCTAAAACCTATACCATAAAACCTTAACCCTAATCCCTAAATACTAAACCCTAAACATTAAACCCTAAACCCTAAACGCTAAACCCTAAACCCTACACCCTTGAGCCCTAAATCCTAAATACTAAACCCTAAACCATGAGCCCTAAACACTAAAAATAAACCATAAACCATAAATCCTAAATACTAAAACCTTAACTATAAACCCCTAAACCGTAAACCCTCATCCTTAAATCCTAAACCCTAAACCTTGAGCCGTAAGCGCCAAACACTAAATATTAAATCCTAAACTCTAAAGAATAAATATTAAACCCTAAAGCCTAAACGCTAAGATCTAAGCTGCAAACCCTAAACCGTACACCCTTCAAAATAAATTATAAACCCTAAACCCCTAGCCCTAAAACTATAAAGCCTATAATCTAAACCCTAAATTCTAAACCTTGAACCTCGTAGAAACATAAACCCCTAAACTATAAACCGTAAACCCTAAACTATAAAATATAAGCTCTAAATCCTAAATGTTAAACCCTAAACACTAAACTATAAATCATAATCCCCT
Organism: Taxus wallichiana var. yunnanensis; assembly: GCA_018340775.1. Lineage (NCBI taxonomy): Eukaryota > Viridiplantae > Streptophyta > Pinopsida > Cupressales > Taxaceae > Taxus > Taxus wallichiana. Next base: position 1,013,328,998 of record CM031234.1, on the reverse strand, counting down.
AAATCCTAAACCTTGAGCACTAAACCCTAAACCTTATACCCTAATCTATAAAACCTAAAATAAAAACCTAAAAACTAAAGCCTAAACCCAAAACCCTAAACTCTAAGCCATAAATCATAATCCATTAGCCCTAAACCTTAAACCCCGAACCCTAAGACCTAAACCTTAAGCCCTAAACCTTAAACCCTAATCCTTAAACACTAAACCCCGAACCTCGTAAAACATTAACCCCTAAACCATAAACCCTTAACTCTAAAATATAAACTCTAATCCATAAATCCTAAATGCTAAACCCTAAACACTAAACTATAAATTGTAAACCCCTAAACCCTAAACCCCGAGCCCTAAATAATAAACCCATAGCCCTAAACTGTAAACCATGATCTCTAAACCCTAAACAATAAACACAAACAAGTAAACACTAAAAATTTAGCCCTAAACCCTAAACCATAAACCCTAAATCCCAAACCATAAACCCTAAATCCTAAATCAAAATCCTAAGCCTTAAACCCTAAACCATTATCCCAAAAGAATAAACCCTAAATACTAAATTATAAACCTTAAACCCTAAACCCTAAACACTAAACACTAAACCCTACACCCTAAACCCTAAAACTTAAACCATAAACCTGTGAAACCTAAAACTTGATCCTTAAAACCTAAAATCCTTAACCCTAAACATTAAACCCTATACCCTATATCATATATTCTTATCCCTAAATGCTAAACCCTTAATCCTTAACCCTCAACCCTTAACCCTTAACCCTAAACCCTAAACCCTAAACACCTATCCCTAAAATAAAAACTATAAACCCTAAACCGTAAACACAAAACTCTAAGTGCCAAATCCTAACCCCTAAATTATAATTCCTAAACCCTAAATCATAAATCCTAAACCCTAAATCATAAATCCTTATCCCTTAGCCATAAACCCTAATCAAGAAACTCTAAGTACTAAATCTTAAACCCTAAATTCTAAACCCTAAACCCTAAACCATAAATTCTAAACCCTAAACAATGAGCCCTAAAACAACACTAAACCATAAATTCTAATCCCTAAAACTGAAAACTAAACCTTAAATCGTAAATCCCATAAACCCTAAACCTTTAGCCCTAAACCATAAACCATAAACCATAATCCATAAAATTTAATCTCTTATCCATAAACATTAAACCTTGAGACCTAATCCATAAACCTAAAACCCTAAATCCTAAACCCTAAACCCTAAATCCTAAACACTGAACCCTAAACCATAAACTTGAAACCCTAAACCTTGAGACCGAAACCCTAAATCCCAACCCTTAAATAGTTAACCCTAAACCCTAAACACTAAATTGTGAGCCCTAAATCCTAAACCTTAAACTCTAAACACTAATCACTATACCCCGAGCCCTAAACCCTAAACCCTAAACACTAAACCCTAAACCATAAATCCTAAACACTAAACTTAAACCATAAACCCACTAAACCCTAAACCCTAAACCCTCAGCTATGAACCATAAACCTTAAACACTAAAACCTAAACCTTGAGAACTAAACACTAAATCCTAAATCCCAAACTTTAAATATTAAACCCTAAACCCTATATAAAAACCCTAAACCCTAAATAATAAACCCTAAACCCTAAACCTTAAACCCTAAACCAAAAACCCTAAATCATGAGCCATAAACCCTAAAAATTCAAAATAATAAACATAAACACTAAACCCTAAACCCTTATTACTAAAACCTAAACCCTAAATCATGAGCCCTAAATCCTAAACATTAAACCCTAAAAACTAAACCATAAACCCTGAGCCCTAAACCCTAAACACTAAACCCTAAACCATAAATCCTAAACACTAAAACCTAAACTATAAACCCCCTAAACCATAAACCCTCAGCCTTAAACCCTAAAACCTAAACCTTAAACCTTAAACCCTAAACCCTAAACCCCAAACACTAAATATTAAACCCTAAACCCTAAAAAATAAATCTTAAACCCTAAACCCTAAACGATGAGATTTGAGAATCAAATGCTAAACCGTACACCCTTAGCCCTAAACACTAAACCCTAAAATCCTAGCCCTAAACCCTTAACCCTAAATTCTAAACACTTAACCCTAAATTCTAAACCCTAAACACTAAACCATGAACCCTGTAAAACCTAAACCTCCTAAACTAGAAACCCTAAACCCTAAAATCTAATCCCTAAATCCTAAATGTTAAACCCTAAACACTAAATTGTAAATCATAAACCACCTAAACCCTAAACCCTAATTTATTAGCCCTAAACCATAAACCATAAACCCTAATCCCTAAATGCTATACCCTGATCCCTAAACCCTAAATCCAAAACCCTAAACCCTGAATCCTAAACCCTAAACCCTAAACCTTAAATCCCAAACCCTAAACCTTTATCCCTAAAAAATAATCCCTAAACCCATGAGCCCTAAACTCTATACCCATTAGCCCTAAACCCTAAACATTAATCCCTAAAAACAAAAACAAAAATTTAATCACTAATGTCTAAACCCTAAGCCTTATAACCTAAACCCTAAACCCCGATCCCTCAAACCTAAACACAAAACCCTAAACCATATACAATATATCATAAACCATTAGCCATAAATCCTAATCCTTAAACCATAAACCATAAACCATAAACACTAAACCTTGAGCCCTTAAACCTAAACCCTAAACCCTAAAATATAATCCCTAAACCCCAAAACATAAATCTATACCCTAAATCATAAACCCTAATTCCCGAGCCCTAAACCCCGAACTCTATAAACTAAACACTTAGCCCTAAACCCTAAACCCTAAACCATAAAACTTAAACCCCGAGCCCTAAACCTTAAACTCTAAAAAATAAACCCTTAGCCCTAACCCCTAAACCCTAAACCCTAAACCCTAAACCCTAAAACATAAAACCTAAACACTAAACCCTAAACCCTAAACCCTCTTAATCCTAAAACCTAAACCATTATCCCTAAGCCCTAAACCCTATACGTTGAGCACTAATCCCTAAAATGTATACCTTATACCCTAATCCATAAACCATAAAACCTAAACCTTAAAAATTGAGTCCTAAATCCTAAACCCTAAACCCCGAGCCCTAAATCCTAAATCCAAAACACTAAACCATTAACCCAAAACCATAAACTATAAACACTAAATCCTAAACCATTATCCCTAAGACATAAACCCTAAACCCCCCAAACCATAAATCATTAGCCCTAAATCCTAAATTACAAATCATAACCCTAAACCCTAAACCCCAATCACTAAACACTAAAACCTAAACCCTAAAACCCTAGCCCTAAAACCTAAACTTTAAATAAATCAAGGTTCACAAAGCACCCCTCGGATGTAAATCAAGGTTCTAATGATGTCTTAGGCATCCAGTGTGATTGCACAACATGGAAACCTCTCTCCAAGTGTGGGACTTATGAAACTAAGAGAGGAATCTCCAGATTAGAGGATGGTTCCTCTAACTCCTCTGATTTAGATCTATATTTGCACAACTACAAGATGTTCAGATCCTAATCCTACTCTAGATTACAAGGAGACAGGGATAGAAATGCAAAAATTGAAACTAACTAAAGATGGTGATGCACCAAAAGGAGTGGTGAATATTTTTGTCATGCAAATAGACACAAACCAAATATTGCAACATAAAACATACACAGGCTGATAAGATATAATTTAGGATCTGAAATGAAGCAAATAATACAAACAAAGGACTGAAACTCATTCACAAAGCTTGCATTATCATCTCCAATGTCAAAACCACTGCATTACAACCTCAGAGAGGTAGAAAACCTATTACAGTCTTTGAAGAGGTCTGATTCTTGCAACAATCACTTGCTGGAGGTGAAAGAAGAAGATTGCTATGCCAAAAAGTGTTCCCCCTTTAGAAATGAGCCAAATCTGGCTTTTACATTGCATGGGTTGAGCCCAGGAGAGAGAAAACATACAAAACGTGGGAGCCCATTCCTCATTGACTACAAATGCATTAAATCAGCATGGAGGACCTTACAAACCCATACCCTATCATTTTTGACCAAATTGGAGGAGAATGCGACCCATTCTGCATTAAATTTGGTCGCTGAAATGTCATTTCTAGCCATGGACACGTACCAGAGCCATTTTTGAATTTTCTCCATCCAAAATGAACAAAAATTAGAAATTGACCATAGAATCCTATAGAGAATTTCATAATCTTTCCAATGATATAAAGAACGTGCAAATCCAAGCTCTGGATCAAAAGATATGAAGGTCTGAAGTTTTAGGGAAAAACGGCCCAAAAAAAACAGATGTCGGGCAAAAATTTAAAATTTTGACCTTTTTGCATTTTGGAAATTTTTTTTGGAAAATTTCCGCACTCCGCCACTTGGTCGGATGTCACGTGTTAGGTGCTAGTTCACCGAGCAATTCTCTCTCCTCTACCTTTCCACAGGCTTTCCTTTGAAAATTTTGATATTTTTAACTTTTGGAAAATTTTCCATTTTCCCCCGCGCCCGCCGGTTGGGACACGTGGCATGTATTGATTGGGATCGGGGCGCGGGGAAGAGCTTTGCTTTTTAGCTTTTTGGCTAAAGAACTTTTGCAAAAAACTTCAAAGTTCCCCGAGCTCCGCACTTCCCTGCTCCATTGGACACGTGTCCTGTGTTTATTGGCTCGGGCCGACCCTTCAAACCTTTCCCTTTGAAATTTTGGACGTTTTCCCTTGTGACACGTGGCATTTCCTGATTCATCCGTGGGCCTGCTGGCTTTTCACGTCCCTCGCATCCCTTTGGTTTGGATGTCCCGAACTTTCTGGGAAAAATTCCTCTGATCCACCTGATTTAGGCTTCCCTGTCCCTCTTTGAGGTGAAGACACGTGGCGTGATTTGATTGGCTCTCGACTCCTTCAGCTTTCCACGTCCCACATGTCCCTTTGTCCCAACTATCCCAGATGAAAGTTCCCTGTGCTGGCCAATCCGGGTGGTTCACGTCCTTCGCGTCCCCACGGCCCGGATGTCCCTTTGCTATGCGGACCACCTAGTGGCCTTTCGGCCAATTCACGCCGTGACGTCCCAACTATCCCAACTGCTGTGAGGACTAGGACTTAGCCAATTTTCATGATTTTTTTCTGGTCCAAGCTTGTTTTTGCAACTTTTTCACCAATTTTTAGAACTTTCTCTTTTCTTCTTGGACATGAGAGTTAGAAAAAGGCCGAGGGGACCCCAGAAACATGATTTTTTTCCTTGAATCAATCTATTTTCTTGGGACTTGAGTATTCCGATTCATGCTATCAAATTTACCCTGGGGGTGAATTTTGGATCACAATTTGGTGACTCGGTGGGGTTACCTTCTGTTAGGTAGAAGATACCGGTCATCAAATATTCTGTTTAGAACCCCAACTGACTTAGAATGTGTAAGGAGGAAGATGGAATATCACCTGATGGAAGCAAGGACTGCAAAACATCTCCATGGATAGCAAGCTATGCCAAAGCACTTAGGGAAAACAAAACTAACCTACAGCAAAACAATGTGCACAAGCACTTGGAGGAATGAAAATCTAATCTAATATTTACAAAGTAGTGAATTTCCCTCTAGAAGCAATGCTTGAGATAGATTCCATTGACTGGAATCTACAGTTCTTCACCATCCAATGAGGCCAATTGGAAAGCATTGTTGTTCTTGCACTTCGTGACCATGTATGGGCCACTCCAAATGGCATCAAATTTTGAATGCCTTCCCAGTTTTGCTCTATCCACATCCCATTTCAACACTAGATCTCTAACCTGAAAAGATCTATCCTTGGCCTTCCTATAAAAGGTCTCTTTGAGCAAAGCTTGATCCTTTTCCATTGCTTGGGATGCCGATTTCGATCTCTTGACTCCATCAACTCGCATACCTCACCTCCATGGGCTCAAACTCTACCAACTCAGCTGCTTCATGAGTTCCAATGTTGGCAACTCAAGTGACATGGGCAAGATTGCCTCTCTTCCATAGAAAAGTTTGAATGGAGAGTTACTTGTGGATCTTTTAGGAGTTATCCTATCAGCCCATAAGGCTGATTTCAGTTTGGTATGCCAAGACCTCTGATTCTCGTCAAGAGTCCTCCTAATGATCCTCAACAAGTTCTTGTTTGTAGACTCGACCTGGCCATTACCTTGAGGGTAATAGTTTGATGAAGTGCTTAGGTAGATACCGTTGTTGACAACTCATTCAGTCACCTTGGATCTGATGAATTCCAATGCATTATCAGAGATTATTGTAGTAGGTACACCAAATATGGTTGTTATCCCCTCATAAAATTCTAAGATGCTAGATTCATTTGCATCTTTGAGTGCTCGATTCTATCCATTTGGTGAAGTAGTCCGTGGCTGTCAAAATCCATTTGTGCAATTGACTTGAATTGGGATTAATAACTCCAATGAAGCCCAAACCCCATTGCATGAATGGCTGGTCAACTGAGATTGGATGTAATGGAAGGGCAGTAAGTCTCTCTTTTCCTGTGAAGAATGCACAATTCTTACACCTCTTGATCCATGCATAGCAATCACAGAAGATTTTAGGCCAATAATAACCAGCCTTCATGATTTTTAGAGTGTCACTCTTGGTGCAAAATGACCACCAGCTGGTCCACCATGGAACTCTTCCAACACCCTTTGAATATGATTTGTGCTAATGCACCTCAAGCAAAGCACTCCATTCACATCTTTCTTGAACAAAACTCAATCAACAATGGCATACGGAACGGCCTGCAATCTGAAGTGTCTCCTTTGGGTCTTGTTCATCTCCGGAGGGCATAGGCCTGTGCCTAGGAAATGTATAATACCTTGGGTCCAGCAAGGAGTGGGGGCAACATCCTCTTCTTCTTGATTGCCACTTGGTTCATGGCTGTCCTGGGCTGTCAAAATAGCCTCTTCTTCATTGCATAATTCTTTTTGCTTCCCCAAAACCAGCTGCTCACACAATCCTTTCCCTCTTACCAGCTTGGTGATCTTGATCTCAATGTCATACTCCATGACATGGGAGATCCAACCTGCCCTTTTCTCATTCAAATCCTTGTTAAGGAGGAAGTCCTTAACCCTAGTATCTGAGACCAACAACTAGACCTTGTTGTTTGAGATTAAATGCTTGAATTTCTTCAAGCTTCTGATTACTACAAGTACATGCTTCTCAATAAAAGAGTATCTCACCTCATAGTCATCTAGGGTCCAATCAAGAAGGTAATTGGCTGCTCATCATTATCCTTTTTCTGCTGTACGGAATGGCGAGAAATAGTGTCGTTACCTCCAAATGCATAGAGGATGAAATCCTTGGAGAAGTCTGGGTTGATGAGAGTTGGTGCTTGAGAGATGGCTTCTTTGATTTCTTCAAAACTCTCCTTGCCTTCTACTGTCCACTTAAAATCCATGCTCTTCTTTAACATTTTGGTCATGGGCTTGACAAGGGCTGCAAAATCTAGGACAAACCTCCGAACAAAGTTTATCCTTCCCAAGAAACTCAAGGGCCTTCTTGTGGCTTGGCAATGGTAGTGCTCTTATGGCTTCATCTCTCTCTAGGTAAATAGCTAATCCTTCTTTGGAGACAATATGGCCAAGGAGCTTTCCTTCATGTGCAAGAAAGATACACTTCTTAGGATTCAAAGACACTCCAAATCTCCCGCACCTCGTGAAGACTTGTCCCAAATGAGAGAGGTGGTCTGCTACATATTTGGAAAAATAGTGATATCATCAAGGAAAATTAGAACCACGTTGTTAATCAAACCTTTGAATGCCATGTCCATTTTCCTTTGGAAGGTAGCACCAGTGTTGGATAGCCCAAATGGCATTTTCCGTATGCAAAAGTTCCCCATTTGGTTGTGAAGGCTATCTTGAACTGGTCCTCTTCCTTCACCATAATCTACGATTGTAGCTTGAGTAGCCATTAAGTAGTGAAACCTCTCGGAGCTAGCCACAACTTGCAAGATTTACTCCATGGAAGGGAGTGGGTAATGGTCCTTGAGAGAGCTCTATTTAAGTCTCTGAAGTCAACACACAACCTAATCTCTCCACTCTTCTTTCTGACTGGAACTATGTTGGCAACCCAACTAGAATTCTTGATTGGGAATATGATCCTTGACTCAATCAGCTTGTCTAATTCCTTCCTCACGAGAGGCTCCATGTGTGGATTGATTGGTCTTTGTTTCTACTTGATAGACTTAGTATTTGGATCCAATTCGATGGTATCTTTGAGCTAAGTTGGGGTTGAAACCTTTCAAGTCTTCATAGCTCCAAGAAAACATGTCAAGGAAATCTTGACACAGCTGTATGAACTCATACCTTTCTTGTTCAGTTGTCATCCTTCCAATTTGCAATGGTTTGTTCTCTTCTACCAAGATGGATACTGAATCCTCTCTCTTGACTTGAATGTTTGCTTTCTCCTTTCTAAACTGATCATTCGGGTTAAAAATGGACTCCAAACTGATAAGTCCCTTGGGTAGCTTGTTAGTTCTCAGCTGTACCACTTGGTCACCATACTGTTGTTCCAATCTTTCTTGATTCTTGGCTGAGAACTCAGCTTCTTCTTACAAGAAATGGATGATTTACTGGTCATTCTCAAACACTTGCCAACTAACATTGTTATCTGGCACTGAAGGCCTCACAATCACGTGGATGTTTAGTTATACCTTGTCTTGTTGAATGCTTTCCACAATGTCAAAGGTTGCCCCTACTGCTGCAAGCCTGTAAGCAGCTTGATTCTCTTCGCTAGGAATGGATTTGATGCCAAAACCCTCAAAATCTTCTATGAGGTCCCACACCCTGTTCTTGTAGCACCTAAGTAGATAATTCTTGGCAGCATGTTGTCCCTTGACCTAATTTACAATCAATTCACTATCACCAAAGACTTGCAAGTTCTTTATTTTCTTCTTTATTGCCCAATGCATCCCTTACACTAAGGCTTCATATTCAGCAGTTGTTATTGGAGCATGCAAACTGAAATCTAAAAGCTGAATAGTACTTTACTCCTTGAGGTGAAAAAGCATGTCTCCACCTCCTACACCTTGTCTACTCCTTGATCCATCAAAAATAATTGCCATACCTCATTTTCATCCTTGTGGTTTGGCTTGTTGATGCTAGGAATAGGCTGATTTTCTTTGTGTATGCAATAGACTCCTAGCTCAGATTTTTAAATTTCTTCCCGCACTGCCACTGGATGACACGTGGCATGCATTGATTGGTCATCGGGGCATGGGGCAGACCTTTATTTTAGCTTTTGGGTGAAATTCTTACCAAATTCTCTAACTCCTTCCCAAGCTCCGTATTCCTTGCTCCATAGGACACGTGTCCTCTTTTGATTGGCTCAGTGACCCCTCAAACCTCACCCTTTGAATTTTGGACTTTTCTCGTTGTGACACATGTCATGATTTGGTTGGTCTGGGTCTACACCTGTTCTTGTAGCACCTATGTAGATAATTCTTGGCAAAGCATGTTGTCCCTTGACCTAATTTACAATCAATTCACTATCACCAAAGACTTGCAAGTTCTTTATTTTCTTCTTTATTGCCCAATGCATCCCTTACACTAAGGCTTCATATTCAAGCAGTGTTATTGGAGCATGCAAACTGAAATCTAAAAGCTGAATAGTACTTTACTCCTTGAGGTGAAAAAGCATGTCTCCACCTCCTACACCTTGTCTACTCCTTGATCCATCAAAAAACAATTGCCATACCTCATTTTCATCCTTGTGGTTTGGCTTGTTGATGCTAGGAATAGGCTGATTTTCTTTGTGTATGCAATAGACTCCTAGCTCGATTCTTCCACTTCTTGATAAGGATCAAATGCATGTATCTTGTTTGCCCATTCATCAAGAGTTAGATATGGGATGCTTCTAACCTTGGTGTCAACTTCATCGATTGCTTGGGTGATATTCTTGATCAAATCTTTGAGCAATTGGCATTAATCGACTTGGAGTGTAAGGCTCAATATGGAAGTTTGTAATAGGTTCGACCTGATTGTAGCCTTAGTTCCATACCTCATTCTAAACAGTATGTGTGACCAATCGGTAGACAAATATCCCCCAATCTTGGTGTGAAGTCCCTTGACAAGCATAGGGTAAAGAGTGGTGGAAGGTCTATGACTAATACATCTTGTAAAACAACAACATTTAGACATACATGCAAGGTAAGACTCAAGTTTCTAATCACTCCAAGCTGTTGCTGCACTATCGTCCCATCTAGCTACACTACCCCTTTGGATATTATTTCATCTTTGGAGCCCTAGGTGATCAGCTATTTGTTTAGGCATTACCGAACTACTTACCCTATAGTATATCATGCAATTGTGCACTAGCTGATTTCCAATGATCAATGAAACATAGAAAGGAGGGGGACTTCAACATTTTACCTTGCTGTCCTCCATGATTTCCCTCAGGCCAAGTAGCATTTGTAAGCACTTTGTCTTGCATCTAATCCTACTGATTCGAAGTTGGCCAGTCCTTCATGGCATCTTGCAGTAGATCTCTTTGGCCTGGGATAGATAGGGATTCCCACATTGATATATTGATGTTTGTCTTCTTCATCTGATCAATGATATTGAATGATGATGAAGGATCTCTTTATTGTCCTTCACTCCTCCTTGTGGGCAGCAACAACTCGTATTTGAGTTGTCTTGGGGGGCTATTCTTGGCTTCCCTTGTGCATTTGAAATTGGATTTTTCTTGCCAACCATTTGTGGAGCCATGGAAGGTTGTGGATTGGTTGGGGCTAATGGTTGTTCTTCACCCAAATTCCTCCTTTTTGACCTTGTGTTGGCTGCAAAACCTTGAGAAACTACCTGGTTCATGCCATAAAAATCCTCTGCTTGCCAATTTACCAATGTGGTGTCATTTGGGGCTAATTGTTGTTGGAATGTTTCTTGTTGGTTGTTTCCTTGACAAACTTCACTCTCCACATCAGTAGTTGTCACCATTAATACTTGATTCAAAGCACCATTAAAGAACATGGATTGATTTTGAGGCTCATTGCATGGAAAACACAAGTCATACTCCCGAGAAATGTTGTTTTGTGTTGGCACCAATGCCTTAGAGGTAGATATGGCATTTGGATTATAGGTCCTGAATGGTCTATTGGGGGAGGCCTTATTGGATTTATATTTGCAGCTAGATTAGGAGGCCTTTGTGGTTGGTTGGTATGGTGTCTGTGTGAGGCTGAGCTTGGGGTTGATAAGAAGGTCTAAAACCTTGGGCTTATCTTGCCTCTTGAGAGTAACCAGCTCATTGCCTAGGTTTTGCAATTGCTTCATGAAATCTTGAAGCTCATTTGGGGCACTTGGAGATGAAGTGGAAGCTTCATTTGAACTCTGATTTCTAGGAGTGGGAGAAGGAGCCAAATTAGGTGCTTGATTGGTGTTTAGACTCTCTAAACTTGGAAATAGTGGCATAGGAGGTCTAGGGGCAAGTTTGCCAGCTTGGATCAAATAATTTTCAGCCCTAATGGCAATGCTATAAGCCATAGGGATAGTTATGCCTCCCATGGACTGAATCAACATAGAAATATAAGTATTAGAGCTTTGAGATACTAGAGAAAGGCACCTTCTCTTTGTTGGCTTTGTTGGCCGACCGCCACCTGGAATTCTCTCCGAGTCTTTTGAAATCTGAAGTTGAAATCGGTCAGCTGCTCATTGGGAGCTCTCTTGATGGTTGTCATCTGCTCCAAAAGAGACAAGTTGTCTCCCTTTTCTCCAAATTACTCATGAAGTGCTATACACAGTTGATTCCAATTTGTGATAGAACTAGCTTGAAGGCTTCTAAACCATTGCAATGCTTTACCCTTGAATGAAGATGCCAGTAACTTGATACCCACTTGCATCTCATTAATTTCATGGATTGCACAAAGGTTAGCAATATCTTTAACATGATCACCTAGAGTAGTCTGATTTTCACCAGTGAAGTATGAAACGTTCTTCAAGGTTGCAATGGGAATTGGATGTTGTACATTGAGGGCAAGTGGGCTGCTTCTGTGAAGTTGACATAGGGGTTGTTTTTGTGCCATGCTAATTGGTCTTAAAACCCTTGTTGATTGAATGAAATGCCTACCGGTGGAGGAGTTGAGAGAGTTCTATTTGGTGAAGATGGAGACCTTTTAATCCTTCTTCCTCTTTGCCTTCTTCTTGGAGATAATTGCGGGTATTCAAATAGCACTTCTTCTTCTCTAACTCTTGACCTTATGGTGACTCTTCTCATGAGTTTTCAGGCCTACACTGCTGAAACCAGTTGATTCCTCCCCTTGGAGTTGCCAGATATGAAAATAATAGCTCTTTTCAAGCAAGAAAATTATAGCAGATGCACATCAACTTTACTGTGATAAAAATGATACCTCTAGTGTCCCACGGGCGTGCCAAAACAGCTGTTGTTGTTGCAGGATCACAAAGCACCCCTAGATGCAAATCAAGGTTCTAAATGATGTCTTAGGCATCCAGTGTGATTGCACAACATGGAAACCTCTCTCCAAGTGTGGGACTTGTGAAAGCGAGAGAGGAATCTCCAAATTAGAGGATGTTTCCTAAAACTCCTTTGATTTATATCTATATTTGCACAACTACAGATGTTCGAGATCCTAATCCTACTCTAGATTGCAAGGAGACAGGGATAGAAATGTAAAAATTGAAACTAACTAAAGATGGTGATGCACCAAAAGGAGTGGTGAATATTTTTTTCATGCAAATAGACAAAACCAAAGATTACAACATAAAACATACACAAAGCTGATAAGATATAATTTAGGATCTGAAATGAAGCAAATAATACAAACAAAGGATTGAAAGTCATTCACAAAGCTTGCATTATCATCTCCAATGTCAAAACCATCTTTGCATTACAACCTCGAGAGGTAGAAAACCTGTTCTGAGTCTTTGAAGAGGTTCGATTCTTAGGCAACAATCACTTGTTGGAGGTGAAAGAAGAAGTTTGCTATGCCAAAAAGTGTTCCCACTTTAGAAATGAGCCAAATCTGGCTTTTACATTACATGGGTCGAGCCCAGGAGAGAGAAAACATACAAAACATGGGAGCCCATTCCTCATTGACTATAAATGCATTAAATTAGCATGGAGGACCTTACAAACCCATACCCTGTCATTTTTGACCAAATTGGAGGAGAATGTGACCCATTCTGCATTAAATTTGGTCGCTGAAATGTCATTTCTGGCCATGGACACGTACCAGAGCTGTTTTTGAATTTTCTCCATCCAAACTGAACCAAAATTAGAAATTGACCATGGAATCCTATAGATAATTTCATAAGATTTCCAATGATATAAAGAACGTGCAAATCCGAGCTCTGGATCAAAAGATATGAAGGTCTGAAGTTTTAGGGCAAAACGGCCCAAAAACGGATGTCGGGCAAAAAATTTAAAATTTTGACCTTTTTTGCATTTTGGAAATTTTTTTGAAAAATTTCCATGCTCTATCGTTAGATGCCATGTGTCAGGTGTTGGTTCACCGAGCAATTCTCTCTCCTCTACCTTTCTGCGGGCTTTCCTTTGAAAATTTTGATCTTTTTAACTTTTGGAAAATTTTCCATTTTCCCCCATGCCCCGCCACCTGGGACATGTGGCATGCATTGATTGGTTGATAGGGGCGTGGGGAAGACCTTTGCTTTTTAGTTTTTTGGCCGAAAAACTTTTGCAAAAACTTCAAAGTTCCCCAAGCTCCGCACTTCCCTGCTCCATTGGACACGTGTCCTGTGTTTATTGGCTCGGGCCGACCCTTCAAACCTTACCCTTTGAAATTTTACACATTTTCCCTTGTGACACATGGCATTTCCTGATTCATCTGTGGGCCTCACCAACTTTTCACGTCTCTCACGTCCCTTTGGTCTGGATGTCCCGAAATGTCTGGGACAAATTCCTCTGATCCGCCCGATTCGGGCTTCCCTGTCCCTCTTTAAGGCAAAGACACGTGGCGTGATTTGATTGGCTCTCAGCTCCTTGACTTTCCGCGTCCCACATATCCCTTTGTCCCAACTATCCGGATGAAAGTTCCTCGCGCGACCGATCCGGGTGGTTTACGCCCTTCACGTCCTCACGGCCCGGATGTCCCATCTCGCTCTGCATGCCAGCTTAGCTGATGTTGTTTTTACCTTCACCGGTTCAATCTTTCACATCCTTCACGTCCCCATGGCCCGGATGTCCCTTTGCTATGTGGACCACATGGTGGCCTTTCAGCCGATTCACACTTTGACGTCCTAACTGTCCCAACTGCTGCGAGGACTAGGACTTAGCCGATTTTCATGATTTTTTCTTCCCCAAGCTTGTTTTTTGCAATTTTTTCACCCCTTTTTAGAACTTTCTCTTTTCTTCTTGGATAGGAGAGTTAGAAAAAGGCCGAGGGGACCCCAGAAACATGATTTTTTTCCTTGAATCAATCTATTTGCCTGGGACTTGAGTATTCTGATGCATGTTATCAAATTTACCCTGGGGGTGAATTTTGGATAACAAAACCTAAATCGTGAACCCCTAAACCCTAAACCCTAAATTCTTACACCTAAACCATAAACCATAAACCCTAAATCCTAAACCCTAAACCCTAAATACTATACCTTGATCCCTAGACCCTAAACCTTAATCCCTAAACCATAAAATCTGATCCCTAATCCCTAAACCCTAAATCCTAAACCCTAAACCCTATACTATAACCAATAAAACCTTAACCCTAAACCCTAAACCTTTATCCCTAAACAATAATCCCTAAACCCATGAGCCATAAACTCTAAACCCATGAGCCCTAAAGCGTCAAACCCTAAACCTTAAACCCTAACAAATAACAAAACCTCAACCCCAAACCGTAAACCATAAACCCTAAACCCTTAACCCCGAGACCTAAAACCTAAACCCTAAATCCTAAATCATGAGCCCTATATCCTAAACACTAAACACTAAATACTAAACACTAAACCTTGAGCCCTAAAACCAAAACCCTAAAAACTAAACCCTAAACCATAAATCCTAAACACTAAAACCTAAACCGTAAACCCACTTAACCTAAACCATAACCCTGGCCACGAACCCTAAACCTTAAACACTAAACCCTAAACATTGAGAATTAAATGTTGGTGTAAATCAGTGACACACTTCGGATGTTGATCGATTTCTAGTTTAACACTTTGGACATCTAGTGTGATTACACAACATTGAATCTTTTCCCCAAGTACGGGACTTGTAAAAATGGAAAAAGAATCTCCAAGCTAGAGGTTGGTTCCTCAACTCCTCGATTAGGTGTATTACTTGCAAGATGTAGAATTTTTGAATTCAAGATCCTACTCTAAATTCCAAGGGGATAGAGATAGAGAATGCAAAAACTGAAACTAATGCTAATAAGGTAATGCACCAAAGGAGTGGTGAGAATTTTTACTTCTGTAGATTGACACAAATCATAGAAATGCAACAAAACATAATGCAAAAATTGATAAAATGTAATGAAATGTCGAAATGAAGCAAACAACACAAACAGAGGATTGGAACTCATTCACAGAGCTTGCATTGTCATTTCCAATATCAAAAACAGATGTATTACAACATCTAAGAGGTAGAAAATAGGTTAGTATTTGAAGAGGTTTGATATTCCACAAAATCACTTTCCAAGGTGAAAAGGGAGCCTGTAATGCATAAAAATGTCCAACCCTTTCAAAAATGAGCCAAAACCTGGCTTTTATAATGTAAAAGCGAGCCGGGAGAGACAAATGTGGGAAAAATGGGAGAGCTTCAACCACTGACCAAAAATGCAATAAAACATCATGGGAATCCTTACAAGTCCATTCCTTGACATTTTCACCATCTTTGGGAGAGAATGCGAGCCATTCTTCATTAATAATGGTGGTTGAGACGTCATTTCTATTCATTACCATGTGCCCGAGGTGTTTTTCAATTTTCTCTCTCCAAAATCCATCAAAATATAAAATTGACCCTAAAATATTGTAGATAATTTCACCATCTTTCCATTGATATAAAGAATGTGAAAAACTGAGCTCTAGATCGAAAGTTATGGCCATTTGAAAATTTAGGGCAAAACAGGGCCAAAACAGTTGGCGGGCCAAAAATTTGAAATTTTCCCACTTTTTGCATTTGGGAAAATTTCCCAAAAAATCCCCACGCTCCACCACTCCTGGTGCCACGTGGCATGTTCTGATTGGATGCGGGCCTTTTGCGCTTCATTTTCCACCATTTTGGCCATTGGAAAATTTTCCAAAATTCTTCACTGTGCAATGACACGAGGACACGTGGAAAGATGTGATTCATCTGTGGAATTTCCTCTTAAATTTTCATTGTTGTTTCAATATTTTCCCTTGTTGGACAAGTGGCAGAACCCTATTTGATGCGGGCTTTCTCCCTTCAAATTTTTTCACGTTTTGCTTTGGGAAAATTCCCAACTTTTCCCCGTGTTCCGCTGGTCCTGGGACACGTGGCGGGATCCCATTGGAGGAGAGCGCTGGGGTGGACTTTTCCTTTTATTCAAACCTTTGGGAAAAATTCCAAATTTTTCCCTGGGGACCAAAGCTCTGACATCCCTAAACACGTGGTGCGATCTGACTGGACACGGGCCTTGGCCAATAATTTTCCTTTGACCAAACCAAAACACTTTGCCAAAATTTTAAGTCTCCCTCTGTGGTTTGTGGGTCTTGAGACACGTGGCATGAGGCCATTGGATACAGACCTTGTGGGCAAAAATTTGACTTTGCGCCCTCTCCAAACATTTCACCAAAATTCTAACTTCATCTTCACCCTCCGCCACTTCTTGGCCTAAGGACATGTGGCATAACGTGATATGGCGCGGGCTTGGCGTAGAAAAATTTTCTTGTATCAACCCTTAGGAAATTTTCCTAATTTCTCCTTGCCTGGACACGTGGCAGCATCCAATTCACTGGTAGGCCTTCGAGGTGAAATATTCCTTTTGAAACTTTTCCAAACACTTGGTAAAAATTCCAATTCTACCTCCGCCTTCCGACCTCCCGAGGACACGTGGCTTCATTTTATTGGCTACGGGCCTTTCAGGGGAAAATTTCCCACAAAATCTCTACTGCACCATAACTTCAAAACTACATGGAGTTAGGAGGAAAACTTTACCTTTTTGGAAAGATGAGAAAAATATCTATCCAATGGTGCCATTTTCAGAAAGTCTTGAGTGCCTAAAAAGAAAAAAATTATGACTGAGGCACAAGGGAGGGAAGAATGAAGGGAGTTAGCCACAAAATGTGCAAGGGGAATATTTTGGCTAACAATTTTTGTGACTTAGAGGAGTCATCTACTGTTAGATGAAGTTACAAGTTGCCTAAAGCAATCCATTGGGTACGAAGTCATTAAGTTCTCTGCTTGGTACCCCAACTGATTAGAACATTGCAAGGAGGAAGATGGAGGGTGGAACATCATCTGATTAGAGCAAGGCCTATAAAACACATTTCCAGTGTATGGCAAGCTTGTGCCAAAGCACTTAGGGAAAACAAAGCTAATCTATAACAAAAAAATGTGCATAAGCACTTAGAGGAATGAAAACCTAAGCTAATATATATAAGGTGGATAATTTCCTTTAGTAGAATGAATGCTTTAGATGGATTCCATTGATTGGAATCTACAATTCTTCACCATCCAGTGAAGACAATTGGAAGGAATTGTTGTTCTTACACATTATGACCATGTATGGGCCACTCCAAATGGCATCAAATTTTGAATGCCTTCCTAGTTTTTCTCTGTCTGCATCCCATTTTAACACTAGATCTCCAACTTGGAAAGATCTATCCTTGGCCTTCCTATCAAAGGTCTTCTTGATCAAAGCTTGATCCTTCTCCATTGCTTGGGATGCCTGATTTCTGATTTCTTAGATCTCCATCAATTCTTCATATCTAACCTCCATGGGTCCAAAATCCAACAACTCTAACTATTTTCATGAGTTCTAATGTTGGCAAATCAAGTGACATGGGAAAATTTCCAACAACTCTTCTCCAAGTTTGTCTCGCTAACTTCGGCTCATCCAGTGAGACCACATTCGTCTTCTAATTCCCGAATCTTATCGCCTGGTCCCGACCGGATCGACCGCCTCGGGCCGACGCCGATTCAACCTGGGCCGACGCGATCGGCCTCAATCGACGCTGACCAAGATTCAATCGACGCGATTTTAAAAAGCGGACGCCCGATTTTCTCTAGATAGGTAAAGGATACGGGTAACACAAATCCAGCTTTTATTTCATAGTTCCTCGTTTTTTTTTGATCTGCTCGCTTTGCTTAGATTCTGTCTTATTACTGCAATCAGAAAATCTAGTCTTTATTTACATCTTTTATCATGTATGCTTCCTTTCTTTATTGAAAACGTGGACTGACATCCGCCGAGGAAGCTTATCGCTTCTCGGACCCGCTTCTCGGGCAGTCCACTAAAATATCTTTTAACGTGGTCTTTTTCTGTCAAGCATCGGTGTTTTACAGGTTATTCGGATCTATTGTGCGAATTGCTTGTGTGCGCCCGTCTTATCTACATTGGCTTCCTCATCCATCTACATCTTCATCAGGTATCAATTTCATTGGAGTTTTTCAGGGTTTTTGTGTTTAGTTTGGTACATTAACTTGGGACAGGTAACAAGCACGAAATTCTTGATCTACATTCGCATCGCACGCTTAGGTGGGACTTGAACCAAAGTCCTTTATTGGTAAGTTCATTTCTTTTCTAGTTTTGAACTTTGTTCCTTTTCTTCACTGATTTCTATCAGTCCTATTTGAGCATTTCTGTTCATCATTTCAATTTTGCTCTTAGGCGAAATCATTATCTTGAAATTTTTCTATTTTCTTAAAATAGAAGTTTTTCGTTTCGTCATTATCTGGATGTATCTTTCCGGATCTTGTTTGTTGTTTGCTTGATCCTTTCTTGCGGAGCACTTTGCTTGTTCGTGGGATTGTTCGAGGGGAAGAGCTCAACAACGCGCTTTTTGAAGTCCACACACCTTGGAGAGCTAAAACTACAGGTATTCCTCTTTTTCGGTGTTTTCTCCTTTTTAGGTTTTCTTTGTTGGTTGTTTATCACATCCAAACACTTCAGTTTTTGGTGCTTAAAAAGAACCTAATCGCATTTGGGAAAGAACTTGTTTGAATTGTCTTCATCGAAATCAAACATTTCGTTTTAAGTGCTTAAAAAGAACCCTTTCTTTTTCATTGCTGCATGCTTTGTCATCTAGTGTTAATTAGGTTGGAAAATTGATCAAAATCGGTAGTGACACTATTTGATTTTTTATTTTTCACCCTTGCACACAAAGCCAAAATCACTAGGTATAAAGCATCTAAACAAAACTCCTTCCCTGGCCTCGCCTACTTGGAAGTGATATCCAAGAGGAAGAGCCTACGCGGTACTCGGGCCGCGCTATAAATTCACGAAAGATTTTGGTATATATTGGCAAAGCACCCGACTCCCTTATCGCAGCGGTGTGTGAAGTGCGGGGGTAGGCCCCTATATCAAGCCACGCACGGTCTTTTATCGAAGTGCCTTGGGACTCCTCACCAAACATTACCCAAACCATCCCTAGTTTGGCTATCTGAGTAGTTCCTGTTCTAAAAAGCCTTCCCTAACATTTTCATTTCTTAAAAGCATCAAAATTTAAAGGAGATAATCACTTGCGCTGCTTGAACTATTTGTGCATTAGTTAAGACAATCTTCTTTCTTGCTTGTTTATGACGGCTATCACCCGTTCACAATCTAGGAAAATGGCCCAACAGGTTCCTTCTTCCTCCGAAATCACCACCAGCGTGGATGTTTCGGCACCCCTCCAATCTTCCTCGGGACCACTGTTAGTGGGTTCCCCCTCATGGTCGTATAATCCTTTCCATCAAGCCAAAACAATCCCATCACGTCCGGCTTCTCCTAGTCCATCAGAAATATCTTCTGACTCAGAGTCTATTCCTCGGGGATCGAATTTCGTGCTCTCCTTGATCGCAATCCGGTAGCCCTCATGGACTATCTAGTACACAAGTCGATCCAAATATCTGACCAAGACCCACCAATCCGACAAGTGTACAATTATCCTCGCGGATCATCCCAGGCCTCTTTAGAGCAGTTTGCACCATCTCTCTTGCCTCGAGCCACGGAGAAGGGTGAGCCCCTATGCCTCCCTTTTCTCTTCCACCTACCATGTCGACTAATTCTCAATTAGTCTTACCTATCCCTAACACTGCAGCTACCTCGACTATTCCACAACCCATTTCTGAGAGGTCTTCTGCCCTTGCTATAGTAAATTCGTCTGCACATCCGCACATTGCCGTCAATTCGTCTATGCCCTCTATCGTTTCTCAAGGTCAATACCTCTTCATGAGCCAACCCCCTCCGAATAGGCAGTTGGCTCCTACTTCTCGTCCTCTAGGGGGTCTTTCTTCCAATATTCCAGCTACTGTGACATTCGCCCATCCTCTAGTATCGGCACCCTTGATACCTAATTCAGCAATAGAAGGCCCCTTTCAGGTCTTGTTCCCCAACATGACCAATCCAACCAACACTCATATTCCTCAATCTATCCCGATCCAATCAACCAACATAGGAGTCCACCAATCACAGGCTCCATCCGTCACCCAACCTTTATTTGCTCAACCACTTATTATCTCGCAGCCTGCCTATACGCAAGCTGCCTCACAGCAAATACCCCACCCGGTGTCACCCAGAACACCTGGTTATTCCTCTTATCATCCTATCCAACAACAGATGAATCCCCCATCGACACCTCAACAACACCCACTACTTGCTTCTCATATAGGACAAACCAATGTACCTCCTCCCCAATCGGATGTGGTTCAATTTCTCTTCAAGAAAATTGCAGACTTGGAAGCCTCCACAAAAGGAGCCCGCCCTTCATACTCCTTTGAAGAAGTATGCAATGAACCCATTCATCCTTCGGTGGCTTTTAAGCCTTATCCTCCCCAATGGGAACTTCCCAAATTCTCAAAATTTCATAGTCGGGAAGACCCCCAACAACATCTGCGAGCATTCAAACATGCTTGCTACCTCATTGTCCAAGATCAGGAGCTCATGCTCCGTACCTTTCCTATGTCTCTAGCGGGTCCCGCTTTGGACTGGTACAATAATATTCCTCAACATTCATTATTTTCTTTCTCTCAATTGGCCCAAATGTTTGTTGAGAACTTCTCAATAAATATTGCCCATAAGATCTCAATCACAGATCTTTACAACATTCGCCAATTTGACGATGAGTCTATTGCAGACTTTGTCGCTCGTTGGAGAGGGATAATCAACCAATTGTCCTTCTCTCTTCCTCAATCACAACAGATCGAGCTGTTCACCCGATCTTGCGCTAGCCACATTTCTTCCACGTTAAGAATCCAAACTTTCCACACCTTCGAAGAAGCCTTCACAATGGCACGCAAACTCGAATCTCGTGCCATTGAACAAGGAAAACTAAAACTTCGCTCCAAATCTAAACCCGATTTCTCTCGGTTCACCAAACCAAATTCTTTTCCTCCTAAAGATAAGAATCAAGGGTCCACCAATGCTATCGTATTAAAAACATCGAGAACCGATAGTACTCCTAATCAACCACCACGAAGAGACCCTTCATCTGCTCGAAAAGGGGCTTCATCATCTCGATCCTTCGCTCCATTGGGGGAATCATATGCCTCCATCTTAGGAAAAATGTTGGAAGTTCGCATGATCGAACTTCCACCCATTAGAGATATTGATGAAAGTCGAGAACGTCCTTTGTGGTACAGAGAAAACGATTTTTGCCACTATCATAGAACCAAGGGTCATGACATCGAACGATGTCAGACTTTCAAAAATCTTGTCCAAAAATTCATTGATAAAGGCGAGCTTATCCTGGATAACCCAAATGCTCCCCCAAATCAAGCACTGGACGTTTTTAAACAACCCTTCCCCAATCATGCCCCAAATCATAATTCTTCGGAATCTCAAAAACCAAACACCCACATTATCAACGTCATTTCTACTGAAGAATCCGCTTCGGAAACCACGTCATCTACAAACACGGCAATCGAATCAGAACCCTCTCCCACTTCACCAATCACTGAAAATCCCCCATCTTCCGATAGCCCACCTTTGAATATTCCTACATTGCTAAGCACGGATTCATCTCTCTCCGCTCCTTCGTCCGATCTCCCATCCATACCCGAGACAGTGTCTTCCGCATCTGTCTCATCATCAGACGTTCTTTCAATGCTCGAGGCAATCACATCCCTTCGAGTTTCCACTTCGGACACATCTACTTCTGTTGCTCCCATTCCCGCTACAACTATGTCCTTGGTAAACATCCCTATAATCGTGCCGACTTCGGCGAAAGTGTCCTCAACTTTGACTCTTCCTATCTCTTTTCCTATAGTAGTTCCACCCATGATCACTACACCAAAAGTGGTCCCTTCGCAAGGAACTTCTTCATCACTTACTTCTTCCATCACTAATACTACTTCACCTATTCAGGAAAAATCAAAAGAAGTAACACCAACACCTGCACACTCGATTCCTCAACCTAAACCGCGACAACCAAAATCTAACATTATACCATCAATATCTCCCCATTTGCTTCCTCCAAAAAGGTTACAATCACCTTATGACGTTGAAGTTGTCACCATCCCTGAAAAGGGGAAGCCCATATTTCGGACCATCAAAACTCTCGGTGTTCTTCCACAAAAATCTCTCTCCACGCCTCATAAACGATTAGATTTGCCCGCTGAGAAGGCATCTTCTTCTACACACCTATCAAAGTCATCATCTTCTTCTTCATCAACATCCCTAAAAGTAGACTTACCTACCAAAAAGATGCCACTTCTTCTATCAAAATCCTCATCTTTGTTACCAAAAATCAAGACACCCTATCTTCCTCCAAATTCACCTATTTTGGGAGCTTCTTCCTCTTCCAAACCGACATTATCTAAATCATCCGTAAATCCGACTAAGCAACCCCCTTTGTCTCCAAAAACCGCAAAAATTATCGCATCTCCATCCTCCTCAAAATCTATTTTAGGGGCTCCTCCTCCACCAAAGTCAATCATGTCTCATTTACTCCCATCCCAAGCACCCAAGACTGCTCCTCCAAATGTCCAAACAAACAAGAGGATCCCTAAAGAGACCGTTAAACCTAACATGCAAGTTCTTTTACCCCGGCAGTCGGTTAAGGTAAAAGAACCATCTCCATTATCTCTATCCTCATCTTCGTCTACCGGATTCTACACCGAAATCCTTCATCAACTTATCCAATCTTCAGCCATAACCCTTCCTCCGATTAAGCCTTATAACCCCAAAGGAGTGAAACCTACCTGGTTTAACTCTGATCTGATTTGTGCTTACCACCGTACTCCAGGTCATGACACTGAAGGATGTAAAGCTCTTCAAGCCGTTGTCAAGAACCTTCTGGAAGAAAGTGACCTCTTGTTGGAGGAGGAACAAGTACCTCCTGTTACCCTAGCCTCATCCGAACCTCAACCATCCATTCAGACCTCTAGTGGTTCCACTCCACTTGATCTCCCTCCTTCCCAAATTGACACAATCCATATCGCCACTAGAACCCAACATTATCATAACCCATCTTCATCTCCAACATCTAGACCACGGGTTGTCATTTCTGCAGCCCCTGAAGGCGTGTCTCCTTCCTCATCAGCCCCACGACCCAAGGTCTCCATTCGTGCTGCACCTCGGACTCAAGTTCCCGTATCCGTTGAGGAGAGTGTCATGAAGCAACTCACCCAAGCTCCGGTCAAAATGTCTCTTTTTGACCTCATCCAATCCTCTCCACAACATCGCCAGGCTCTAATCGATAATCTGCGTCGCATCGCAGTAAATTCCGATGAGCCCCAGCCCTTCGAGTGGGTTGTTGGATTGAATGGTCCATCGACCGCCATTTCTTTTGAGGATTCAGAAATTCCTCATCTTTCTTCAGAGGATTTGGAGGCTCCTCTCTTCATCACAGTCCAAGTCAATAACACTGCCTTAAAACGTGTTATGATCGATAGTGGAGCTGCTCTCAACGTCATCTCTTCCCACACATTCGAACAACTTAAGTTACCTAAGAATGTGGTGTCACCTCCGCCTTTCGCCCTTCGATCATTTAACGATCAGCTAGCAGTCACTCTAGGAACTGTGGTCTTACCCATCCGAGTAGGTAAAAAGCTGCTCCATGAACTCTTCTATATTGTCGAAGGAAAATTCCACTATAACATGATCCTTGGACGCTCCTGGGTTCGCGCAATGCATTGTGTCCCATCCACCCTCCATCGATGCCTAAAATATCAATATGAGGGCAAAATCTACACCCATCCAGGAGATCCTTTTCCTTCTGCGCAATGCGACATGACCACAAGGTCTGCCCCTTTAAAAGAAAATGCATCTTCTCCAGATGGGGCTTCATCTTCTTCCATACCTGCAACCAAACTACCAGATTTGCGAAATCTGGAAGAGACATTGCAGCGTTTCTCACTAGGAGAGCTTCCTCTCTTTTCTTTCGATGCCCGTCTCAAACCTAATGAGTATGGTAGACCCGACAAGCAACCTGAATATCAATCAGGTCTCGGTCGCATCGTTACCATTGGTTTGCCCAATCAACAGACCAATTTCATCTACGGTGGTCTTGATACACCTCATTATTGTCCGGATTCTCCTCCTAGAGCCAAACCTTACCTAACAGGGTTTGATTATCTACAGAATCCCACGTTTGCAAAAACTTATCTATATCGATGCGCGTGGAAAGGTTTTGGCCTTGGAAAGTATGAACAAGGTATACATGACCTCAAATCCATTCCTACTCTCATGCCACACCAAAAGTTTGGTTTGGGATTTAAACCCATTTCAAAAGCCACTGTCACTATTCTTGATGAGCCTCTTCCTACTGAAGAACCATCTTCCCCCACCAAATCCGAAGCATCACTTGATGTGGACGATGACATTTCCATCCCACCTAACTTTTTTTTTTGATCAATACCATTTCCTTGGGACCTTTAGTCTATGAGACTAACAATCGGTCTGCTTCTATACCATTAATCTTCCCTGAGATAGTTGGAGACGACTCTCCTACTATCAACACTATCCACTGTGCGGATGACGACTCTGTCCTCACCTATCTAGGGGCAGAGGATTCATATCTTCCCAAAACCATTCCTTCTGACACGTCTACCCTTCTCAACGAGGCCACTATCGACCTTAATATAGGGACTCCTGAAGACCCTCGCATCATTAAGGTCGGCCAATCCCTTGATCCACAAGAATTAGGGGACTTTACTACTTTTCTTTCCAAACATCGTCAAGCCTTTGCTTGGTCATACGAGGATATGCCAGGACTCGATCCCGATATTGTAGTCCACAATATCGTTACCCTTCCCAACATCAAACCAGTCAAGCAAAAATTACGTAAAATGCACCCTAGAGTAGCCCTTCTTGTTAAAGAAGAATTACAGCGCTTGCTCTCGGCTAACTTCATCCAACCCATCGATTATCCGCAATGGGTGTCCAATGTAGTACCAGTAACTAAGGCTACTGGGAAGATTCGAATTTGTACCGACTTCCGGGATCTTAATCTGGCCTGTCCAAAGGATGATTTTCCTCTTCCTAATATCGACCAACTCGTAGATTTAACTGCGGGTCATGAAATGCTTTCTCTTATGGATGGTTTCTCTGGATATAATCAAATCCTCATCGCACCAGAAGACCAGCATAAGACTTCCTTCATAACTCCTTGGGGGACCTTTTGCTATCGTGTCATGCCCTTCGGTCTTAAGAACGCCGGAGCAACTTATCAACGAGCAATGACCTACATCTTCCATGATCTTTTACACAAAACTGTAGAGGATTACGTTGACGATCTCCTCGGCAAATCCAAACGTCGTCAGGAGCATCTTTTCATTCATCTCGCACCTCGCTTATCCGCTTTTGTCTTCGCTTCAAATCCATCTAAATGCGTGTTTGGCGTCCTCACCGGTAAACTTTTAGGTTTATCATTTCCATCGTGGGTATTGAAGTGGACCCGCAAAATAAAAGCCATCCTTGAGATGCCTCCCCGCCTAACTTAAAGCAACTCCGCTGAGTCTCCAAGGACGTCTTCAATCGGGCCGCTTTATCTCCCAATTGTTTCGGACCGTTGTCAACCTTTTCACCATCTTCTCCGTAAGAATGTTCATTTCAAATGGGATGAGCATTGCAAAAGGCCTTTGATGATCTCAAAGCTTATCTTCTTTCTCCACCCGTGCTTACACCTCCACGCGAGGGGGAGCCTTTCTATCTTTATATCTCGTGATCGACCATGCCTCGGGAGCCATGATTTCGCATCGGGACACTTGTGGTAAAGAACAAGTGTCTATTACATCGCCGCACCCTCCATGAGTATGAGACACGCATTCGGGGCTGAAAACTATGTTGCGCTCTCTTCTTTGCAACTTCTAAGCTTCGTCATTATCTTCTTAATCACAAAACTTACATCGTCACAAATGTCAATCCCCTCAAGACAATTCATGCAAAGCCTTATCACAATGATCGCATCACTCGTTGGCTTATGCTCATGACAGAATTTGACCTCGAATTTATCCCGCAAAAGGCTATCAAGGGTCAGGTTATTGCAGATCAACTAGCTAGTGCTCCTCTTCAGGACACTCAAGACCCCCTTGCTCAATTCCCCGATGAATTTATTCAACAAATCGATTTTGGTCTATCTCCATTTAAAGTAAAGCTCTTCTTTGATGGATCCAAATGCCAGCAAGGGGGAGGTGCGGGTTTCGTGATGATTCCTCCTTGGGGTACGCCTATCCCAGTCGCACACAAATTGAACTTTGAGTGCACCAATAATATGGCTGAGTACGAAGCTCTTGTCTTAGGACTTCAAAATGCCATTAATCTCGGCGCTCGTCGTATTGACATCTTTGGTGATTCTGAACTCATCGTTAATCAGGTCACGGGTGTCTATCAATGCAAGAATGATATCCTTCAAAAATATCGCGACATTGTTCTTGCCCAACTCCAATCTTTCGATAAGTTCACCATCCAATCCATTCCTCGTACTGCAAATCGATTCGCGGATACCATGGCCTCATTAGCATCCCTTATCCCGCCTTTTACTGAAGACTCGCGTCTTTATGTGGCTGTGCAACGATTAGATCAACCATCTTATCTTCACATGCCTAACTTCGATCAATCTTTGTCATAACCTATACTGGGATGAGTGGTATCAACAGATAGTTGATTATCTATCTCATTCGGTGCTTCCTCCAGATCTGACTTCCAATGGTAGAAGGTCTTTTGTCCAACGCGCTAATCGCTATTCTATCCTAGGCGGGATTCTTTACAAACGCGGCTTTGATGGTATTTTGCTTCGATGCCTCAAAACCCATGAATCATCTAAAGCTATTCAGGAGGTCCATGACGGTATCTGTGGTGGACATTTTAGTGGTTTAGCTGTGGCTAAGCGCATCTTACGTTTGGGATATTATTGGCCTTCTCTTAATCAAGATTGTTGTGAATACACTAAGAAATGCGTCAAGTGTCAAAGAACATTCCAATCTCACGCACGCCCCTAGTCAAAGCTTTGAAACTGCGGCGGATTTGTGGCCTTTTTCACAATGGGGCCTTGATCTTATTGGTCTCATCAATCCCCGTTCTTCACGTCATATCATTCTATCATTACGCCACCGAGTACTTTACTAAGTGGGTAGAAGCTATCCTCTTTCTTCAACAAAGGCTAAACCCATAGTTGATTTTGTCTATCAACACATCATTTGTCGCTTTGGCATGCTCCACACAAGCTCATCACGAGATAATGGTAAATCCTTCAAGAACGCCGATTTGCAAAATCTCTGCAATGCTTTCAAAATCAAGCTCGTTTTTCTTCTCCATACTATCCTCAAGCTAATGGTCAGGCCGAAGCTTCCAATAAAACTTTGCGTAATATCCTCGCAAAGGTAACTAGTCGAGCTGGTAGGGATTGGCATCTACATATCCCTTTCGCTCTCTGGGCTTATCGGACTAGCATTCGTACTCCTACTGGTGCTACTCCCTTCTCTCTCGTCTATGGGTCTGAGGCCGTCCTTCCTTTGGAGGTCCAAATCCCATCTCTCCGTGTTTCTCTCAGAGAATTTGTCTCTGATGAGGATTATCGTCAAAATCGTCTAGCTCAACTTGAATTATTAGATGAGCGGCGTCTCAACGCTCTTGAGCATCATCAAGTCTATCTCGAGCGTGTCAAGCGTGCTTACAACAAGCATGTGCAACACCGTGACTTCAAAATTGGTGACCTTGTTCTTAAGGAAAATCAAAATGTCACTACACTCGAAAGGAGTCAACGTGGTAAGTTTGCTCCCAACTGGATGGGTCCCTACATTATCACTCATAAATATGGGTCTGGGGCTTATCGTTTGTCTTCCATGGATGGTATCCCTGAAGCAGAACCTCTTAATGCCTTGCATTTACGGCCCTTCTATTGTTAAAATCTCTCTTACACAAATCTAGTCGCAACTCAGATCTTCCATCCGTCCTAATAACCAGTCATCTACTTTCGTGGTGATTTGAAATTGTGTGGTTCTCCGCCTATTGCCTCGTTTACCTTAAATATGAGTATCGCGGCTCTACTCATTGCACGTTTCTTTTGGATATGTTCCTCCTCATGGTAGGAATACCTTAATCACCACTTCATCTGTCCCAAGTACTTATCTTAATCGGATCTGCTCGGGGCATGAGTACATGTTCTTCCATGTTCTCCTCCCCTTCATCTGATCTATCTAGGTCTAAACTCAGCTTCTTCCAAAGAGTTTCAAAAAAAAAAAAAAAAAAAAAAAAAAAAAAAAATGCTATCCAAAAAGATAGACTGATCCCTCGAAGGACAGCTATCCATACATTGTCAAGTGAATCAAAAAGCAAATAGACCATACCCTCGAAGGATGGCTATCATACAAATTTCAAAATACTGCACCGCTCCTCAAGGACCAATTTGTTTTCAAAGAAATATTCAAGGCTTCTTGTAATCAATCAGCCTTCCAAATCGGCTTTATACACTTGTTAGCATCACCGAAAGACTTCCCGCATCGATCAGTCTTTCCATATCAAGCAAACTTCCCACATTGATCAGTTTGCTTTTTTGTCCAAATCATGAAGCTGAGATTTTAGACCTTTTGTCGATCATATGGAGAATCCTATTTTCCTATCATGGACATGTATTCTGTCCCTTGTAGGTTCCGACAAGATACTTACTTTCTTTTCTTTCCATTTCTATCCTAGATCTGGTTTGCGACTAGTTAGTGTCAGGTTTATTTTAATCTTATATAGGGCCTTGTATGCTTGGTCTTTCGGTTTCTTATCTGGATCTTCTCTATGGTCGGTTGGAAGTCCGACTTATCATTTCCCTTCTTTTCCGAGTGTCTTCTCTTCTAAGTCACGGTTATTTCTGCTTTCATCTTTTGCTCTTACAATAAGCATTCTCCATTTCTTTGTCTTGCATCCTGTTGAATTGACATTTCACATGTTAATTCAATCAAAATCTATCTTCTATCAACATTCCTCTTATCTATCAAAACATCTATCTTTATTCATTTCTCATTAAAATTACATCCATCTATACATCAAACGCATCTATCTATCTATCCATCAAAATATTTAAAAGCTATGTCCATCCAAGATACTTCCCATCATCTATCAAAATTAAATCAATCTATCTAATCACATCCATCTATCATCTATCAATCTATATCTACCCAATCACATCTATTCTATCCACATTTCAATCTATCTAATCACATCTATTTCTATCATCTATCAATCTATATCTATCCAATCACATCTATTCTATCCACATTTCAATCTATCTAATCACATCTATTTCTATCATCTATCGATCTATATCTATCCAATCACATCTATTCTATCCACATTTCAATCTATCTAATCACATCTATTTCTATCATCTATCAGTCTATATCTATCCAATCACATCTATCTATATCCATCTATCCATGTATATCAAAACCAAAAAGTATAAGTACAATTGTATGCCAAATCATATGATGAATCTATATATATACATGTGTGTTTATACAAAAATGAGTGGCTTTCCATCAAGCCATCTATACAATGCCTTCCAATCGAGGCTACATCACTATACAAATGCAAAAGTCTATCAAAACTCTATATAGTAAAATCCGAAGCATGGAGGACACTATCTCCTCCACCCTCCTCTCCACCTGGCTGTCTCTCCTGACCGCCACCGATCGAGCTCGATGCACCTGCTGCTGGAGGTCTCGGCCCACCTCGATCTCTCCCAGTGCTCCCTCCGCCTGAGGCTCCACTCGCTGTAGCCGTCCCTGCTCTCCTCCTCGCCCCATACCGAGGCACATCTGGGGCATGCTGCGCTAGGGCATCCTCATAATATCTCACCTCAGCAAGGAGAGACTGGTACGTGCTAAGGCTCACAGTACCCGGTGCTCGTAACGAGGCCGCCTTTGGTGCCGCAAGGCGCGCTGCTGGTGGCGCCTCCTAGGGTCGTGCCTCGTGTGCGACTCGATGTGGCACCTGTCTCCCCATACTTGGCCCTGAGGGCCTCCCTATGCCGAAAATAGCGGTCCCGCTGCTGGATCACTGTATCTCGCTCCTGCCGAGCGGTGTCTCTCTCCGCAATCAGGGAATCCCTCTCCTCTGTCAAGGCCCTAATCTCCTCTAGAGCTACCTGATGTGTCTGTATCAGTGTGGCATGCTCTCCCTCTAATCTGTCCAGTATAGCAGCTATGTCCTCCTCCCCAGCATCTATCGAGGGCGGGAGATGTCGTGGAAGCTCTGTGTCATACCATGCTGCGTAGCCCTCATCCACCCCCGCGTCATCATCACTATCTATGGAGGGTGGAGCCTCTCTCAGTGGGTCTGCCGGGATCAAAATCGGCAGCTCTGTCTCTCTGCCATCCCGCCTATATGGTGTGTATGTGGCTGTACTGATCTCTGTCATTTAGACCAAACCGCCTCAAGATCCGCATGAATGGGACTCGCCCCACATATCTCGGTCTCGCGACTCTCACCACCCGACTCCGTCTCAATGCTACCAAGTGGGCATCCTGACCAACCCATATCGGAAATGCCCGATATGGCCTCCAGATAACCTGATCTGGTGTAAGCGTCCTGAAACGCTCAGAGTACCACTCGGCTGATCTGCCTGTATCTCCTGCGGCCATGTCAGCCCGCCATCTCCGAAATCCATAATCCACACCCCCCACTGCTGCTGGCATCCATGGAAGCCCGGATGGCCTAATCACTGCTATGTGCTCATACGCCCAGCAATGGAGCACAAAGCTGACATCGATCCCTGTCCTCCGACCAGTAGTGTACATCCATAGCTCATAATAAATCTGAGCTATCAGGGCATCAGCGAAAGCAAAAATCTGTCTATACTGCAAGATGTCGCACACGCAGCCTAGCAGTAGCAATGGGAATCTCCCACCTCCTGAGTCTGGCAGAGCAAAATAAGATATGGCCATCTGAATCAGGGCTATCCGCCTGCTCCGAGGGCTATCCTGTCTGTACTGTGAGGATATCCTCACTGCCCCAGATACTATCTCCGCATCATCTGCTCTGTCTCTGTACAACCGCACCAGGGCCCTCTGCTGCTGCTCTCGGGGTGTGATCTCAATCGGGTCCCCGTAATCGGTAATCGGAGGATCTCGTATACATCCTCATGGGTGATAGTCATCTCACCGCCCTAAACCAAAATGTGCACGTGTGGTGTCCCACTGCCGCACCAATGCTCGCATAAGCTCCACATCCCGTGGCACTCGCCTATAATATCTAAAGCCCCGAGCCACCAGCTCTAAATGCCGCTGCATCGATCACATCGTGCAGGATCGTCTCTAATAGCTCCGGATGGCGCGCCCTCATGTGAAGGGTCTCTCGTGCTCGCATCCACGACATCAAAAGCATAATTAGTCTCTTATTTTCATAAATCACATCTTCCCAAATCATACAAATCAATGAACTTCCATCAGTCGGCGTCGATTTCATAAAATCGGCGTCGTTCATTTTAGTCGGCGCCGATTATTAACAATCGACGCCGATCCAAACAAGTCGACGCCGATTATACCAATCGGCGCCGACTTCCTCGCCGACGTGAAATGCACCCCTCGCCTCATATCCATCCAAATAAAAATCAAACAAAAAAAAAAAAAAAAAAATAATAATAATATAACGAAGGGGTTCAAGAATGGTCACTTACCCTGTGTCGTGTCCTCTCGCGCTTCGTCCGCTCCCTGAGGCTTCCATTGCGCTTCAAATCTATCTCGCGGAATCAATCGTCACGTTGAAAATTAATCGTTCACGTTTTTCGTTCGCATATTTATATGCGTCTGGATTGGTCGGCGCCGATTTTTTGGGTCGACGCCGCTTTTACTAGTCGTCGCCGATTCGTTTGGTCGCCGCCGATTTTTCTTGTCTGTTTGCCATAGTGTTGATACTTGGCTTTCTCATCTATCTGATCATTGTTGTGTGCTAAATCTTGTCTTTTGGCACATCTTTTAGATGTCATTGTCTATTTCGAGTTTGTTCCCTTTGCGTGGAGCACTCGCTTTTTGTTTAGCCGCTTAGAGTTACGCGGGTCTGTAGGCACTAACGTCGTCTGATTCATAGACCGTCTAGTTGTCCCTACCAATGTGTCTCTCTTTCGATGCTGACTATTTTGCAGTTCTCCTTACACTCATGGGTCTGTAGGCACTAACGTCGTCTCATGAGGAGACCGGCTAGTTTTCCCTACCAATGTGAGTTCCTTAGGTTGCTGCCCTTGTGTTTATTTTTATGCGTCCTCAATGATCAGATCTACTCCAGCTATCCAACTGGGGCATCCTGCATTTTTCATCTACCTCTTTCAAACTCGGGATCATCTGTTTTATCATCCATCCCATCCCTAGTTTGAGGGGGAGTCACATCACCACAATTCTTCCCTTCTTCCATCCCTTTGTTTTTGTCTCATAACCTTGCTTATCGCAAGTTACTTGACAAAAAGGGGCAAAATGTAGACACCTAAAATTGGTTACCCAATTTAGTGTCCCTTCTCATCCGTTTACTTGCCTAGGTAACCTAGGGCACGTTTACATCACCAACTATCCCCTTGGGATAGTTTTCCAATTTGTGATTTAATCACCTACTCTAAATTTAATTCATCCCATCACATCTTACCCATGAGTAATTAAGTATTAAATATTTAATTACGCTTCTTCCCATGCATCTTAATCACTTATCCACCCCAAATTTATTCTACCCATGTATCACATCTATTTTTAATCTTCCCTAAGCGGGATATTTTCCCGTAGTCGGGATGAGTCTTATTTTTCTCGAATCGATCATTTTTAGCCATCTCGGGAGTCTTCTCCGCGATCGGCGCCGACCCATATGGTCGGCGCCGATTTTCTAGGAGCGGCGCCGATTATAAAAGCAAGTCCAGAACTCAGTTCTAAGCGCGGAAAAATCGAACCGAAAGAGATCGGAGCAAGAGCGAAAAAGCGAACAAGCGAAAAAAGGAGCACTTGCACACGAACAGAGAGCGAGAGAGATACAGTCTGAGAGATCTTCAGCATCAAGTGTATCAAATTAGGCAGATCTCGTCCGAATCAATCCTCGAGAGGAGCACGCGTTACTCGCCCCTCGCTATATCAAGATCGCACCACCATCTATCATCTCGGTGACTCTGCTCCAAAGTTGTCTCGCTAACTCGGCTCATCCAAACAGACCACATTCGTCTTCTAATTCCCGAATCTTATCGCACAGCCCCCGATCGATCGATTCGCCTGGGCCGACGCGATTCAACCTGGGCCGACGCGATCGGGCCTCAATCGACGCCGACCAAGATAATCGACGCCGATTTTAAAAAGCGACGCCGATTTTCTCTCGCAGATAGGTAAAAGGATACAGTAACACAAACCACTTTTATTTCATAGTTCCTCGTTTTCGTGCATCTCTCATCTGCTGTTTAGATTCTGTCTTATTACTGCAATCAGAAAATCTAGTCTTTATTTACATCTTTTATCATGTATGCTTCCTTTCTTTATTGAAAACGTGGACTGACATCCGCCGAGGAAGCTTATCGCTTCTCGGACCCGCTTCTGGGCAAACACCCACTAAAATATCTTTTAACGTGGTCTTTTTCTCACAAGCATCGGTGTTTTACAAAGTTATTCGGATCTATTGTGCGAATTGCTTGTGTGCGCCGCCTTATCTACATTGGCTTCCTCATCCATCTACATCTTCATCGTGTATCAATTTCATTGGAGTTTTTCAGGTTTTTGTGTTTAGTTTGGTACATTAACTTGGACAGTAACAAGCACGAAATTCTTGATCTCGACATGGGAAAAATTTCCTCTCTTCCATAAACAAGCCTCGAATGGAGAATTACCTCGTAGATCTCTTAGAGTTATCTTATCAACCCATAAGGCTGATTTCAATTTGGTATGCCAAGACCTTTGATTTTCATTAAGAGTCCTCCTAGTGATCCTTAACAAGTTCATGTTTGTAGATTCAGCTTGGCCATTACCTCGAGGGTAATAATTTGATGAAGTGCTTAGGTAGATCCCATTCTTTATAGCCCATTCAGTTACCTTGGACCCAATGAATGCCAATGCATTATCTGATATTATTATAATAGGTATGCCAAATCTGGTTGCTACTCCCTCATAGAAGTCAGGATATCTGCGATCGCAAATCAAGAAGACTTCTGGATGCACATCAACTTCTAGGTTGATGTTTGGGCATCTAGTGTGATTGCACAACATTGAAACCTCTCTCCAAGTGTCGAACTTGCAAAATGAGAGAGGAATATCTAGATTAGATACTGGATCCTCAAACTCCTCTGATCAAATCTATTATTTACACTATTGCAGAGGTTTGAAACCTAATCCTACTCTAAAATCCAAGGAGACAGAGATAGAAAGTGCAAAAATGAAACTAAACAAACAGGTGATACACTAGAAAAGGAGTGGTGAACACTTCTACTTCTATAGATAGACATAGATCATGGAATGCAACATAAAACATCATGCACAGGCTAATAAGATGTAATCAGAGGTCTAAAATGAAACAAGCAACACAAACAGAGGACTGAAAACTGGTCACAGAGCCTGCATTGTCATTTCCATTGTCAAAATCCCTTCATTACAACATCAAAGAGGTAGAAAACCTGTTACAATTTTAGAAGAGGTCTGATACTTGCAAAAATCACCTGTGAAGGTGAAAGAAGAAGCTTGCTATCCAAAGAAATGTTCCCCTAGAGAATGAGCCAAATCTGGCTATTTACAATGCATGGGTCGAGCCCAGGAGAGAGAAAATGTGAAAAAATGTGGGAGCCATTCCTCATTGAATGTAGATGCATTAAAACAACATGGGCATCCTTACAGACCCATGCCTTGACATTTTTAACCGTGCTGAAGAAGAATGCGACCCATTCTGCATTAAAACTGGTTGTTGAAACGTCAGTTCTGGCCATTACCACGCGCTAGAGACGTTTCTTGATTTTCTCTCTCCAAAATGAACCAAAATGCAAGATTGACCACCTGTAATCATGTAGATAATTTCACCATCTTTTCATCAATATAAAGAACGTGAAAATCGAGCTCTGGATCGAAAGTTATGGCGATCTCAAGATTTAGGACAAAAATAAAGCCAAAAAGCAGTTGACGGGAAAATATTTGAATTTTTCCGTGCTCTTCCACTTGGATGACACATGTCGATCTGATTCATCTACAGTTCATCCTCTAAAAATTCCTTTTGGGCCCTTACACTTGGACACATGGCACTATTTTATTGGTTCGGGCCTCCTTGTCTCTTTTCAGCCATTTCACCTTTTCGCGCCCCGCACGTACTCTTTGTCCGGATGTCCTAGACGAAAACCTTCGAACCGCCCAAAATGGACCTTCTTGTGGAAAAGCCGACCGATACGTGCCCCATGCATACCTCACGTGCCTTGGTCCCAATTTGTCCGAACTACGCGAAACAAAAGACTTAGGCAATTTTTCCTTCTTTCGCCAATTCGGCTTTTCGCGTCCCACGCGTCCGACGTCCCAACTATCCCACTGCATCGCTCGGACTAGGACTTAGCTGATTTTATTCATTTTTTCAGCCCCAAGCTTGGTACAATGAACCAAGACAACCCGAACCCTTCGACCTAAAATTCCTTAAGCATGGTCCCGCAACCTTATTTTTGTATTTCTTCCATTTTTCAACTGTTGGGATTTCTTCTTGGGTGGGGAGTTAGAAAAGGCCTCGAATCAATATTACTTGCTTGGGACTGAATAATCGATGCATGTTATCAAAATTACCCCAGGGGTGAATTTTGATAACAATTTAGCGACTCATGGGGTCATCTCTTCTTAGATGAAGTTGGGGAGTTAAACATCCATTGGGCATGGAGTCACTTGATTCTCTATTTAATACCCAAATGATTTAGAACGTTACAAGGAGGAAGATGGAAAATCACCGATGGAAGCAAGGGTGAAACATCTCCTGGGGACAATAAGCTCGTGCAAAGCACTTAGTGAAAGAAAAACAACCTACAACAAAACAATGTGCACAAGTACCTGGAGGAATGAAAACCTAAGCTAATATTTTGGAGAATAGTGACATTCCATTGACTAGAATCTGTTCTTCGCCAGTTTTAGCGTAGAGGCTGGTTCCTCAAACTCCTCTCGATTTAGATCTAATGCTTACACAACTACAGAGGTTCAGATCCTAATCCTACTCTAAATTGCAAGGAGACAGGGATAGAAGTGCAAAAATTGAAACTAACTAAAGATGGTGATGCACCAAAAGGAGTGGTGAAACATTTTTTCATGCAAATAGACACAAACCAGAATTTCACAACATGAAACATACACAAGCCGATAAGATATAACTTAGGATCTGAAATGAAGCAAATAATACAAACAAAGGACTCAAAACCATTCACAAAGCTTCTTGCATTATCATTTCAGTAGTCAAATCACGCATTACAACCTCGTAGAGGTAAAAACTATTACAATCTTTGGAGAGGTCTGATTCTTGCATCAATCACTTGTTGGAGGTGAAAGAAGAAGTTGTTATGCCCAAAAATGTTCCCCCTTTAGAAATGAGCCAAATCGCTTTTACATGCATGGGTCGAGCCTAGAGATGTAAGCGCATACAAAAATGTGAGAGCCCATTCCTTCTTGATCTACAGGTGCATTAAAAAATGGCATGGGGACCTTACAAACCCATACCCTATCATTTTGACCGAATTTAGGAGAATGCGACCCATTCTCGCATTAAATTAGGTCGCCGAAATGTCACTTCGCCCGAACACGTGTCTGAGCCGTTTCTCAATTTTTCTCTCTAAACTACACCAAAATTCAAGATTAACCTTGAAATCATAGATAATTTCATAAGCTTTCCGTTGATATAAAGAACGTGCAAATCCGAGCTCTGGATCAAAAGATATGGAGATCTGAAGATTTAGGACACAAAACAGGGAAAAGGATTTTTTTTTAAATTTCTTCCCGCGCTCTGCCACCTGGATGACACGTGGCATGCATTGATTGGTCATCAAGGGCACGGGGCAGACCTTTACTTTTAGCTTTTGGGTGAACTTCTTGCCAAATTCTCTAACTCCTTCCCGGGCTCTAAGCTTACCTGTTCCATTGGACACGTGTCCTCTTTTGATTGGCTCGGCCGACCCCTCAAACCTCGCCTTTGAATTTTGGACTTTTTCTCTCGTGACACGTGTCATGATTTGGTTGGTCCGCGGGTCTACGCCGCTTTTTCGCGCTCCACCACGTCTTTTTGTCCCTGATGTCCCAAGACTGCTTTGGGACAAAACTCCGATCCGCCCGAAATGGGCTTCCTGTCCCTTTTCGCCGTGACACACGTGTCACGTGGCGTGATTGCTGATCGATTGGCTCTTTCCTTTCGCTATCCCGCCCCTTCGTCCCTTTGTCCCAAATGTCCCAGGTGAAAGTTCCCCATTTCGGCCGAACCGGCTGGTTCGCGTCCTTCGCATCTTCTTGTCCCAAATGTCCCAGAGCATTTAGTCGATTTTCTTCTCCTTCGGCCGAACCAGCTTTCCGCATCCCACGCGTCCCGACGGCCCGGATGTTCCTTTGCTCTGCAGACTGCCTGGTGGCCTTTCGGCCGATTCATGCCCAGATGTCCCTCACATCCCGACTATTGCGAGGACTAGGACTTAGACATTTTTCATGATTTTTTCTGGCCCAAGCTTGCTTTTGCAACTTTTTCACCTTTTCTCAGAACTTGCTCTTTTCAACCTGGACAGGAGAGTTAAAAAATCTGAGGGGACCCTGGGAACATGATTTTTTGCCCTGAATCAATCAATTTGCCTGGGGCTTGAGAATTCAATGCATGTTATCAAAATTTACTCTGGGGGGTGAATTTTGGATAACAATTGGCGACTCAGTGGGGGTACCTGCCTGCTAGGTGAAAAGACCAGTAGCCTGAAGTAGTCCATTGGGCATGGAGTTATCAAACATTCAGTTTAGAATCCCAACTGACTTAGAATGTGTAAGGAGGAAGATGGAATATCACCTAATGGGAGAAAAGACTGCAAAACATCTCCATGGACAAGCAAGCTGTGCCAAAGCACTTAGGGAAAACAAAACTAACCTACAACAAAACAATGTGCACAAGCACTTGGAGGAAAGAAAATCTAATCTAATATTTACAGAGGTAGTGAACTTCCCTCTAGAAGCAACGCTTGAGATAGATTCCATTGACTGGAATCTGCAGTTCTTCACCATCCAATGAGGCCAATTGGAAAGCATTGTTGTTCTTGCACTTTGTGACCATGTATGGGCCACTCCAAATGGCATCAAATTTTGAATGCCTTCCCGGTTTTGCTCTATCCACATCCCATTTCAACACTAGATCTCCAACTTGAAAAGATCTATCTTTGGCCTTCCTATCAAAGGTCTTCTTGATCAAAGCTTGATCCTTTTCCATTGCTTGGGATGCCTGATTTTTGATCTCTTGCAGCTCCATCAACTCTGCATACCTCACCTCCATGGGCTCAAACTCTCAAGCAACTCCAGCTGCTTCATGAGTTCCAACGTTGGCAACTCAAGTGACATGGGCAAGATTGCCTCTCTTCCATAGACAAGCCTGAATGGAGAGTTACCCGTGGATCTTTTGGGAGTTATCCTATCAGCCCATAAGGCTGATTTCAGTTTGGTATGCCAAGACCTCTGATTCTCATCAAGAGTCCTCCTAATGATCCTCAACAAGTTCTTGTTTGTAGACTCGGCGGCTCGCCATTACCCTGAGGGTAATAGTTCGATGAAGTGCTTAGGTAAATACCATTCTTGACAGCCCACTCAGTCACCCTAGATCCAATGAATGCCAATGCATTATCAGAGATTATTGTAGCAGGTACACCAAATCTGGTTGTTATTCCCTCATAAAAGTCTAAGATGCTAGACTCATTTGCCTCTTTGAGTGCTGCTTCTATCCATTTGGTGAAGTAGTCTGTGGCTGTCAAAATCCATTTGTGCCCTTGGCTTGAAATGGGATTAATGACTCCGATGAAGTCCAAACCCCATTGCATGAATGGTTGGTCAACTGAGATTGGATGCAATGGGAGGGCAGCAAGTCTCTCTTTTCCTGTGAAGAATGCACAATTCTTACACCTCTTGATCCATGCATAGCAATCACTGAAGATTTTAGGCCAATAATAACCAGCCTTCATGATTTTTAGAGCTGTCACTCTTGGTGCAAAATGGCCACCAGCTGGTCCACCATGAAACTCTTCCAACACCCTTTGAATCTGATTTGTGCTAATGCATCTCAGCAGCACTCCATTCACATCTTTCTTGAACAAAACTCCATCAACAATGGCATACGGAACAGCCTGCAACCTGAAGTGTCTCCTTTGGGTCTTGCTCATCTCCGGGGGCATAGGCCTGTACCTAGGAAGTGTATAATGCCTTGGGTCCAGCAAGGAGTGGGGGAAGCATTGTCTTCTTCTTGATTGCCACTTGGCTCATGGCTGTCCTGGACTGTCAAAACAGCCTCTTCTTCGTTGCATACTTCTTTTTGCTTCCCCAAAACCAGCTGCTCACACAGTCCTTTCCCTCTTACCAGCTTGGTGATCTTGATCTCAATGTCATATTCCATGACACGGGTGATCCAACCTGCCCTTTTCTCATTCAAATCCTTGTTGAGGAGGAAGTCCTTAACTCCAGCATGTGAGACCAGCAACTGGACCTTGTTGTTTGAGATTAAATGCTTGAATTTCTTCAAGCTTCTGATTACTGCAAGCACATGCTTCTCAATAAAAGAGTACCTCACCTCATAGTCATCTAGGCTCTGGCTGAAGAAGGCAACTGGCTGCTCATCATTATCTTTGTTCTGCTGTACTAGAATGGCAGAAATAGTGTCATCACCTCCAAATGCATAGAGGATGAAATCCTTGGAGAAGTCTGGGTTGATGAGAGTTGGTGCTTGAGAGATAGCTTCTTTGATTGCTTCAAAACTCTCCTTGCCTTCTGCTGTCCACTTAAAAGCCATGCTCTTCTTTAACATTTTGGTGATGGGCTTGACAAGGGCTGCAAAATCTGGGACAAACCTCCGAACAAAGTTTATCCTTCCCAAGAAACTCTGAAGGGCTTTCTTGTGGCTTGGCAATGGTAGTGCTCTTATGGCTTCAACTCTTTCTGGATCAATTGCTAATCCTTCTTTGGAGACAATATGGCCAAGGAGCTTTCCTTCATGTGCAAGAAAGATGCACTTCTTAGGATTCAAAGACACTCCAAATCTCCTACACCTCATGAAGACTTGTCTCAAATGAGAGAGGTGGTCTGCTGCATTCTTTGAAAAAACAGTGATATCATCAAGGTAGATCAGCACCACATTGTTAATCAAACCTTTGAATGCCATGTCCATTGCCCTTTGAAAGGTAGCACCAGTGTTGGACAGCCCAAATGGCATTTTCCTGTAAGCATATGTGCCCCATTTGGTTGTGAAGGCTGTCTTGAATTGGTCTTCTCCCTTCACCATAATCTGATTGTAGCCTGAGTAGCCATCAAGTAGTGAGAACCTTTCTGAACCAGCTACAACTTGCAATATTTGCTCCATGGAAGGGAGTGGGTAATGGTCCTTGAGGGAGGCTCTGTTCAAGTCTCTGAAGTCAACACACAGTCTGATTTCTCCATTTCTTTTTCTCACTGGCACCAAGTTTGCAACCCAACTTGAGTGTTTGATGGGGAAGATGATACTGGCCTCAATAAGCTTGCTTAACTCTTTTCTCATGAGAGGTTCAATATGGGGATTCACTGGCCTTTGCTTTTTCCCCGACAAAGCTTGGATTCCGGATCCACTCAATAGTATGTTGTGCCAACTTTGGGTTAAAACCTCTTAGATCTTTGTAAGTCCAAGCAAAGACATCTGGGAACTCTTGACAAAGCCGAACAAAATCAGATTTCTCTTGTGAGGTACTTACTTTGCCAACTGCAATGTTTTGCCTTCTTCCACTAAAATAGGCTCAATCTTCACCCTTTACTTGAATGTTCACTTTCTCCTTCCGAACTCGATCATTCGGGTCAAGATTGACTCCAAGGTTATGAGGCCTTTTGGTAATTTGTTAGTTCTCAGCTACACCACTTGGTCACCATATTGCTGATGCAGCTTGTCTTGATTCCTGGCGGAGAACTCAGCTTCTTCTTGTAGGAAATTAACAATTTGCTGATCATTCTCGAAGACTTGCCAACTTGTATTGTTATCCGGAATAGCTGGTCTCACAACCAATTTGATATGAGGCTGAGATTTCTCACTTTTGATACTTTCTACAACATCAAACGCAGCCCCAATTGCTGCAAGTCTGTCAGCGGCTTCATTCTTTTTTCTTGGGATAGAATTGATGCTAAAAGCTTCAAGATCTTCAATAAGATCCCATACCCGATTTTTGTAGTTCTTCAACAGATCATTTTTGGCAGCATTTTTTCCTTTGACTTGGTTTACAATCAGCTCACTATCACCAAATACTTGTAAATTCCTGATGCCTTTCTTCATTGCCCAGTGTAGTCCATGAATTAAGGCTTCATACTCAGCCGTGTTGTTTGAACAGGAAAACTAGAAACGGAAGGCTGAGTAATACCTTATACCTTGTGGTGAAATGAGCATAGCTCCTCCTCCTGCACCTTGTCTACTCCTTGACCCATCAAAGAACAATTGCCATACTTCATTCTTGTCTTTATGATCCGGCTTGGTGATGCTGGGGAGAGGTTGATTCTCTTCATGTAAACAATAAACTCCTAGCGTAGATTCTTCTACTTCTTGATAGGGATCAAAAGCATGTATCTTGTTTGCCCATTCATCAAGAGTTAGATCCGGATACTTCCAACCTTGGTGTCAGCCTCATCAGTGCTAGGGTGATCTTCTTGATCAAATGCTGAGCAATTGGCATTAATCTGACTTGGAGTGTAAGGCTCAATATGGAAGTTTGCAATAGGTTCGGATCTGATTGTGGCCTTAGTTCCATATCTTGTTCTGAATAGCATGTGTGACCAATCAGCAGACAAATACCCCCCAATCTTGGCTGTGAAGTCCCTTGACAAGCAAAGGGAAAAGAGTGGTGGAAGGTCTATGATTGATACATCTTGTAAAACAACAACATTTGGACATGCGTGCAAGGTAAGACTCAAATTTCTAATCACTCCAACTGTTGCTATTGTTGTCCCATCTAGCTGCACTACCCCTTTAGATGTTATTTCATACTGGAGCCCTAGCTGATCAGCTATCTGTTTAGGCATTACTGAGCTACTTGCCCCGGAGTCTATCATGCAATTATGTACTAGCTGATTTCCAATGATTAATGAAACATAGAAAGGAGGGGGCTTCAACATTTTACCTTGTTGTCCTCCATGACTTCCTTCAGGCTGGGCAACATTTGTAAGCACTTTGTCTTGCATCTGAACCTGCTGATTCGAAGTTGGCCAATCCTTCATGGCAGCTTGCAGCAGATCTCTTTGGCCTGGGATGGATAGGGATTCCCACATAGATATATTGACGTTTGTCTTCTTCATCTGATCAATGATACTGAATGGTGATGAAGGATCTCTCTGCTGTCCCTTGGTTTGCACATTTACTCCTTGCACGTGGGCAGCAACAACTGGCATTTGAGTTGGCCTAGGGGCTGTTCTTGGCTGCCCTTGTGCATTTGAAATGGGACTTTGCTTGCCAATCATTTCTGGAGTCATAGAAGGTTGTGGGCTGGTTGGAGCTAGTGGCTGCTCTTCACCCAAATTCCTCCTTTTTGACCTTGTGTTGGCTGCAACACCTTGGGAAACTACCTGGTTCATGCCACAGAAATCCTCTGCCTGCCAATTTACCAATGTGGTGTCATTTGGGGCTGATTGTTGTTGGAATGTTTCTTGTTGTTGGTTGTTTCTCGACCGCCCTCGCCTCCACTCCAAAGAGTTGTCACCATCAATGCTTGATTGAGAGCACCATCAAACACATGGATTGGTTTGAGGCTCGCTGCATGGAAAGCACCAATCATATTCCCGAGCAATGTTGTTTTGTGTTGGCACTAATGCCTTAGAGGTAGATATGGCATTTGGATTATAGGGCTGGAATGGTCTATTGGCAGGAGGCCTTGTTTGATTCATATTTGCAGCTGGATTAGGTGGTCTTTGTGGTTGGTATGGCTGCCTATTAGGATGAGCTTGGGGTTGATAAGAAGGTCTGAAACCTTGGGCTTGTTGCCTCTTCGAGAGTAACTAGCTCATTGCCTAGGTTTTGTAATTGCTTCATGACCTCTTGAAGCTCATTTGGGGCACTTGGAGATGAAGTGGAAGCTTCATTTGAACTCTGATTTCTAGGAGTGGGAGAAGGAGCCAAATTAGGTGCTTGATGGGTGTTTGGGCTCTCTAAACTTGGAAACAATGGCATGGGAGGTCTAGGGGCAAGTTTTCCAGCTTGGATTAAACAATTTTCAGCCCTAATGGCAATGCTATAAGCCATAGGGATAGTTATGCCTCCCATGGACTGAATTAACATAGAAATATCAGAATTTAGAGCTTTGAGATAATAGAGAAAAGCACCTTCTGCTGTTGGCCTGACTGCCACTGGAATCCTCTCCCAAGTTTTTTGAAATCTGAAGTTGAAATCGGTCAGCTGCTCATTGGGAGCCCTCTTAATGGTTGTCAGCTGCTCCAAAAGAGACAAGTTGTCTCCCTTCTCTCCAAATTGCTCATGAAGTGCAATACACAACTGATTCCAGTTTGTGATAGAACCAGCTCCAAGGCTCCTAAACCATTGCAATGCTTTACCCTTGAAGGAAGATGCCAAGAATTGATGTACCACTTGCATTTCATTGATTTCATGAATTGCACAAAGGTTAGCAATATCTTTAACATGATCACCTGGAGTAGTCTGATTTTCTCCAGTGAAGTAGGGAATGTTCTTCAAGGCTGCAATAGGAACCGGATGTTGTGCATTGAGGCAAGTGGGCTGCTACCTGTGAAGTTGACGTAGGGATTGTTTTGAGCCATTCTAATTGGTCTTAAAACCCTTGTTGATTGAATGAAAGGCCTACTAGGTGGAGGAGTTGAGAGAGTTCTGTTTGGTGGAGATGGAGACCTT
The DNA here is from genome assembly GCA_018340775.1 of Taxus wallichiana var. yunnanensis. Classification (NCBI taxonomy): domain Eukaryota; kingdom Viridiplantae; phylum Streptophyta; class Pinopsida; order Cupressales; family Taxaceae; genus Taxus; species Taxus wallichiana. The sequence goes on along the minus strand of CM031234.1, from coordinate 1,013,284,461 downwards.
TGAATCCTTCTTCCTCTTTGCCTTCTTCTTGGAGATAATTGCAGGTATTCAAACAACACTTCTTCTTCTCCAACTCTTGACCTTGTGGTGATTCTTCTCATGAGTTTTCAAGCCCTGCACTTGGAACCAGCTTGATTCTTCCCTCGAGTCGCCAGATATGCAAATAATAGCTCTTTAAGTAAAAATTGTAGCAGATGCACATCAACTTTGCTGCAATAAAAATGAGACCTCTAGTGTCCCACCGGGCATGCCAAAACTATTGTTGCAAACAAACTCACAACACCCCTGGATGCAGATCAGGCTTCTAGGTTGATCACTCTAGCATCCAAGCAGGTGATTGCACAACATGGAAACCTCTCTCCAAGTGTGGGACTTGTGAAACTGAGAGAGGAATCTCCAGATTAGAGGCTGGTTCCTCAAACTCCTCTGATTTAGATCTAATGCTTGCACAACTACAGAGGTTCAGATCCTAATCCTACTCTAAATTGCAAGGAGACAGGGATAGAAGTGCAAAAATTGAAACTAACTAAAGATGGTGATGCACCAAAAGGAGTGGTGAAACATTTTGTCATGCAAATAGACACAAACCAAAGATTTGCAACATAAAACATACACAGCTGATAAGATATAATTTAGGATCTGAAATGAAGCAAATAATACAAACAAAGGACTCGAAAACCATTCACAAAGCTTCATTATCATTTCAAATTGTCAAATCACGCATTACAACCTCAGAGAGGTAAAAACTATTACAATCTTTTGGAGAGGTCTGATTCTTGCATCAATCACTTGCTGGAGGTGAAAGAAGAAGTTGCTATGTCAAAAAATGTTCCCCTTTAGAAATGAGCCAAATCTGGCTTTTACATTGCATGGGTCGAGCCTAGGAGACATAAATGTACAAAACGTGAGAGCCCATTCCTTCTTGACTGCAGGTGCATTAAAATGGCATGGGGGACCTTACAAACCCATACCCTATCATTTTGACCGAATTACAGGAGAATGCGACCCATTCTGCATTAAATCTGGTCGCTGAAATGTCACTTCTGGCCATGAACACGTGTCAGAGCTGTTTCTCAATTTTCTCTCTCCAGACTACACCAAAATTCAAGATTAACCCCGAAATCATGTAGAGAATTTCATAAGCTTTCCGTTGATATAAAGAACGTGCAAATCCGAGCTCTGGATCAAAAGATATGGAGATCTGAAGATTTAGGCACAAAACAGTGAAAAACGGATTTTTAAATTTCTTCCCGCGCTCTGCCACCTGGATGACACGTGGCATGCATTGATTGGTCGTCAGGGGCGCGGGCAGACCTTTACTTTTAGCTTTTGGGTGAACTTGCCAAATTCTCTAACTCCTTCCCGAGCTCCACATTCCTTGCTCCATAGGACATGTGTCCTCTTTTGATTGGCTGGGAGACCCCTCAAACCTCACCCTTTGAATTTTGGAATTTTCTCCTTGTGACACGTGTCATGATTTGGTTGGTCCATGGGTCTGCCAGCTCTTTCACGTCCACCACGTCCATTTGTCCCAGATGTCCCAAGAGGCTATCTCTGGGACAAAACTTCCGATCCACCCGAAATGGGCTTCCCTATCCCTTTTTCGCCTGGTGACACGTGGCGTGATCTGATTGGCTCTCGATTTTTGGCTATCCGTGTCCCATGTCCCTTTGTCCCAAGATGTCCCAAAGGTGAAAGTTCCCTGTTTTGGCCAAACCGGCTAGTTCGTGTCCTTCGCGTCTTCTTGTCCCAAATGTCCCAGAGCAGTTAGTCGATTTTCTTCTCCTTCGGCCGAACCAGCTTTCCGCGTCCCGCGCGTCCCGATGGCCCGGATGTTCCTTTCTCTCGCAGACGCCTCGTGGCCTTTGGCCGATTTGCGCCCTAGATGTCCTCACGTCCCGATCATGCGAGGACTAGGACTTAGACATTTTTCATGATTTTTTCTGGCCCAAGCTTGCTTTTGCAACTTTTTCACCTTTTCTCAGAACTTGCTCTTTTCAACCTGGACAGGAGAGTTAAAAAAATAAGGGGACCCGGGAACATGAGGGGATCCCGGGAACTTGAGAATGACGTTATTTTACTCGGGGGTGAATTTTGGATAAAGGTCTTCTTGATCAAAGCTTGATCCCTTAGGTAGATCCCGTTCTTGACAACCCACTACTCACCTTGGATCCAATGAATGCTAATGCATTATCTAAGATTATTGTAGTAGGTATGTCAAATCTGGTTACTATTCCCTCATAGAAGTCTAAGATGTTAGACTCATTTTCTTCCTTGAGTGCTACTACTTCAGTCCATTTGGTGAAGTAGTCTGTGGCTGTCAAAATCCACTTATGCCCTTGGCTTGAATTAGGATTAATGACTCAATGAAGTCTAAACCCCATTGCATGAATGGCTGGTCAACTGAAATTGGATGCAATGGGAGGGCAGCAAGCCTCTCTTTACCTCGTGAAGAATGCACAATTCTTGCACCTTTTGATCCATGCGGAGCAATCATCGAAAATCTTGGGCCAATAATAACCAGCCTTCATGATTTTGAGGGCTGTAACTCTTGGTGTAAAATGACCACTAGCTGGTCCACCATGGAATTCTTCCAACACCCTATGAATCTGATTTGTGTTAATGCATCTCAAAAAGCACTCCATTCACATCTTTCTTGAACAAAACACCATCTACTATGTGCATATGGGACAGCTTGCAATCTGAAGTGTCTTATTTTGGTTTTGTTCATCTCTAGAGGGCATAGGCCCATACTTAGGAAGTGCATTATACCTTGGGTCCAACAAGGATGGGGACAACATTATCCTCTTTTTGAGTGCTACTTTGCACATGGTTGTCTTGTAATTGTCAAACAACCTCTTCTTCATTGTATACTCCCTTCTACTTTCCCAAAATCAACTACTCACACAATCCTTTTCCTCTTACCAACTTGGTAACATTGATCTCAATGTCATACTCCATGACACGAGTGATCCAACATACCCTTTTCTCATTCAAATCCTTGTTGAGGAGGAAGTCCTTTACCCCGCATGAGAGACCAACAACTGAACCTTATTGTTTGAGACTAAATGCTTGAACTTATTCAAGTTTCGACATCGTAAGTACATGCTTCTCAATGAAAGAATATCTCACCTCATATTCCTCCAAGATTTGGGTGAAGAAAGTAATTGGTTGTTCATCATTGTCCTTGTTCTCGCTGTACCAAAATTGAAGAAATAGTATCATCACCCCCAAATTCATAGAGGATGAAATCCTTGGAGAAATCCGAGTTGATGAGAGTTGGTGCTTAAGAGATGGCTTCTTTGATTGCTTCAAAACTCTCCTTGCCTTCTGCTGTCCACTTGAAAGCCATGATTTTCTTTAATATTGGTGATAGGTTTGACAAGGGCTGCAAAATCTGGGACAAACCTCCGAACAAAGTTTATTCTCCCCAAGAAACTCTGAAGGTCCTTCTTGTGGCTTGGCAACGGTAGTGCTCTTATGGCTTCCACCCTCTCTCGGATCAATTGCTAATATTTCTTTGGAGACAATATGGCCAAGGAGCTTTCCTTCATGTGCTAGGAAGATACACTTCTTAGGATTCAAAGAAACTCCAAATCTCCTGCACCTTTGGAAGACTTATCTCAAATGAGAGAGGTGGTCTACTACATTCTTTGAAAAAACAGTGATATCATCAAGATATATCATCACCATGTTATTAATCAAACCTTTGAATGCCATGTCCATTGCTCTTTGGAAGGTAGCTCCAGTGTTGGACAGCCCAAATGGCATTATCCTATATGCATAAGTTCCCCATTTGGTTGTGAAGGCTGTCTTGAACTAATCTTCTTCCTTCACCATAATATGATTGTACCCTGAGTAGCCATCAAGCAATGAAAACCTTTTGGAGCTAGCAACGACTTGTAAAATCTGCTCCATGGAAGGAAGTGGGTAATGGTCCTTGAGAGATGCTCTATTCAAATCTCTGAAATCAACACACAATCTGATTTCCCCACTCTTCTTCCTAACTAGGACCAAGTTGGCAACCCAACTAGAATGCTTGATTGGGAATATGATTCTTGACTCAATCAACTTGTTCAATTCCTTCCTCATGAGAGGTTCCATGTTTGGATTGATTGGCCTTTGTTTCTACCTGATGGGCTTAGTATTTGGGTCCAACTTAATGGTGTCTTTGAGCTAACTTGGGGTTGAAACCTTTCAAATATTTATAGCTCCAAGAAAACACATCAAGGAACTATTAACACAACTGTATGAACTCATACTTTTCTTGTTCATTGTCATCTTTCTAATTTGCAATGGTTTGTTCTCTTCCACTAAGATGGATACCGAATCTTCTCTCTTGACCTGAATGTTTGCTTTCTCTTTCCTAAACTGATCATTGGGATTGAAAATGAACTCCAAAGTGATAAGTCCCTTGGTCAGCTTGTTATTTCTCAGTTGTACCACTTGGTCACCATCTTGTTGTTCCAATTTTTCCTAATTTTTAGCGAGAACTTAGCTTCTTCTTGTAAGAAATGGATGATTTGATGGTCATTCTCAAACACTTGCCAACTTACATTGTTATCCAGCCTTGAAGGCCTCACAATCACATGGATGTTTGGCTGTACCTTGTCCTTTTGAATGCTTTCCAGGAATATCAAAGGCTGCCCAACCTCGCAAGCCTCGCCAAAGCCAGCTTGGTTCTCTTTCCTAGGAACTGATTTGATGCCAAAGCCCTCAAAATATTCAATGAGCTCCCACACCTGTTCTTGTAGTGCTTAAGTAGATCATTCTTGGTATCATGCTACCCTTTGACTTGATTTACAATCAATTCACTATCACCAAAGACTTGCAAGTTCTTTATTCCTCTCTTTATTGCCCAATGCATCCCTTGCACCAAGGCTTCATATTCATTTGTGTTATTGGAGCATGCAAACTGAAATCTAAAAGATGAATAGTACTTTACTCCTTGAGGTGAAATAAACATAGCTCCACCTCCTGCACCTTGTCTACTTCTTAATCCATTAAAAAATAACTGCCATACCTCATTGTAATCCTTGTGGTTTGGCTTGGTGATGCTAGGAATGGGCTGATCTTCTTCATGTATGCAATAGACTCCTAGCTCAGATTCTTCTACTTCTTGATAAGGATCAAAAGCATGCACCTTGTTTTCCCATTCATCAAGAGTTAGATCCAGGATGCTTCCAACCTTGGTGTCAGCTTCATCAGTGCTTGGATAATCTTCTTGATCAAATGCCGAACAGTTGGAATTGATCTGACTTGGAGTGTAGGGCTCAATGTGGAAGTTTGTAATAGGTTCAGACCTGATTGTAGCTTTGGTTCCATACCTTGTTCTGAACAGCATGTGTGACCAATTAGCAGACAAATATCCTCCAATCTTGGCTATGAAATCTCTTGACAAACATAGGGCAAAGAGTGGTGGAAGGTCTATAACTGATACATCTTGTAAAACAACAACATTTAGACATGCATACAAGGTAAGACTCAAGTTTCTAATCACCCCAACTGTTGTTACTACTGTCCCATCCAACTACACTACCCCTTTGGATATGGTTTCATATTGAAGTCCTAGCCGATCAACTATTTGCTTGGGCATCACGAGCTACTTGCCCCTTAATCAATCATGCAATTATGCACCAATTGGTTTCCAATGATTAATGAGACATAAAAAGGAGGGGGCTTTGGCATTTTACTTCACTTGTCCTCCATGATTCCCTTCAAGTTGGGTAGCATTTGTGAGCACCTTTTCTTGCATTTGGACTTGCTTTGATTGAAGCTAGCTAGTCTTTCATGGCAGCTTGTAGTAAATCTCTCTGGCTTGGGATAGATAGGGATTCCCACATTGATATATTTACATTTGTCTTCTTCATCTGATCAATGATACTAAATGGTGATGAAGGATTTCTTTGCTGTCCCTTGGTTTGCATATTCATCCCTTGCACATGGGTAGTGGCATGTGAGTTGGTTTAAGAGCTGGTTTGGGTGCTCCTTGCATGTTTGGAACTACATTTTGTTTTCCAAAAGCTTGTGGAGTAGTAGAAGGTTGTGGATTACTTGGAGCCAATGGCTATCCTTCACCTAAATTTCTCATTTTTGACCTTGTGTTGGCTGCAAAACTTTGAGAGGGTATTTGATTCATACCACATAAATATTCAGCCTGCCAATTGACAAGAGTAGTTTTGTTTGGAGATGTTCCTTGCTGAGGTGCTTCTTGTTGCTGATCCTCTTCGTGGCTTCTCGTGACCCACTAATGGTTTACACCATAAGAGCCTAATTTAATGCACCATTAAAGCACATTGATTGGTTATGTGGCTAACCACACAAGAAACACCAATCATATTCTTGGGCCCTGTTATTTTTCACTGGTACTAAAGCTCTAGATGTGGATGCAACATTGGGGTTATCAGGCTGAAATGGTTTGTTGGTAGGAGGCCTTGCTTGATTCTGATTTGCAGCTAGATTGGGTGGTCTTTGAGGCTGATATGGCTGTCTGTTAGGCTAAGCTCGAGGTTGATAAGAAGGTCTAAAACTTTGGGCTTGCTGCCTCTTGAGTGTAACTAGCTCATTGCCTAGATTTTGTAATTGCTTCATGACTTCTTGAAGTTTGTTTGAGGCACTAGAAGATGAAGTAGAAGCTTCATTTGAACTCTGATTTCTAGGAGTGGGAATAGGAGCTAAGACAGGTGCTTGACTAGTACTTGGGCTCTCTAAACTTGGAAACAATGGCATGGGAGGTCTAGGGGCTAGTTTTCCAGCTTGGATCAAACAATTTTCAGCCCTAATGGCAATGCTATAAGCCATAGGGATAGTTATGCCTCCCATGGACTGAATCAACATAGAAATATCAGAATTTAGAGCTTTGAGATAATAAAGAAAAGCACCTTCTGTTGTTGGCCTGACTGCCACTGGAATTCTTTCCCAAGTCATTTGAAATCTGAAGTTAAAATCAGTCAGCTGCTCATTGGGAGCTCTTTTGATAGTTGTCAGCTGCTCCAAAAGGGACAAGTTGTCTCCTTTCTCCCCAAACTGCTCATGGAGAGCAATGCATAGCTGGTTCTAGTTTTGAATAGAACCTGAGGCAAGGCTTCTAAACCATTGCAAAGCTTTCCCTTTGAATGAGGATGCCAGCAATTTGACAGCAACTTGCATCTCATTGATTTCATGAATTGCACAAAGGTTGGCAATGTCTTTAACATGATCACCAGGAGTAGTCTGGTTCTCTCTAGTGAAGTATGGAATGTTCTTCAATGCAGAATCGGGATTGGATTTTGTGTATTGAGAGCAAGTGGGATGCTACAGTGAAATTGACATAGGGGTTGTTTTGTGCCATTATAATTGGTCTTAGAACCCTTGTTGACTAAATGAAAGGCCTACTAGGTGGAGGAGTTGAGAGAGTTCTGTTTGGTGGAGATGGAGACCTTTGAATCCTTCTTCCTCTTTACCTTCTTCTTGGAGATAACTATAGATATTTAAACAACACCTCTTCTTCTCCAGCTCTTGACCTTGTAGTGATTCTTCTCATGAGTTTTCAAGCCTGCACTTTGCTAAAACCAGCTGATTCTTCCCTTTGGAGTCACCAGATGTGTAATTTATAGCTCTTTTAAGCAAGAAAATTGCAGCAGATGCACATCAACTTTGCTGCAATGAAAATGAGACCTCTAATGTCCCACTGGGCATGCCAAAACTATTAGTGCAAATCAGCAGCACCCCCTGGATGCACATCAGGCTTCTAGGTTGATGTTTCAGGCATCCAATGCGATTGCACAACATTGAAACCTATCTCCAAGTGTGGGACTTGTAAAATGAGAGAGGAATCTCCAGATTAGAGGTGGTTCCTCAAAATCCTCTGATCAGATCTATTATTTGCACTATTGCAGAGGTTTGAAACCTAATCCTACTCTAAAATCCAAGGAGACAAAGATAAAAAGTGCAAAAATGAAACTAAACTAACAGTGATACACTAGAAAAGGAGTGGTGAACACTTCTAGTTCGTAGATAGACATAGATCATGGAATGAAACATAAAACATCATGCATAGGTTGATAAAATGTAATCAAAGGTCTGAAATGAAACAAGCAACACAAACAGAGGACTGAAAATCTGGTCACAAAGCTTTGTATTGTCATTTCCATTCTCAAAATCCCTTCATTACAACATCAAATAGGTAGAAAACCTATTAAAATTTTAGAAGAGGTCGATACTTGTAAAAATCACTGTGAAGATGAAATAAGAAGCTTGTTATCCAGAGAAATGTTCCCCTAGAGAATGAACAAAATCGCTATTTACAATGCATGGGTTGAGCCAGGAGAGAGAAAACGTGAAAAATGTGGGAGCCATTCCTCATTAAATGTAGATGTATTAAAATATCATGGGCATCCTTACAAACCCATGCCCTAACATTTTTAATCATGCTGAAGAAGAATGTGACCCATTCTACATTAAAAATGGTTGTTAAACATCGCCGGCCATTACCATGTGCAGAGATTTTTCTTGATTTTCTCTTACCAAAATGAACCAAAATGCATGATTTACCCGGAATCGTGTAGAGAATTTCACCATCTTTCCATCGATATAAATAACGTGAAAATCGAGCTATGGATCTGAAAGTTATGGCGATCTCGAAGATTTAGGGAAAAAATAGGCCAAAACGGATCGGCGAGAAAATATTTGAATTTTTCCGTGCTCGCCACTTGGATGACACGTGTCGCTCTCGATTCATCCGTAGTTTCATCCTCGAAAATTCTTTTGGGCCCTTAAACTTGGACACATGACAAGTATTTTATTGGTTCGGGCCTCCTTGTCTCTTTTCGACCATTTTTTTCGCGTCCCGCGCATCCGCGCGTACTCTTTGTGGCCTATCCCAGGATGAAAACCTCCAAAACACCCAAAATGGACCTTCTTGTGGCAAACTAGATGATTCACACCCCATGTGTACCTCACGTACCTTTGTCCCAACCGGCCCCATCCCAATTGCTGCGAAACAAAAGACTTAGGTAATTTTTCCTTCTTTCACCGATTGATTTTTGCATCCCACGCGTCCCAATGTCCCATTGTCCCATGAGATCACTGGACTAGGACTTAGCCAATTTTCTTCATTTTTTTGGCCCCAAGCTTGGTACAATGAACCTCAATGTGACCTAAACCCTTCAGACTCAAAATGCCTTAACACAGTCCACTGTAACCTTATTTTTTGCATTTCTTCCATTTTCTCAACCTGTTGGGATTTCTTCTTGGGTGGGGAGTTAGAAAAGGCCGAGGGACCACGAAAAAAATGATTTTGGGCCTCGAATCAATCTTACTTGCTTAGGATTGAATAATCGATGCATGTTAACAAAATTATCCTGGGGTGAATTTTGGATACGAGATACTAGATTCATTTACTTCCTTGAGTACTAGTGTTTCGGTCCACTTGGTGAAGTAATCTATTGCTATTAGAAACCATTTGTGTCCTTGGATTGAATTTGGATTAATGAATCCAATGAAGTCCAAACCCCATTGTATGAATGGCTGGTCAATGAAATTGGATGTAATGGAAGGGCAGCTAGCCTCTCCTTACCCGTGAAGAATTCACAATTCTTGCACCTCTTGATCCATGCATAACAATCACTAAACATCTTGAGCCAATAATAGCCAGCCCTAATGATATTTAGAGTTATCACCCTCGGTGAAAAATGACCACCACTAATCTACCATGGAACTCTTCCAACACCTTGTGAATCTGATTTGTATCAATGCATCTAAGCAACACTCCATTCACATCCTTTTTGAACAAAACACCATCAAAAAGGGCATATGGGACATCCTGCAATCTGAAGTGTCTTCTTTTGGTCTTGTTCATCTCTAGAGGGCATAGACCTATGCTTAGGAAGTGCATTATGTCTTGGGTCCAGCAAGGAGTGAGGACACCATTATTTTCCTCTTGAGTTCTTCCTTGCTCATGGTTTTCTTGCAACGCCAAAACAACCTCCTTCTCATTGCATGCTTCCTTGGATTTATTCAAGACCAACTACTCACACAATCCTTTTCCTCTTACCAACTTGGTGACTTTGATCTCTATTTCATACTCCATGACACAAGTAATCCAACCTGCTCTCTTTTCATTCAGGTCTTTGTTGAGGAGGAAGTCTTTAACTCCCACATGAGAAACCAACAATTGAACCTTGTTGTTTGAAACTAGATGCTTGAATTTCTTCAAGCTCCTAATTACTACAAAACAATTCTTCTCAATGAAATAATATCTCACCTCATATTCCTCCAGGCTTTGGTTGAAGAAAGCAATTGGCTACTCATAATTGTCTTTTTTTCTCGCTGTACCAAAATTGTAGAAATAGTATCATCACCCCTAAATGCATAGAGGATGAAATCCTTGGAGAAATCTAGGTTAATGAGAGTTGGGTCTTGAGAGATGGCTTCTTTTATTATTTCAAAATTTCCTTGCCTTCTGTTGTCCATTTGAAAGCCATGCTTTTCTTTAACATCTTGATGATAGGCTTGATTAGGGCTGCAAAATTTGGGTAAAACCTCCGAACAAAATTTATTATCCCCAAGAAACTTTGAAGGGCCTTCTTATGGCTTGGCAATGGTAATGATCTTATGGCTTCAACTCTTTCTGGATCAATTGCTAATCCTTCTTTGGAGATAATGTGGCCAAGGAGTTTTCCTTCATGGGCTAGAAAAATACACTTTTTAGGATTCAAGGATACTCCAAATCTTCTGCACCTTTGGAACACTTGTCTCAAATGAAAGAGATGGTCTGCTGCATTTTTTGAAAAAACAGTGATATCATCAAGATATATCAGCACCATGTTGTTAATCAAATCCTTGAACACCATGTCCATTGCTCTTTGGAAAGTAGCTCCAGTGTTGGACAACCCAAATGGCATTTTCCTATATGCATAAGTTCCCCATTTGGTTGTAAAGGTTGTCTTGAACTGATCCTCTTCTTTCACCATAATCTGATTGTACCCTGAATAGCCATCAAGTAATGAAAACCTCTCAGAGCTGGAAACAACTTGTAAAATCTGCTCCATAGAAGGAAGTGGATAATGATCCTTGAGAGATGCTCTATTCAAATCTCTGAAGTCAACACACAATCTGATTTCTCCACTCTTCTTTCTAATCGGAACCAAGTTGGCCACCCAACTAGAATGCTTGATAGGGAATATGATTCTTGACTCTATCAACTTATTCAATTCTTTTCTCATGAGAGGCTCCATGTGTGGATTGATTGGCCTTTTTTTTTCCTAATGGGTTTAGTACTTGGATCCAATTCAATGGTGTGTTGAGTTAGCTTGGGATTAAAACCTTTCAAATCTTCATATCTCCAAGCAACCACATCAGGGAATTCTTGACAAAGATGTATGAACTCATACCTTTCTTGCTCAGTTGTCACTTTACCAACTTGGAGTGATTTGCCTTCTTCCACCAAGATGGACACTGAATCTTCTCCCTTGACTTGGATGTTTGCTTTCTCCTTCATAAACTAATCATTAGGATTGAAAATGGACTCCAAAGTAATAAGTCCCTTTGGTAGTTTTTTGGTTCTCAGCTATACCACTTGGTCACCATCTGCTGCTCAACTTTTCCTAATTTTTAGTGAGAACTTAGCCTTTTCTTACAATAAATGGAAGATTTGTTGATCATTTTCAAACACTTGCCAACTTACATTATTGTCTGGTACTGAAGTCCTTACAATCACATGGATGTTTGGTTATACCTTATCCTTTTGGATACTTTCAACAATGTCAAAGGCTGCTCCAACTGCTGCAAGCCTATCAACAGCTTGGTTCTCTTTTCTAGGAATGAATTTGATGCCAAAGCCCTCGAAATATTCAATGAGGTCCCACACCCTATTTTTGTAGCACTTGAGTAGATCATTCTTGGCAGCATGCTTGCCCTTTGACCTGATTTACAATCAATTCACTATCACCAAAGACTTGCAAGTTCTTTATTCCTCTCTTGATTCACCAATACAATCCTTGTATCAAAGCTTCATATTCAAGCAAGTGTTATTAGAGAAATCAAAATGAAATCTAAAAGTTGAATAATAATTAACTCCTTGAGGTGAAATAAGCATATCTCCCCCTCCTACACCTTGTCTACTCCTTGATCCATCAAAAAACAACTTCCATACCTCATTGTAATCCTTGTGGTTTGGCTTGGTGATGCTAGGAATAGGCTGATTTTTTTCATGCATGCAATAGAATCCTAGCTCAGATTCTTCTATTTCTTGATAAGGATCAAAATCATGCACCTTGTTTTCCCATTCATCAAGAGTCATATCTAGGATAATTCCAACCTTGGTGTTAGCTTCATCATTGCTTGGATAATCCTCTTGATCAAACGCTAAACAACTAGTATTGATCTGGCTTGGAGTGTAAGGCTCAATGTGAAAGTTTGCAATAGGCTCAGATATGATCATGGATTTAGTTCCATATCTTGTTCTGAACAACATGTGTGTCTAATCATCATATAAGTACCCTCCAATCTTAGCTATGAAATCCCTTGACAGACATAGGGAAAAGAGTGGTGGAAGATCCATTACTGAGACATCCTGTAAAACAACAATGTTGGGGCATACATGCAAAGTAAGATTCAAGTTTTTTTATCACTCCAACTGTTATTACTACTGTCCCATCCAATTGCACTACCCCTTTGGATATGAATTGATATGAAGCCCCAACCGATTAGCTATTTGTTAGGGCATTACTGAACGACTTGCCCGGAATCAATCAGCAATTGTGTACTAATTGGTTTCTAATGATCAATGAAACATAGAATAGAGGGGGCTTTAACATTTTACCTTGCTGTCTTCCATGATTCCCCTCAGGATGGGAAGCATTTGTGAGTACTTTCTCCTGCATTTGGACTTGCTGATTTGAAGTTGACCAGTCCTTCATGGTAACTTGTAGCAAATCTCTTTGGCTTGGGATGGATAGTGATTCCCACATTTATATGTTTACATTTGTCTTCTTCATTTGATCAATGATGTTAAATGGAGATGAAGCATCTCTCTATTATCCCTTAGCCTACACATTCATTCCTTGCACATGGGCAGCAACAACTAGCATCTGATTTGGTCTAGGAGCTGTTTTAGGTAGTCCTTGCATGTTTGGAACTACATTTTGTTTGCCAATAATTTGTGGAGTGATAGAAGATTGTGAATCACTTGGAGCCAATGGTTTTTATTCACCCAAATTTCTCCTTGTTGACCTTGTGTTGGCTGTAACACTTTGGGGGATTATTTGATTCATGCCACAAAAATCTTTTGCCTATCAGTTTACAAGTGTAGTATCATTTGGAGCTGATTGTTGCTACAATGTTTCTTATTGTTGGTTATTTCCTTGACTCCCTTCACCCTCCACACTAGTATTTTTCACCATTAATGCTTTATTTAAGGCACCATTGAAACACATAGACTGGTTGTGAGGTTCATTACATGGGAAACACCAATCATACTCTTGAGCTATGTTGTTTTGCACTGGCACTATTGCTTTAGAGGCAGATGTAACATTGGGATTATAGGGCTGAAATGGTCTATTGGCAGGAGGTCTTGCTTGATTTTGATTTGCAACTAGATTGGGTGGTCTTTGAGGCTAGTATGGCTACCTGTTAGGCTGAGCTTGAGGCTGGAAAGAAGGTCTAAAACCTTGGGCTTGCTGCCTCTTGAGTGTAACCAGCTCATTACCTAGATTTTGCAATTTCTTCATGACTTCTCGAAGTTTATTTGAGGCACTAGAAGATGAAGTAGAAGCTTCACTTGAATTCAGATTTCTAGGAGTGGGAATAGGAGCTAAAATAGGCACTTGACTAGTACTTGGGCTCTCTAAAATTGGATACAATGGCATTAGAGGCCTAGGAGCTAGCTTGTCAGCTTGAATCAAACAATTTTCAGCTCTAATGGCAATGCTATAAGCAACAGGTATTGTTGTGCCTCCCATGGATTGAATTAACATAGAAATATCAGAATTTAAAGCTTAAAGGTAATATAGAAAAGAACCTTCTGCTACTTTCCTTACTACCACTCAAATTCTCTCCCAAGTATTTGAAACCTAAGTTGATGTCAATCAGCTACTCATTGGGAGATCTCTTGATGGTTCTCAACTATTCCAAAAGGGACAAGTTATCTCCCTTTTCTCCAAACTACTCATGGAGAGCTATACATAGCTAGTTCCAATATTGAATAGAACCTGAGGCAAGACTCCTAAACCATTGCAAAGATTTCCCCTTGAATGAAGATGCCAAAAGTTTGACAACAACTTACATCTCATTAATCTCATGGATTGCACAAATATTAGTAATATCCTTAACATGATCACCAGGAGTGGTCTGATTCTCTCCAGTAAAGTATGGAATGTTCTTCAATGCTGCAACTGGGATTGGATTCTATAGATTGAGAGCAAGTGGGCTACTGCTAGTGAAATTGACATAGGGGTTGTGTTGTGTCATTCTGATTGGCCTTAGAACCCTTTTTGATTGAATGAAAGGCCTACCAGGTGGAGGAGTTGATAGAGTTCTATTTGGTGGAGATGGAGACCTTTGAATTCTCCTCCCTCTTTGCCTTCTTCTTGGAGATAACTATAGATACTCAAATAACACCTCTTCTTCTCCAACTCTTGACCTTGTGGTGATTCTTCTCATGAGTTTTAGGTCTACACTACTAAAACCAGCTAATTCTTCTTGCTTAGAGTCACTAGATGTGTAATTTAGGGCTCTTTTAACCAAGAAACTTGAAACAAATGCACATCAATTTTGTTGCAATGAAGATGAAGAACTCTAAGGTCCCATTGGGTGTGCCAAAACTGTTGGTGCAAGTCAGCAGCAAACCCGGATGTTGATCAGATTTCTAGTTTGAAACTTTGGACATCCAAAGTGTGATTTCACAACATTGAATATTTTCCCAAGTGTGGGACTTGTAAAATGGGAAAAGAATCTCGAGGTTAGAGGCTAGTTCCTCAACTCCTCGATCAGTGTATTATCAAGTTCACAGAGGTTTAAATTCAAGATCCTACTCTAAATTCCAAGGGGACAGAGATAGAGAATGTAAAAACTGAAACTAATGCTAATAAGGTGATGCACTAAAGGAGTGGTGAGCATTTTTACTTCTGCAGATTGACACAGATCATAGAAATGCAACAAAACATCATGCACAAACTGATAAAATGTAATGAAAGGTTAGAAATGAAGCAAACAACACAAACAGAGGATTGGAACTCATTCATAGAGCTTGCATTGTCATTTCCAATATCAAAAACACATGCATTACAACATTTGAGAGGCAGAAAATAGGTTATAGTCTTTGAAGAGGTCTGATATTCCACAAAATCACTTTTCAAGGTGAAAAAGGGGCCTACAATACATGAAAAATGTCCAACCCTTTCAAAAATGAGCCAAATTGGCTTTTACAATGCAAAAACCGAGCCTAGGAGAGAGAAATGTGGGAAAACATGGGAGAGCTTCAACCACTGACCAAAAATACAATAAAACAACATGGGAATCCTTACAGGTCCATTCCTTGACATTTTTCACCATGCTGGGAGAGAATGTGAGCCATTCTTCATTAAAAATGGTGGTTGAAATGTCATTTCTATTCATTACCATGTGCTTGAGGCATTTTTCAAAATTTTCTCTCCAACCTCCATCAAAATACAAAATTTACCTTGGAATCTTGTATATAATTCCACCATCTTTCCACGTTGATATAAAGAAACATGAAAAAAATGAGCTTTGGATCGAAAGTTATGGCCATTTGAAAATTTAGGGCAAAACAGGCCAAAAATGGGTTGGCGTGCCAAAAATTTGAAATTTTCCCACTTTTTGCATTTGGGAAAATTCCCAAAAAATCCCCACACTCTACCACTCATGGTGCCACATGGCATGTTCTAATTAGATGTGGGCCTTCTGCACTTCATTTTCCATCGTTTTGGCCATTGGAAAATTTTCCAAAAATTCTCCACCAGGCCGATGACCTGAGGACATGTGGCAAGATGTGATTTGCCGCGGGCATTTCCTCTTAAATTTTTCATCGTTGTTGACCATTTTCCCTCATTGGACACATGGCAGAACCCTATTAGATGCGGGCTTTTCCCCTTCAAATTTTTTTCACATTTTTCTTTAGGAAAATTCTCAACTTTTTCCACTGCGTTCCACCGGTCCTGGGACACGTGGCGGGCTCCCATCGGACACGGGCTTTGGGGGCAGACTTTTCCTTTTGTTCAAACCTTGGGAAAAATTCCCAATGTTTCCCTAGAGACCGAAGCTCCAACGTGCTTGAACACATGGCACAATCTAACTGGATGTGGGCCTTCGGGCCAATAATTTTCCTTTGACCTAACCAAAACACTTCACCAAAATTTTAAGTCTCCCTCTGTGGTCCGCGGGTCTTGAGACACGTGGCATGAGGCCATTGGATGTGGACCTTGCGGGAAAAAAATGACTTTTGCAACCTCACCAAACATTTCACCAAAATTCTAAATTCATCTCCACCCTCGGCCACTTCTTGGCCTAAGGAAACGTGGCGTAATGTGATTGGGCATGGGATTGGCGTAGAAAATTTTTCTTGTATCAACCCTTAGGAAATTTTCCTAATTTCTCTCCGCCTAGACACATGGCAAC
This sequence comes from Taxus wallichiana var. yunnanensis, assembly GCA_018340775.1. NCBI lineage: Eukaryota > Viridiplantae > Streptophyta > Pinopsida > Cupressales > Taxaceae > Taxus > Taxus wallichiana. The sequence continues at coordinate 1,013,267,847 of CM031234.1, read as the reverse complement.
ATCCAATTTGCCGGCGGGCCTTTGGGGTGAAATATTCCTTTTGAAACTTTGCCAAACACTTGGTAAAAATTCCAAGTCTACCTCCACCTTTCGCCCTCCCGAGGACATGTGGCCTCATCTTATTGGCTGCGGTTCGTTTAGGGAAAATTTCCCACAAAATCTCTGCCGAGCCATAACTTCAAAAATACATGGAGTTACGAGGAAAACTTTACCTTTCTGGAAAGATGAGAAAAAACTCTAGCTAATGGTGCCATTTCTAGAAGGTCTTGAGTGCCTAAAAAGAAAAAAATTATGATTAAGGCACAAGGGAGGGAAGAATGAAGGGAGTTAGCCACAAAATGTGCAAAGGGAATATTTTTGCTAACAAAGTAAACCATAAAAACAAAACCCCAAACACTAAATATTAAACCCTAAATCCTAAACCCTAAATATTAAATGCTAAACCGTAAACAATAAACTATAAACCCTAAACACTAAACCGTAAACCCTAAAACCTAAACCCTAAACCCTAAACATTAAACCCTAAACTGAAAACCCTAAACCCCGATCCCTAAACCCTAAACTCTAAACCTTCAACCCTAACCCCTAAACCCTATCCCTATCCCCTAAACCCTATAATGTAAAACCTTAACCCTAATCCCTAAATCCTAAACCCTAAACACTAAACCTAAACCCTAAACCCTAAACCTAACACCCTAAACCCTAAACCCTAAACCCTAAACCCTAAACCCTAAACACTTATCCCAAAACCCTAAACCCTAAATCGTGAGCCCTAAATACTAAATATTAAACCCTAAAAACTAAACCCTAAACTATGAGCCCTAAACCCTAAACACTAAACCATAAACTATAAATCCTAAACACTAAAACATAAAATGTAAACCCCTTAAATACAAAACCCTCTGCCTTAAACCCTAAACCCTAAACCTTGACCCCTAGACCCCAAACACTAAATATTAAACCCTAAACACTAAAGAATAAATCTTAAACCCTAAACCCTAAATGCTGATTTTTAGAACTAAACCCTAAAGTGTAGACCCTTCACCCTAAATTCTAAACCCTAAACCCCTAGCCCTAAACCCTAAACCCTAAACTATAAACCCTAAACACTAAACCCTGAACCCCATAACACCTTAACCCCTAAACCCTAAACCTAAACCCTAAACTCTAAGCCCTAAATCCTAAATGCTAAACCCTAAACATGAAACTATAAATTGTAAACTCCTTAAACCCTAAACCCTAAGCCCTAAAGACTAAATCCTATACCTTAATACCTAAAACCTAAAACCCTTAAACTAAATCCTAAACCCTAAGACTTAAAACTTAAACCCCAAAACCTAAACCCTAAGCCCTAAACTGTAATCCATTAGCCCTAAAAGTTAAACCCTAAACCTTGAGACCTAAACCCTAAACCCTAAGTGCTAAATAATAAACCCATACCCCTAAACTATAAACAATGAGCCCTAAACCCTAAACCCTAAACTATAAATAGTAAACCCTAAACCCTTAGACCTACACCCTAAACCCTAAATCCTAAATCCGAAACCATAAACCATAAACCCTAAATCCTAAACCCTAAACCCTAAACCCTTATCCCTAAATACTAAACCCTAAATACAAAAATATAAACCTTAAACCCTAATCCCTAAATCTTAAACCATAAACCGTGAAACCTAAAACCTAAAACCTGGTACTTAAACCCTAAACACCCTAAACCCTAAACATTAAACCCTATACCCTATATCCTATATTCTTATCCCTAAACCCTAAACCCTTAACTCTTAACCCTCAACCCTAAACCCTAAACACCTATCCCTAAAATAAAAATTGTAAACCCTAAACCCTTAGCCATAAACCCTAAACAAGAAACTCTAAGCACTAAATCCTAAACCCTAAATCATAAATCCTTAACAATAAATCATAAATCCTTATCCCTAAACCCTAAACCCTAAACCCTAAAACTTAAACACTAAACCCTAAGCCCTAAACCCTAAACACTAAACACTAAATCCTATCCTTGAACTCTAAACACTAAACCCTAAATCATAAACCCCATAAACCTTAAAAATTTAGCCCTAAACACTAAACCCTAAATCATATAACCTAAACCCTAAGCCCTAAATTATAATCCCTTAGCCCTAAACCTTAAACCCTAAGACCTAAACCCTAAACCCTAAACCATAAACCCTAAACCCTAAACCCTAAACCCTTAGCCATAAACCCTAAAACCTAAATCCTAACCCCCGAACACTTAACCATAAACCCTAAACCCCAAATTTTGAGCCCTAAATGCTAAACACTAAACCCTAATCACTAAACACTAAACCCTAAACCCTAAATCCTAAACCCTAAACACTAAATAATAAACTATAAATCCTAAACACTAAAACCTAAACCGTAAACCCACTAAACCCTAAACCCTAAACCCTTAGCCATGAACCCTAAACCTTAAACACTAAACCCTAAACATTGACAAATAAACACTAAACCCTAAACCCCAAACACTAAATATTAATCCTTAAACCCTAAACCTTACATATTAAACCCTAAACCTTAAACCCTAAAAACTAAACCCTAAACCTTAAACCATAAATCCTAAACCCTAAACCCTAAACCTTAAACCCTAAACCCAAAACCCTAAATCCCGAGACGTAAACCCCTGAACCCTACACCTTAAACACTAACCCTTAAACTTTATGCCATAAACCCTAAACCCTATACCCTATACCATAAAACCTTAACCCTAATCCCTAAATCCTATACCCTAGACACTAAAACCTAAACCCTAAACACTAAAACCTAAACACTAAACCCTAAGCACTTATCCCTAAACCCTAAATCCTAAATTATTAGCCCTAAATCTTAAACACTAAACCCTAATCCATAAATCCTAAACAATAAAACCTAAACTATAAACCCCCTAAACCGTAAACCATCAGGACTTAAACCCTAAAACCTAAACCTTAAGCCCTAAACCCTAAACCCTAAACCCTAACAACTAAATATTAAACCCTAAACACTAATAAATAAATATTAAACCTTAAACACTACACGCTAAGCTCTAATCACTAAACCCTAAACCGTAGACCCTTTTCCCTAAAATCTAAACCCTAAACCCCTAGCCCTAAACCCTAAACCCTAAACTTTAATCCATAAACACTAAACCCTAAAACCCATAAAACTTGAACCCCTAAATCCTAAAGCTGAAACTCTAAGCCCTAAATCCTAAATGCTAATCCATAAAAATGAAACTATATATTGTAAACCCCCTAAACCCTAAATTCTATTCCCTAAACCATAAACCAGAAATCTTAAACCCTAAAACCTAAATTCTAATCCCTAAATCCTAAACCATAAACATTAAACCCTAAACCCTATAACACTTGAACCTCCTAAACCCTAAACCATAAACTATAAGTCCTAAATCCTAAATGCTAAACCCTAAAAACTAAACTATAAATCGTAAACCCCTAAACCCTAAACATTGAATTATTATCCCTAAACCATTAACCATAAACCCTAAATCCTAAACCCTAAAACCTAAACCCTAAATGCTATTCCCGATCCCTAAACCCTAAATCTAAAATGCTAAACCTTGATCCCTAAACCATAAATCTCATCCCTAAATCCTTAATCCTAAACCCTAAACCATAAACCCTAAAGCTTAAAGCCTAAAACCTAAACTCCAATGCATAAAACCTAAACCCTAAACCTTTATATGTGGACAATAATCCCTAAACCCAAGACCCCTAAACTCTAAACCCATGATCCCTAAACCCTAAACCCTAAAACCTAAAAATTAAAAACAAAAACCTTAAAAACTAAAGTCTAAATCCTAAGCCTTATAACCTAAACCCTAAGCCCTCAACCCTAAACACTAAACTCTAAACCCTAAACACTAAACACTAAACTCTAAACCCTATACAATATATCATAAACCCTTACCCATAAATCCTAATCCTTGAACCGTAAACCATAAAACATAAACAATAAACCTTGAGCCCTTAACCCTAAACCCTAAACCCTAAAACCTGATCCCTAAATCCCAAAACATAAACCTATACTGTAAACCATAAGCCCTAATTCATGAGCCCTAAACACTTAACTCTAAAAACTAACAACTTAACCATAAACCCTAAACTATAAACCAAAATCCCTAAACCCTAAATCCTAAACCTTTAGCCCTAAAAAGTAAATTCTAAAAACTAAACCCTTAGCCCTAACCCCTAAACCCTAAACCCCAAACCCTAACTCCTAAACCATAAACCCTAAATCCTAAGCCCTAAATTCTAAACCCTAAAACCTAAAACCTAAAACCTAAACACTAAACCCTAAAATAAAACCCTAAACCCTAAAACATAAACCCTCTTAATCCTAAAACCTAAACCATTATCCCTACGCTCTAAACCCTAAATGCCTGAGCACTAAGCCCTAAAATGTATACCCTATACCCTAGTCCATAAACAATAAAACCTAAACCCTAATTCTTGTGCCATAAATCCTAAACACTAAACCCCGAGCCCTAAATCCTAAACACTAAACACCGATCCCTAAATCCTAAATTCTAAACACTAAACCATTAACAATAAACCATAAACACTAAACACTAAATCATAAACACTTAGCCCTAAACCTTAAACCCTAAACCCTAATATCTAAACCCTAAACTATAAATTCATAGCCCTAAATCATAAATCCCGAGCCCTAAACCCTAAACCCTAAACTACAAATCATAAACTATAAACTATCAATAATAAACACTTAGCCATAACCCTAGAGCCTAAAGCCTAACCCCAATCACTAGACCCTAAAACCTAAACCCAAAACCCTAGCCCTAAACCATAAACTATAAGTAAATCCTCAACCTTAAACCCTAAACCCTAAAATGTAAACCCTAAACCCTTAGCCCCAATCCATTAACCCTAAAAATTAAACCTTGAGCGCTAAACCCTACACCCTACATACTACACCCTAAACTCTAAAAATAAACCCTAAAACCTAAACCCAAAAATCAAAACCATAAAACCCCTACTAAAACCTAAACCCTAAAACATAAACCCTAAATATTAACGTTGAGCCCTAAACCCTAAAAACTAACTCCTAAACATGAAACCATAAATTTGTATCCCTAAACACCGAATGTTAAACCCTAATCCCAAAACTATAAACCCTTAACCCTAAACACTAAACACTAAACACTAAACCCTAAAACTAATCCCTAATCTATAAGCCCTAAACCCTTAACAATATACCCTAAACAATAAAATTTATTTAGTAAACCCTAAATTGTAAACCCCTAAACCCTAAATTCTTATCCCTAAACAATAAACCATAAACCCTAAATCCAAAACCTAAACCCTAAACCCTAAATGCTATACACTCGATCCCTAAACCTGAAATCCAAAACCCTAAACCATGATCCCTAAACCCTAAAGTCTGATCTCTAAACCCTAAACCGTAAACCCTAAATACTAAACCCTAAACTCTAAACTCTAATGCATAAAACCTAAATCCTAAACCCTAAACCCTAAACCTTTATCCCTAAAAAACCCATGAGCTCTAACCCTAAACCTTGATCCCTAAACCCTAAACCTTAAACCCTAAAACTAAAACCCTAAACCCTAAACCCGATCCCTAAACACTAAACCCTAAATTCTAACCCCTAAATTCTAAACCCTAAAAATTAAGGCATAAATCGTGAGCCTTAAATCCTAAACACTAAAACCCTAAACACTAAACCCTAAACCCTAAACACTAAACCCTAAACCCTAAAACCTAAACCCTAAACACTTATCCCTAAACCGTATATCCTAAACACTAAAACCTAAACCATAAACACACTAAAACCTAAACCTAAACCTCAGCCATGAATCATAAACCTAAAATTATAAACCCTAAACCTTTAGAAGTAAACCATAAACCCTAAACCCCAAACACTAAATATTAAACACTAAACCGTAAACCCTAAATATTAAATGCTAAACCTTAAACCATAAACAATAAACACTAATCCCTAAACCCTAAACCCTAAATCATAAACCCTACACCCTAAACCATAAACCTCAACCCTAAACCAAAACCATAAATCCTAAATGCTAAACCCTAAACCCTAAACATTAAAACCTAAACCCAAAACCCTAAACCTTGAGCCCTAAACCATAAACCCTAAACCTTCAAACCTAACCCTAAACCATGTGCCCTAAACCATAAACATTAAAACCTATACCATAAAACCTTAACTCTAATCCCTAAATCTTAAATCCTAAACCATATACCCTAAACCCTAAACCCATATCCCAAAACCCAAAATCCTAAATTGTGAGCCCTAAATCCTAAACACTAAACCCTAAACAATAAACCTTAAACCCTGAGTCCAAAACCCTAAACATTAAACCATAAACCATAAATCCCAAACACTAAAACCTAAACGATAAACCCCCTAAAACCTAAACCCTCACCTTTAAACCTTAAACCCTAAACCTTGAGCCCTAAACCTTAAACCCTAAACCCTAAACACTAAATATTAAAACATAAACCCTAAAAATAAATCTTAAACCCTAAACATTGAGCTCGAGCACTTAACCCTAAACCATAGATCCTTCGACATAAATACTAAAACCTAAACCCTTAGCCCTAAACCATGAAACCTAAACACTAAACCATGAACCCCGTAAAACCTAAACCCCTTGAACACTAAACCATAGGCCCAAAACCCTAAACCCAAAACCCTAAACCCTAACCCCTAAAGACTAAACCCTAAACCCTAAACTATAAAAACCTATATCTAAAATAAAAATCATAAATCCTAAACCCTTAGCCATAAACCCTAAACAAGAAACTCTAATCTAAATCCTAAACCCTAAATCGTAAATACTAAACCCTATATCATAAATCCTTATCCATAAATGCTAAACCATAAAACCTAAACCATTAACCCTAAACCTTATATCCTAAACCCTAAACCCTAAACACTAAACCCAGAGCCCTAAACCATAAACTTTAAACCCTAAACACTAAACCCTAAATCATAAATCATAAACCCTAAAAACTAAATCGTAAATCGTAAAGCCCATAAACCCTAAAACCTAATCCCTAAACCTGTAATCCCTTAGAATTAAACCTTAAACCATGAGACCTAAACACTAAACCCTAAAACCTAAACCCTAAACCCTAAACCCTAAACATTAAACCGTAAATACTAAACCCTAAATCATAAATCATAAACCCTAAAAACTAAACCCTAAATCGTAAACCCCATATACCCTAAAACCTAAGCCCTAAACTGTAATCCTTTAGCCCTAAACCTTAAACCATGAGACCTAACCCTAAACCATAAACCCCAAAACCTAAAGCCTAAACCACCCTAAACCCTAAATCCTAACCCCTAAACAATAAACCCTAAATCATGAGCCTTAAATCCTAAAAACTAAACCCTAAAAACTAAACACTAAACCCTAGGCCCTAAACCCTAAACCCATAATCTAAATCCTAAACACTAAAACCTAAACTATAAACCCACTAAACCCTAAACCCCAAACCTTCAGCCATGAACCCTAAACCTTAAACTATAAACCCTTAACCTTGTGAAGTAAACCCTAAACCATAATCCCAAACACTAAATATTAAACCCTAAACCCTATATATTAAACCCTAAATCGTAAACAATAAATAATAAATCCTAAGCCCTAAACCCTAAACCCTAAACACTAAACCATTATCCCTAAACCATAAACCCTTTAATCATGAGCCCTAAATCCTAAACACTAAATCGTAAACCCCGGGCCCTAAACCCCAAACACTAAACCCTAAAAAATAAATCCTAAACACTAAAACCTAAACTGTAATCCCCTTAAACTCTAAACCATAAGCCCTCAACCTTAAACCCTAAACCGTAAACCTTGAGCCCTAATCCCTAAACCCTAAACACCAAATACTAAATATTAAAACCTAAACCCTAAAACATAAATCTTAATCCCTAAACCCTAAATGTTGAGCTCGATCACTAAACCCTAAACTATATACCCTTCGACCTAAATACTAAATCTTAAACCCCTAACCCTAAACCTTAAACCCTAAACTCTATACCCTAATAACTAAACCCTAAAACCCCTAAACACTAAAGTATAAATCCCAAACCCTTAAATCCTAAACCCTAAAACCTAAACTCTTAACCTTGATTCCTAAACCCTAAACCCTAAACCCTAAAACCTAAACTCTTAACCTTGATTCCTAAACCCTAAACCCTAAACCCCAAACACCAAACATTAAATAGTAAAACCTAAGACTAAACTATAAACCCTAAAACATAAACCCTTATCCTTGATCCCTAAACCCTAAACCCTAAACCCTAATCACTAATCCCTAAAACCTTAAACACTAAAGCTTAAAACTGAAGCCTTAAAACCTAAACCCCAAACACTAAACCCTAAGCCCTAAATCATAATCCATTAGCCCTAATACTTGAACGCTCAACCCCGAGACCTAAACCCTAAGCTCTAAGCCCTAAACAATAAACCCTAATCCCAAAACCATAAACCCTAAAACCTTAGCACTAAAAACTAAACGCTAAACCCTACACCCTAAACCCCAAAGCCCAAACCCTAAGCCCTAAGCCTTAAATCCTAAGCCATAAAAATAAACCCTAAACCTAAAACCATAAACCTTAAAACCTTAGACCTAAAGACTAAACACTAAACCCTAAACCTCTAACCCCTAAACCGTTAACCCTAAACACTTAGTCCTAAACACTAAACACTAAACCCTAAATAAAAAAACCTAAAACATAAACTTTGATCCTTATGCCATTTAAATAAAACCCTAAACCCTAAATCCAAAATGAAAAACCATAACTCCACTAAACCCTAAACCCATAGCCCTAAACCATAAACCTTAAATGCTAAATACTAAGCCCTAATACCTAAAACCTAAACCCAAAACCATAATCCCTAAAATTTATTCCCTAAAAACTAAACCCTAAACCCTAAGCCCTAATCCCTAAACCCTATACCCTATAGCCTAAACCCCAAACACTAAAACCCTAAACCCCTAAACCATAAATCCCCTTAGAAATAAATAGTAAACCATAAAACCTAAGCCCTAAGCCCTAAACCCTAAACCCAAAACCCAAAAACCTAAGACCTAAAACCAAATCCATAAACCTAAACTATAAACCCTAAACCCTAAACATTAAACCATAAACCCTCTAAACCTTAAACTCTCATTCCTATTCCCAAAACCATAAACCTTAAATTCTAAACTTTAAGTTGTAAATCTTAAACCCTAAACCCTAAACCATAAAACCCTATCCCTAAAATCTAAGCCCTAAGCCTTTTACCCTAAGCCCTAAACTCTTTTCCCTTAACCCTTAACCCTAAACCCTAAACCCTAAATCTTAAACCCTAAACCCTAAACCCTAAACCCTAAACCCCGAGCCCTAAACCTTAAATCCTAAAATGTAAAGCCTAAACACTTAAACCTAAACTGTAAACCCCCTAAAACCTAAACCCTAAACCTTCATCCCTAAACCCTAAACTCTAAACCCTAACCCTTGAGCCATAAATCCTAAACCGTAATCCCTAAAAACTAAATATTAAACCCTAAACCCTAAAGACTAAATTTTAGATCCTAACCATAAAACCTAAGTTCTAAGCATTAAACTCTAAACCCTAAAACCCTAGCCCTAAACCCTAAACCCTAATTCCTCAATGTTAAACCCTAAACACTAAACCGTAAATCCTAAACCTCATAAACCCTAAACCATAAACCCTTAGCCCTTAACCTAAACCTTAAACCCTAAAAGTAAAAAAACCTTAAACACTATAGTCTAAACCCTAAGCCTTATAACCTAAAACCTAAACCATAAAACCCGAGCCCTCAACCCTAAATATTAAAACCTAAACCCTATACAATATATAATAAACCCTTAGCCATAAATCCTAATCCTTAAACCGTAAACCATAAACACTAAACACTAAACCCTTAGCCCTTAACCCTAAATCTTAAAACCTAAACCCTAAACTCTAAGCCCTAAATCCTCAATGATAAACCCTAAACACTAAACCCTATTTATCCTAAACCCCTAAACCCTAAACCATAAACCCCGAGCCCTTAACCCTAAAAGCTTAATCCCTAAAAGCAAAAAAAAACCTTAAACACTAAATTCTAAACCCTAAGCCTTATAACCTACACCTTAAACCCTAAACCTCGAGCCCTCAACCCGAATACTAAACCCTAAATCCTATATAATATATCAAAACCCTTGGCCATAAATCCTAATCCTTGAACCATAAACCATAAACCTTAAACACTAAACCTTTAGCCCTTAAACCTAAACCCTAAACCCTAATCCCCAAACCCCAAAACATAAACCTATACTCTAAACCATACACCTAATTCCCGAGCCCAAAACCCCGAACTCTAAAAATAAACACTTAGCCCTAACTCCTAAACCGTAAACCCTAAACTCTAAACCCTAAAACCTAAACCATAAACCCTAAACCCTAAACCCTAAACCCTAAACTCTAAAACCTAAACCCTAAAACAATAAACCCTAAACCCTAAACCCTAAACCTTGAGCCCTAACCCTAACCCCTAAACCCTAACTCTTGAACCTAAACCCTAAAACCTAAAACCTAAAACCTAAACACTAAACCCTAAAACCAAATCCCTAAACCCTAAACCCTAAACCATCTTAATCATAAAACCTAAACCATTAATACTAAGCCCTAAACCCTAAACATTAAGCACTAAGCCGAAAACCATATACCCTAATCCATACACCATAAAACCAAAACCCTAATCCTTGACATCTAAATCCTAAACACTAAACCATTAACCATAAAATATCTAAAAATAAATCCTTAACCCTTATCCATTAACCTTAAACCCTAAACCCCGAGAGGTAAACCCTAAATCCTAAGCCCTAAACTATAAACCCATAGCCCTAAACTATAAACTCATAGCCCTAAACCCTAAACTATATATCATAATGCATAAACCATAAACCGAGATAAACTTATCCATAACCCTAAACCCTAAACCATAAACCGTAATCATTAAACACTAAAAATAAACCCTAAACTATAAATAAATCCTAAACCTTAAACCCTAAACACTAAACCCTAAATTTTAAACCCTAAACCCTAAACACTAAACCCTTAGCCCTAATCCATTAACCCTAAAAATTAAACCTTTACCTCTAAACCCTACACCCTACACCCTAAACTCTAAAAACTAAACCAAAAACCAAAAAGTAAAACCATAAACCCCTACTAAAATGTAAACCTCAAAAAAAAACTCTAAACACTAACCCCGAGCCGAAAACCCTAAATACTAAAACCTAAATCCTAACTATAAAACCTATATTATAAACCCTAAAAACTAAATTTTAAACCCTAAAGCAAAAATTATCAACCCCAAACCCTAAACATTAAACCCTAAAACCTAATCCCTAATCCATAAACCCTAAACACTATACCCTAAATAAAAACTCTATATCATAAAACTTAAATCGTAAACCCCTAAACCCTAAATTAATATCCCTAAACCATAAAACATAAACCCTAAATCCTAAACCCTAAACCCTAAATGATATACCCTAATCCCTAAACCATAAATCCAAAACCCTAAATCCTAAACCATAAAACCTAAACCCAAAAACACATAAAACCTAAACCCTAAACCTTTAACCCTATACCTATGAACCTTAAACTCTAAAACCAAGAGACATAAACCCTAAACCATAAACCTTAATTCCTAAACACTAAACCCTAACCACTTAAACCTAAACCCTAAACACTAAATCCTAAGACCTAAAGCCTAAACCTTAATTCCTAAACACTAAACCCTAACCACTAAAACCTAAACCCTAAACCCTAAACCCCGAGACCTAAACCCTAAACCCTAAATCGTAACCCTTAAACACCAAACACTAAACCCTAAACCCTAAACCGTGAGCCCTGAATCCTAAACACTATACCCTAAACAATAAAATCTAAACCGTAAATCATAAACACTAAAATCTAAACCGTAAATCCACTAAACCCTAAACCCTTGGCCCTGAACTATAAACCTCAAACTCTAAACCATAAACCTTGAGAAGTACACCATAAACCATAAACCCCAAAACCCTAAATGTTAAACCCTAAACCCTAAATATTAAATGCTAAACCGTAAACCATAAATCATAAACCCTAAACCTTAAATCATAAACCTTAGACCCTAAACCTTAAACCCTAAATTCTAAACCATAAACCCTAAACCCTAAACATTAAACCCTAAACACAAAACAATAAACCCCGAGCCATAAACCCTAAACCCTAAATCTTAAACCCTAATCCCTAAACCATATGCCCTAAACCCTATACCATAAAACCTTAACCATAATACCTAAATCCTAAACCCTAATCCCTAAACCCTAATCTCTAAAAACTAAACCCTAAATCGTTAGCCCTAAATCCTAAACACTAAACCATAAACCCTAAGCCCTAAACTATAAACACTAAATGATAAACCATAAATCCTAAACACTAAAACCTAAACTATAAACCACCTAAACCCTAAACACTCAAAGCATTAAATCCTAAACCCTAAACCCTAAACCCTAAGACCTAAACCCTAAACCCTAAGCCCTAAAAATAAACCCATAGCCCTAAACTATAAACTCTTATCCCTATACGCTAAATGATAAATAGTAAAACCTAAACCCTTAGCCCTAAACCCTAAACCCAAGCCCTAAATCCTAAATCCTAAACCCTGCTCCCTAAATACTAAACCCTAAACAATAAAATATATACCTTAAACCGTAAACCGTAAACCTAAACCTTAAACCATAAATGGTGAAAACTAAACCCGATCCTTAAATCCTAAACACCTAAACCCTAAACATTAAACACCTATACCCTATATCCTATATTCTTATCACTAAACCCTAAACCCTTAACCTCAACCCTAAATACTAAACCCTAAACACCTATCCCTAAAAAAGAAACCTTAAACCCTAAAAAATTAGCCATAAACCCTAAATAGGAAACTCTAAATGTTGAATCCTATAAACTAAATCGTAAATCCTAAACCCTAAATCATAAGTCCTTATCCCTAAACCCTAAAACATAAACCCTAAACCATAAATCCTAAACCCTAAACCATAAACCCCGAACCCTAAGCACTTAGCCCTCAACCCTAAATACTAAACCCCAAATCCTAAAACATAAACCCTAAAAAATAAACCCTTAACCCTAAAACCAAAAACCAAAAACCTAAGCCCTAAACTGTAATCCCTTAGACCTAAACCTTAAACCCTAAACCCTAAACCATAAACCCTAAAAAATAAACCCTAAACCCTAATCCCTAAACCCTAAATCCTAAAAAATAAATCCTAATACCTAAACACTAAACCCTAAACCCTAAATCGTGAGCCCTAAATCCTAAACACTAAACCCTAAACACTAAATCCTAAACCCTAGGCCCTAAACCCTAAACCCTAAACTGTAAATCTTAAACACTAAAACCTAAACCGTAAATCCACTAAACCCTAAGCACTCGGCTATGAAGCCTAAACATTGAGAAGTAAACCCTAAACCCTAAACACCAAACACTAAATATTAAACCGTCAACCCTAAACCCTACATATTAAACTGTAAAGCATAAACCCTAAACCCTAAACCCTAAACCCAAAATCCTAAAACCTAAATCCTAAAACCTAAACTTTAAACCCTAATCCCTAAACCATAAATCCTAAGCCCGAACCCTAAACCCTAAACCTTAAACCCTAACCCCTAAACCCTATGCACTAAAACCTAAACCATAGACCCTATACCATAAAAACTTAACACTAACCTCTAACTACTAAACCCTAAAAACTAAACCCTAAACCTAAACCATAAATCCTAAACCCTAAACCCTAAACCCTAAACACTAAAACTAAAACATTAAATTGTAAACCCTTATCCCTAAACCCTAAACACTAAATTCTAAAATCTAAACCGTAAACCCCGAGCCATAAACCCTAAACACTAAACCCTAAACCATAAGTCCTAAAGCCTAAAACCTAAACTATAAACCCCTAAACCCTAAACTGTTATCCAAAATTCACCCCCCAGGGTAAATTTGATAACATGCATCAGGATGTCCAAATTCCAAGAAAAATGACTGATTCAGAGCAAAATCAGGTTTCTAGGGTCCCTTCAGGAATCTTTCTAAACTCCCCAGGCCGAAGAAGGAAGGAGCAAGCTTTGAGAAAGTGTGAAAAGTTGCAGAAAGGCAAATAGGATTGATCCAGGAAAAAGTGAAAAAATTGGCTAAGTCCTTCTAGAGGGAGCAGTCGGGACAAGCGGGCCAGAAATACCCGAACCGGCCGAACCGGCCGAAAAGAGACAAGTCAGCCCAAAAGCAATTGGGACAAGCGGGCCAGAAATACCCGAACCGGCCGAACCGGCCGAAAAGAGACAAGTCAGCCCAAAAGCAATTGGGACAAGCGGGCCAGAAATACCCGAACCGGCCGAACCGGCCGAAATTGTCCCAAAAGGTCCAAAATCAAAATAGGACGTCCGGGACAAAAAGACCCGAAATACGCGAAGAAGCCGAAGGAGCCGAAAGCCAATCAAAAGGTGCCACGTGTCTTTGGCCAAATGAGGGACAAGGAAGCCCATTTCGGGTGGATCGGAGGTTTTTGTCCCAAGCAGCACTGGGACATCCGGGACGAATGGACGCGCGGAAGTACGCTAAGACGGAAGACCGGCAGCCCGAGAACCATTGAGAAATTGCCACGTGTCATCAAGGAAAAGCCGAAGGGTCAAAGGGCAAGATTTGAAGCGCTGGCCCGAGCCAATAGAAATTGGACACGTGTCCAATGGAGCATAGAAGTGCGGAGCTCGGGGAGGAGTTGGAAGGTTTGGCCAAATCTAAGCCAAAAGGGGTAAAAGTGAAGGAAGACCCGCAGGTTCGTGAACCAACCAATGCATGCCACGTATCCCTAGTGGCGGGGCATGGGAAAAATGTGGAAAATATTCCAAGAGCACCAAAAGTCAAAATTCAAGAGACAGCCCGCCGAAAAGTAGAGGAGAGAGAATTATTCAGCGAATCAGAGCATGCCACGTGGCGTCCAAGTGGCAGTGCGCGGGAAAATATTTCAAAATCCGTTTTCACCTGTTCCGTGTCCTAAATCTTCAGATCGACATATCTTTCGATCCAGAGCTCGGATTTACACGTTCTTGATATCAATGGAAAGCTGTTGAAATTCTCTACACATTTCCAGGGTCAATCTTGCATTTTGGTATAGTCCGGAGGGAGAAAATTGAGAAAACACCTCTGGCACGAAATAACAAGCAGAGGTAATACTTCAACAACCACTTTAATGCAGCAGACAGTTCGCCGCTTCTGTTAGGCAAACCACCGCTTTGCCAGAACCCACCGCTTCTGCCATGATGGACGAATTAAATGCAACCTAGAGGTGGTTGGGGAAGATTTCGAATTCCTCTCTTTTTTCTCTCCCATTCTTCCTATAAATTGTAAGGAGGGGTTTCTTTCTGTAGTTGGACATTTTCTACTTTGCACCCTCCCTTCTCTCCTATTCATAAGAAGATTTATGGAGTTTTCAAACCTCCCATATAGACTGTAACACCGTTTTTTGCCTTCTAGCTATTGCAATGTATTGAATCGATCCTTGAGCAATATATATGTGTCTGTGGTTGCTTCTAAACCCTCTTACATATTTATTACTGTCATTCTTGATCTTTCATTGCATTTTTTTCTATCTGTGCATGGTGTTGTGTTATATCTACATGGTCTGTGTTTAATGTGGCAAAGCATATGTTCTTCATTCCTCGGTGCATCACCTCTATTAGCTTAGATTTATTTTATGCATTTTCTTACCTTGTCTCCTTGGCAGATTAGATTAGATTTTGAGAAAACCCTCTGCATATTTTGTGTGCACCTGAACAGAGGAATAGGAACCAGCCTTTCTCTGGAGATTCCTTTCTCACTCTTCAAGTCCCACACTTGGAGAAAGGATTCAATGTTATGCAATCACACTGGATATTAATATGATCAACCTAGAAAACTGATCAATATCCAGGGGTGCTGTGATTTTGCACTAACAGTTTTGGCACGCCGGGTGGGACAGAGGTCTCATTTTTTATTGCAGCAAGGTTGATGTGCATCTGCTGCAATTTTCTTGCTTAAGAAGAGCTATTATTTGCATATCTGGCGACTCCAAAGGGAAGAATCAACTAAGTTTCAGCAGTCAGGCCTAAAAGCTTATGAGAAGAATCACAAGGTCAAGAGCTGGAGAAGAGGAAGTGCCGTTTGAATACCTGCAACTATCTCCAAGAAGAAGGCAAAGAGGAAGAAGGATTCAAAGGTCTCCATCTCCACCAAACAGAACTCTCTCAACTCCTCCACCTGACAGGCCTTTCTTTCAATATACAAGGGTTTTAAGACCACTCAGAATGGCGCAACCAGTAAACCCCTATGTCAACTTCACAGGCAGCAGCCCACTTGCTCTCAATGCACAAAATCCAATCCCAGTTGCAGCATTGAAGAACATTCCATATTTTACTGGAGAAAACCAGACCACTCCTGGTGATCATGTCAAGGACATTGCTAACATTTGTGCAATCCATGAGATTAATGAGATGCAAGTAGCTGTCAAATTGCTGGCGTCTTCATTCAAGGGAAAAGCATTGCAATGGTTTAGGAGCCTTGAAGCTGCTTCTATCACGAACTGGAATCAGCTGTGTATTGCACTTCATAATCAATTTGGAGAGAAGGGAGACAACTTGTCTCTTTTGGAACAGCTGACAACCATCAAGAGAGCTTCCAATGAGCAGCTAACTGACTTCAACTTCAGATTTCAAAGATCTTGGGATAGAATTCCAGTAGCAGTCAGACCAACAGCAGAAGGTGCTTTTCTATACTACCTTAAAGCTTTAAATTCTGATATTTCTATGTTGATTCAATCCATGGGAGGCACAACTATCCCTGCTGCTTATAGTATTGCCATTAGAGCTGAAAATTGTCTGATTCAAGCTGGCAAGCTAGCTCCTAGGCCTCCAATGCCATTATATCCAAGTTTAGAGAGCCCAAGTACTAGTCAAGCACCTGTCTTAGCTCCTTCTCCCACTCCTAGAAATCAGAGTTCAAATGAAGCTTCCACTTCATCTCCAAGTGCCCCAAATGAGCTTCAAGAAGTCATGAAGCAACTGCAAAATTTAGGTAATGAGCTGGTCACACTCAAGAGACAGCAAACTCAAGGTTTTAGACCTTCGTATCAGCCTCAAGCTCAACCTAATAGGCAGCCATATCAGCCTCAAAGGCCACCTAATCCAGCTGCAAATATGAATCAAACAAGGCCTCCTATCAATAGACCATTCCAGCCCTATAATCCAAATGCCATATCTGCCTCTAAGGCATTAGTACCAGCACAAAACAATATTGCCCAGGAGTATGAATGGTGTTTTCCATGTAATGAACCCCATAATCAATCCATGTGCTATAATGGTGCTT
This sequence comes from Taxus wallichiana var. yunnanensis, assembly GCA_018340775.1. Classification (NCBI taxonomy): domain Eukaryota; kingdom Viridiplantae; phylum Streptophyta; class Pinopsida; order Cupressales; family Taxaceae; genus Taxus; species Taxus wallichiana. Next base: position 1,013,250,345 of record CM031234.1, on the reverse strand, counting down.
TAACCCAAGCTTTAATGGTAACAAGTGCTGGTGTGGAGGGTGAAAGTAGTCAAGAAAACAGCCAACAACAAGAAACATTCCAACAGCAACCTGCCCCAAATGACACCACATTGGTAAATTGGCAGGCAGAGGATTTCTGTGGTATGAATCAGGCAGTCTCTCAAGGTGTTGCAGCCAACACAAGGTCAAAAAGGAGAAATTTGGGTGAGGAACAGCCGTTAGCCCCAGCCAATCCACAACCTTCCACAGCTCCACAAATGATTGGCAAGCAAAACCCAGTTTCAAATGCACGAGGGCAGCCAAGAACAGCCCCTTGGCCAAATCAAATGCCAGCTGTTGCTGCCCATATTCAAGGAGCAAATGTGCAAATCAAGGGACAGCAGAGAGATCCTTCATCACCATTCAGTATCATTGATCAGATGAAGAAAACAAACGTCAATATATCTATGTGGGAATCCCTATCCATCCCAGGCCAAAGAGATCTGCTGCAAGCTGCTATGAAGGACTGGCCAATTTCGAATCAGCAGGTTCAGAGGCAAGACAAAGTGCTTACAAATGCTGCCCAGCCTGAAGGAAATCATGGAGCACAACAAGGTAAAATGCTGAAGCCCCCTCCATTTTATGTTTCATTGATCATAGGAGACAAGTTGGTACATAATTGCATGATTGACTCTGGGGCAAGTAGTTCAGTAATGCCTAAACAGATAGCTGATCAGCTAGGGCTCCAGTATGAAATAACAACTAAGGGAGTAGTGCAATTAGATGGGACAGCAGTAGCCACAGTTGGAGTTATAAAAAACTTGAGTCTTACCTTGCATGCATGTCCCAACGTGGTTGTTTTGCAAGACGTCTCAGTCATAGACCTTCCACCACTCTTTGCCCTATGCTTGTCAAGGGACTTTACTTGCCAGATTGGGGGATATTTGTCCGCTGATTGGTCACACATGCTGTTCAGAACGAGGTATGGAACTAAAGCTACAATTAGGTCAGAACCTATTGCAGATTTCCACATTGAACCCTATACTCCAAGTCATATTAATACCAATTGCTCAGCATTTGATCAAGAAGATCACCTCGGCACTGATGAAGCCGACACTAAGGTTGGAAGTATCCTAGATTTGACTCTTGATGAATGGGCAAGCAAGGTGCATGCTTTTGATCCTTATCAAGAAGTAGAAGAATCTGAGCTGGGGGTCTATTGTATACACGAAGAAAGTCAACCTATTCCTAGCATCACCAAGCCAAACCACAAGGATGACAATGAGGTATGGCAACTATTTTTGATGGATCAAGGAGTAGACAAGGCGCAGGAGGTGGAGCCATGCTTATTTCACCGCAAGGAGTAAAGTATTATTCAGCTTTTAGATTTCAATTTGCATGCTCCAATAACACTGCTGAATATGAAGCCTTGGTGCAGGGGATGCATTGGGCAATAAAAAGAAAAATAAATAACTTGCAAGTTTTTGGGGACAGTGAGCTGATTGTAAATCAGGTCAAGGGACAGCATGCTGCCAAAAATGATCTACTCAGATGCTACAAGAACAGGGTGTGGGACCTCATGGAGGATTTTGAAGGTTTCGGCATCAAGGCCATTCCCAGAAAAGAGAATCAAGCTGCTGACAGGCTTGCAGCAGTAGGGGCAGCCTTTGACATTGTAGAAAACATTCAACAAGATAAGGTACAGCCAAACATCCACGTGATTGTGAGGCCTTCAGTGCCGGATAACAATGTCAATTGGCAAGTATTTGAGAATGACCGGCAAATCATCCACTTCTTGCAAGAAGAAGCTGAGTTCTCAGCTAAGAATCAAGAGAAGTTGGAACAGCAATATGGTGACCAGGTGATACAGCTGAGAACTGACAAGCTGCCCAAGGGACTTGTCACCTTGGAGTCCATTTTTAACCCCAATGATCAGTTTAGAAAGGAGAAAGCAAATATTCAGGTCAAGAGGGAAGATTCGGTATCCATCTTGGTAAAAGAGAACAAGCCATTGCAAATTGGAAAAATGACAACTGAGCAAGAGAGATATGAGTTCATACAGCTTTGTCAAGAATTCCCTGACGTGTTTGCTTGGAGCTATGAAGACTTGAAGGGCTTCAATCCCAACTTAGCTCAGCATACCATCGAGTTGGATCCAAATACTAAGCCTGTCAGGCAGAAACAGAGACCAGTCAATCCACACATGGAGCCTCTCATGAGAAAGGAGCTGGACAAGCTGATTGAGTCAGCAATTATATTCCCTATCAAGCACTCAAGCTGGGTTGCGAACTTGGTTCCGGTCAGAAAGAAAAGTGGAGAGATCAGGCTATGTGTTGACTTCCGAGACCTCAATAGGGCATCTCTCAAGGACCATTATCCACTCCCTTCCATGGAGCAAATATTGCAGGTCGTAGCTGGGTCAGAAAGGTTTTCGCTACTTGATGGTTACTCAGGCTTCAATCAAATTATGGTGAAGGAGGAAGACCAGTTCAAGACAGCCTTCACAACCAAATGGGGCACGTATGCTTACAAGAAGATGCCATTTGGACTGTCAAATGCCGGAGCAACATTCCAGCGAGCTATGGATATGGCATTCAAAGGCTTGATCAACAAGACAGTACTGATATACTTAGATGACATTACTGTCTTCTCAAAAAATGCTGCAGACCATCTCTTTCACCTCAGGCAAGTGTTTCAGAGATGTAGAAAGTTTGGAGTGTCTTTAAATCCTAAGAAGTGCATCTTTCTTGCACATGAAGGGAAACTCCTTGGCCACATTGTCTCCAAGGAAGGATTAGCAATTGATCCAGAGAGGGTTGAAGCCATAAGGGCTCTACCATTGCCAAGTCACAAGAAAGCTCTTCAGAGTTTCCTGGGAAGGATAAACTTTGTTCGAAGGTTTGTCCCAAACTTTGCAGCCCTTGTCAAGCCCATCACCAAAATGTTAAGGAAAAGCATGGCTTTCAAATGGACGGCAGAAGGCAAGGAGAGCTTTGAAGCAATCAAAGAAGCCATCTCCCAGGCACCCACTCTCATCAACCCGGACTTTTCCAAGGATTTCATCCTCTATGCATTTGGGGGTGATGACACTATTTCTGCCATTTTGGTGCAACAGAATAAAGATAATGATGAGCAGCCGATTGCCTTCTTCAGCCAAAGCCTAAATGACTGCGAATTGAGGTACTCTTTTATTGAAAAACATGTGCTTGCAGTAATCAGGAGCTTGAAGAAATTCAAGCATTTGGTCTCAAACAACAAGGTCCAGTTGCTGGTCTCACATGCTGGGGTTAAGGACTTCCTCCTCAACAAGGATTTGAATGAGAAAAGGGCAGGATGGATCACCCGTGTCATGGAGTATGACATTGAGATCAAAATCACCAAGCTGGTAAGAGGCAAAGGTTTGTGCGAGCAACTCGCTTCCAAACGACCAGACAGCCCAGAAGATGAAGAGGACGCTGTCCTGCTATTACAAGATGATAAAAAACAGGAAAATGATGATGTGTCCACTCCCTGTTGGACTCAGAATATGATACATTTCCTACAGACGGGTATGTGCCCTCTAGAAATGAGCAAAGCAAAAAGAAGACACTTCAGGTTGCAGGCAATTCCATATACCATCATTGATGGAGTTTTGTTCAAAAAGGACCTGAATGGAGTGCTGCTGAGATGCATTAACACAGGTCAGATCCAGAGGGTATTAAAAGAGTTTCATGATGGACCAGCCGGTGGCCATTTTGCACCAAGAGTGACAGCTCTGAAAATCATGAAGGCTGGTTATTATTGGCCTAAAATATTCAGTGATTGCTATGCATGGATCAAGAGGTGTAAGAATTGTGCATTTTTCACAGGAAAAGAGAAACTTGCAGCCCTCCCATTACATCCAATCTCAGTTGACCAGCCATTCATGCAATGGGGTCTGGACTTCATTGGAGTCATCAATCCCAATTCGAGCCAAGGGCACAAATGGATTTTGACAGCCACAGACTACTTCACCAGATGGACAGAAGCAGTAGCAGTCAAAGAGGCGAATGAGTCTAGCATCTTGGACTTTTACGAGGGAATAACTACCAGATTTGGTGTACCTGCTACAATAGTCTCTGATAATGCATTGGCATTTATTGGATCTAAAGTTACTGAGTGGGCTGTCAAGAACGGAATCTACCTGAGCACTTCATCAAACTATTACCCTCAAGGTAATGGCCAGGCCGAGTCTACAAACAAAAACTTGCTGAGGATCATTAGGAGGACTCTTGATGAGAATCAGAAGGCTTGGCATACCAAACTGAAATCAGCCTTATGGGCAGATAGGATAACTCCCAAAAGATCCACAGGTAACTCTCCATTTAGGCTTGTCTACGGAAGAGAGGCAGTCTTGCCCATGTCACTTGAGTTGCCAACGTTGGAACTCATGAAACAGCTGGAGTTGCTAGAGTTTGGGCCCATGGAGGTGAGATATGCAGAATTGATGGAGCTGCAAGAAATCAGAGATCAGGCATTCCAAGCAATGGAAAAGGATCAGGCTTTGATCAAGAAGACCTTTGATAAGAAGGCCAAAGATAGATCTTTTCAAATAGGAGATCTAGTATTGAAATGGGATGTGGACAGAGCAAAACCAGGAAGGCATTCAAAATTTGATGCCATTTGGAGTGGCCCATACATGGTCACAAAGTGCAAGAACAACAATGCTTTCCAATTGGCCTCATTGGATGGTGAAGAACTGCAGATTCCAGTAAATGGAATCTATCTCAAGCGTTGCTTCTAGAGGGAGGTTCACTACATCTGTAAATACTAGTTTAGATTTTCTTTCCTCCAAGTGCTTGTGCACATTGTTTTGCTGTAGATTAGTTTTGTTTTCCCTAAGTGCTTTGGCACAGGTTTTGCTGCTCTCAGGTTGTTTTCTACAGTTCAGAGTGTTGCTGGAGGGGAAGTTGCAGTATCAGGCTTGTTTCAGGTTAATGCTTAACTCCATGCCCAATGGATGGCTTCAGGCAACTGGCCTTTTCATCTAGCAGGCAGATGATCCCGCTGAGTCGCCAAATTGTTATCCAAAATTCACCCCCCAGGGTAAATTTGATAACATGCATCAGGATGTCCAAATTCCAAGAAAAATGACTGATTCAGAGCAAAATCAGGTTTCTAGGGTCCCTTCAGGAATCTTTCTAAACTCCCCAGGCCGAAGAAGGAAGGAGCAAGCTTTGAGAAAGTGCGAAAAGTTGCAGAAAGGCAAATAGGATTGATCCAGGAAAAAGTGAAAAAATTGGCTAAGTCCTTCTAGAGGGAGCAATCGGGACAAGCGGGCCAGAAATACCCGAACCGGCCGAAAAGAGACAAGTCAGCCCAAAATGGGACAAGCGGGCGAGAAATGAAATTGTCCCAAAAGGTCCAAAATCAAAATAGGACGTCCGGGACAAAAAGACCCGAAATACGCGAAGAAGCCGAAGGAGCCGAAAGCCAATCAAAAGGTGCCACGTGTCTTTGGCCAAATGAGGGACAAGGAAGCCCATTTCGGGCGGATCGGAGGTTTTTGTCCCAAGCAGCACTGGGACATCCGGGACGAATGGACGCGAAGTACGCGGAAGACCCGGCAGGCCCGAGAACCATTGAGAAATTGCCACGTGTCATCAAGGAAAAGCCGAAGGGTCAAAGGGCAAGATTTGAAGCGCTGGCCCGAGCCAATAGAAATTGGACACGTGTCCAATGGAGCATAGAAGTGCAGAGCTCGGGGAGGAGTTGGAAGGTTTGGCCAAATCTAAGCCAAAAGGGGTAAAAGTGAAGGAAGACCCGGCAGGTTCGTGAACCAACCAATGCATGCCACGTATCCCTAGTGGCGGGGCATGGGAAAAAAATGTGGAAAATATTCCAAGAGCACCAAAAGTCAAAATTCAAGAGACTGACCACTAAGAAAAGTAGAGGAGAGAGAATTATTCGGTGAATCGAGCATGCCACGTGGCGTCCAAGTGGCAAAGTGCGTGGGAAAATATTTCAAAATCTGTTTTCACTGTTCGTGTCCTAAATCTTGGATCGACATATCTTTCGATCCAGAGCTTAGATTTACACGCCTTGATATCAATGGAAAGTTGTTGAAATTCTCTACACGTTTCCAGGGTCAATCTTGCATTTTGGTATAGTCCGAAGGGAGAAAATTGAGAAAATGCCTCTGGCACGAAATAACAAGCAGAGGTAATACTTCAACAACCACTTTAATGCAGCAGACAGTTCGCCGCTTCTGTTAGGCAAACCGCCGCTTTGCCAGAACCCGCCGCTTCTGCCATGATGGATGAATTAAATGCAACCTAGAGGTGGTTGGGGTAGATTTCGAATTCCTCTCTTTTTTCTCTCCCATTCTTCCTATAAATTGTAAGGAGGGGTTTCTTTCTGTAGTTGGACATTTTCTGCTTTGCACCCTCCCTTCTCTCCTGTTCATAAGAAGATTTGTGGAGTTTTCAAACCTCCCATATAGACTGTAACACCGTTTTTTGCCTTCTGGCTATTGCAATGTATTGAATCGATCCTTGAGCAATATATATGTGTCTGTGGTTGCTTCTAAACCCTCTTACATATTTATTACTGTCATTCTTGATCTTTCATTGCATTTTTGCTGTCTGTGCATGGTGTTGTGTTATATCTACATGGTCTGTGTTTAATGTGGCAAAGCATATGTTCTTCATTCCTCGGTGCATCACCTCTATTAGCTTAGATTTATTTTATGCATTTTCTTACCTTGTCTCCTTGGCAGATTAGATTAGATTTTGAGAAAACCTCTCGCATATTTCGTGTGCACCTGAGCAGGAATAGGAAACAACCTTTCTCTGGAGATTCCTTTCTCACTCTTCAAGTCCCACACTTGGAGAAAGGATTCAATGTTATGCAATCACCTTTGGATATTAATATGATCAACCTAGAAAACTGATCAATATCCAGGGGTGCTGTGATTTTGCACTAACAAAACCCTCGGCCTTAAACCCTAAACTCTAAACCCTAAACCTTGATCCCTAAACCTGTAAGTCCTAAATCCCAAACACTAAATATTAAACCCTAAACCCAAAAAAATAAATCTTAAAACCTAAACCCTAAACACCGAGCTTTGAGCAATAAACCCTAAACCCTAACACTAAACCCTAAATCATAAAATCTAAACCCTAAACACTAAATCGTAAATCCTAAACCCTAAATATGTGGCATGTCCACAATATGATTCCTAGCAACTAGGCCGATGAGGTACTCATGTATAATAACTAGGAAAAGGGACACCGCAAGGTACCCAAAACTAGCAACAACAAAGTAAAGAGAGTAAAGACCCACCCCAAGGCATTCCAAGAAGCTCGGCTGAAAATACTCATATAATGCTGAAGAAGTTTGGTGTATGTTGTGTCTCAATCCAATGCTCAATCAAAAACTCAAAAACAAGCGACACCTGGCTCCACCAAAATAGCTCCATACAAGGAGACTGTCAATGGAGTGATGTCAAAAGTGCAAAAAAAACACCAAACATAATTCGATCAAGTGCTGTAAATAGGTGTGCCATGATCCAAGAACAATAACCAAAGAAACAAGGCAATGACACAAAATCCAGAGTGTCATGATCCAAGAAAATCTAAGGTAAAAGGGAAGGACACAAAACCCAAAGAAGCATGATCAACACCACACCCTCCCATACTTTGCTAAATGGGTGGAGTGGCACTAAAAATCTATGAGTTTTCAAAATAACTACTCAAACATTGAAAAACTAACACTGGAATTCACTAGAATAGATCCCCCACAAGAGATACTGTCAACATGACAAAAGTGTCAAAAATAGAGATACAAAATCTCTCAACAAAAAAAGAGATACACTACACTGCTAAAGAAAAATGCTCAAAACAAGAAGCATCATAATGGAGAAGGTATAAAAAGTGGAGCAAGAGGCAAAATGGTGGAGGAGCCATGCTTGTAGAGTCCTCTCAACGAATGCCTATGTCACCTCCATGAGTGATCATAGATCTACCCCAAATTAACACGGATGGATGAAGAAGATGTCTGCATATGACTTGGTGTAAAATGAACAATGGGTGCATGCAAAAGAACATCAGAATGTGTGTTAGGTTGATCATGTGTGATAGCTGAAATCTCAGGTTTCTCAAGCCTAAGTGAAGGTGCAAAACTCATGTGTTGCTCATGATCCTCAGAAAGAGTCAAGTGAACTAAAAAAGGAGCTCTATCAATGTGTGATCCCAATGAAGTATCTGCTCGAAAACTAATGTCATGACAAGAATTCCACTTAACATGTGGAATAAAGAAAAAATACCCTACGAATGTCTCATCAATGACTCTGCTAGTGAGACCCATAGAATGGAGCATGTGAAAACCTGAATGTAGTAGTATGCTTCTCAAAAAATCCATGCAGCTGAGCAGAAATAGGATACACAACATGTGGTATTGTAATAGGCACAAATGTGGAAGAGCATGTAGTAACAAGCTTCATAGGTGTATGAGCATCAAGAGCAGGAATAGACTCAAAGACTGACAGATCAATGTCAGTGGGTTCAAGAGCAATAGCTACAAGTGGACTAGGAGCATGGTTGTGGTTGTCCATAATATGATGGTGATGTTGTAGGCTAGCAAGTTTGTTCTACAGGGAGTGTATTATTGTATCCTTATCATGAATGAGTAATTATAGAAGAGAATTTTACTTCTTGAGTGATCTATTTTCTTCCACAAATTTTACAATATCCTCTTGAAGTCCACACACTTCAGAGAAAAGCATATCATTCTCAGAATCCATGAGAGGTACAAATTGTAACTCCTAAAAATTTAGGACGTCAGGTGCAGCTGAAATTGCATCCAGAATTGATTACAACACTCCTCCATATTTGACACTTTATAATTATAGTGTAAGTCACTGTTGTTGCAAATCAGCAGCACCCCTGGATGCAAATCAAGGTTCTAAATGATGGTTAGAGCATCCAGTGTGATTGCACAACATGGAAATTGTTGTATATATCTTACCCCCAAGTAGATATAGACAAATGGAAGAATATGGAAAATAAAGAAGCTCAGACCCTGACATTTAATGCGCCAAGGCATAGGTAAAGGGCGCATGAAAATAGATGTCGACATGAAAATGGATGTGCCAAGGCGCAGGTAAAGGGTGCATGAAAATAGATGTCGACATATAAATGGATGTGCCAAGGCATAGGTAAAGGGTGCATGAAATGGATGTTAACACAAATATGGATGTGCCTATGGCACACCTTCAGGAGGTGCAACATTCGAGTCGACAGAAGAAGCACCTGACCCGAGATATTGAGGCCATAACTTTTCACAGGAGCTCGATTAATGCAAGGTTGGACTTTTCAAAAGCTTATGATGTCCTCTATCACCACAAGTTCTTAATTGGGTGGGAACAAGTTCTTAAAAATTCAAAATATAGTTTGCCACTCTTTGGGTTTGTTAGGGTCCTCACCTACCACCATAATGGGATGAATTAAATGCAACCTAGAGGTGGTTGGGGTAGGTTTGGAATTCCTCTCTATTTTCTATCTCATTCTTCCTATAAATTGTAAGGGGGGATTATTTCTAAAGGTTGGACATTCTTGTTTTGCCCCTCCCTTCTTCTCTTTGGCAGGTGAATTTGTGGAGTTCAAACCTCCCATCTAAAACTGTAATGCAACTTTGCCTCTTGGCATTTTGTGGTGTATTGTATCAGATCTTTGGAGCACATAATGCATGTCTGTGGATGATTCTCAACCTCTCTCGTGTTCATTTTCATCCTCTTGATCTTTCATTGCAAATTTGGTTATCTGTGCATGATCTTGCATTGCATTTTAATGGTCTATGTTTATTGGCAAGATAGGTGTTCTTCATTCCTCAGTGCATCACCTTTGTAGTTTAGGTTTTATTTTATGCATCTTCTTACCCTGTCTCCTTGGAAAGTTAGTTTAGGTTTTTGAGTAAACCCTCTGCATTTTTACGTGTGCATCTGAACAGAGGAATAGGAACCGACCTTCATCCGGAGAGATTTTTTGATTTCGCAAGGTCCCACACTTGGGAAAAGCTCCATGTTATGCAATCGCACTAAGAGTCTCAACCCATCGAGTTGTAGACATTCAGGGGTGTTGTGATTCACCATCAATAGTTTTGGCACACCCGGTGGGACCAAGAGGTCATTCCACAAGATTTGAAGGAATTTTCAAGAAATTTGGACTAAAAATTGTAGGTTTTACAATTTCAGATTTTTCACCTTCCAGGCTGAACTTTGAAATCGATTTTCAAGGGATTAACTTGCTCAAAACAAGTCAAAATTTCACTTGTTGATAGATAGGGATAATCTTCAAAAGGGTATTCTTAGATTTTTGAGATTTTGATTTTCAAAATTTCATGGTTTTTAGTATTTCAAGTTTTCTCGGTTGCCTTTCATGACCCGAGTTTCACTGTACCTTTTGGGATTAGTATCTGCAAAACAATACCGATAAACTGAATTGAAGAACTATATCTTCCGAGTCCTTCAAGGTTTTAAATTCTATTTTTAACATTTGTCAGGTTCGGTGTGTAACTTGACAGATTCAGCCTTTTGGAGGCATATTCAAAAGCACATCTGGTGACTCCATCTGGTAAATAACTCATTCTCTGAGTTGCAGACCTGTTTTCCATCCATCCTTCTTTCCATCTCTTTCATTCTTTTCCATTCCATGAAGTTGTGCAATCATGACTTCATTTCCATCATGGAATTCACATTTTCAACAACAACAATATATCACACCTCCAACATGTTTTACAAATCCTCCAAATCAACATTTTGGTCAAATTCAAAATCAGCATGTCTACCCATATGAGTGGCAGTACCAAAGTTAGTTTGGTTGTGAAGCACATCAAGAGCAAGGGTACACATGCAATGAAGACAATCAAATGGAAGATGCAGATTTTGTGGAAAAAATCCAAAAGATGGAGGCAAAGATGGTGCAATCAAGAGCAACAACTCAAATGAAAGCTTTCAGAATTGGTTGTAGGACTCCTTGTCCATGGGGAGGCCCTTTTCCAAGACACTTCAGCCCTCAGGAGAAGCTAGACTTCATGATGGAGATATCCCCAACTCACAATGCACGCAGTAGAAATAGAGGCCTATACACTTGGTGTTGAACAACCTTGTCAATAGGTAAGTTCTACACCATCATCTGGTTTTTCTCTTCCCATTACTCAAGCAACATCATCTCATTTGGAATTTCAAATTCTAAATCCAGCCAATGCTACCCCAGGAGTTAATTCCATTTCTCCATTCCCTAGTCTCCCGCCACACCTCAATTCTTCTTTCCCCTTTCCTTCCAAATAGTCATCCCCTCCACAAAAGCTAATAGAAATACCCTCTCCTCCAAAGAAACAAGAGTTTCTACCTCCACCACCACAAAAAATTTCCAAGCCATTTGAGTTACAATCCACTTCTCCTCTTGTATTCCCAAATCCATGTTGGGAGGATAAAAATAAGAATTCTAGTCAAGGAAAACAACAGCAAAAAGAAAAGCCAAAAAGGATGAAGAAATTTGAAGTCTCAAGAGATGGACTCTTAAATTTGGGATGACAAAGATCCCCTTGATGGTTAAGCCTTTAGAAGAGGTTGGAGTTGGAAAACAAGTGGTGGTTAGGACTGAATTTTCTGCTGCAGCAGGAGAAGAGCAAAAAGAGGAAGCAGATCGGCAATCAGTTTGCTCAAAAAGTAGTGTCCATGTTAGCATTCTATTTGAAGAGAATGCTGATTCAATTCAAGTTGCACAATCATCCATGGAGGAAGAAAGATCTGAAGAAGATCTTGCAGTGCCAACTTGTCCTCTAGAGAAGTAGATCGAAGAGTTTGACTTAACAAACTTTGTGCTAGAGGAAGAGTTCTATCAAGAGCAGGATTTTCTTCAAGTAGTAGAAGAGGGAGAAGCTGCTCCAAATCCAAAAGAAGAGGAGCACATTCTAGCTGTGGAGGAGAAAAGTGCAGATCCAAGGGGTTTGAGCACAAAGCAGGCTACAGGAGAACCTTCAGTTCTTCTTTCTACTTCATCTCTCTCAAGTTCTAGTGCTGAAGAAGAGTTTGATCTCTCAAACTCAATGTTGGAGGATGAAAGAAACCATGATGATCAAGTTACAGATCAAGAGGACACCATGGAGGAAGTTGAGCATTTATAGCAGGAAAACAATGAGGTAGTGTATCTGTCAGATTTGGAGGACTGTTTTGATGAAGAAGAACCGGTTGAGTTCCTACCATTCTCTCTTTCATCATCCACGTTCCAAACACCTGAGCCTACTGTCATGAAGGAGAGCACCCATTTACAGTAGCCTGCATCTTATAGTATCTCTTTGGAACCAAGTTTGGAAGATTTTAATCTTTCATGTGCTTCATTGGAGGAAGAGAAAGGGAAGAAAGGTTCTACCATTGCTTCCACACCATCCATTCAAGAGGGTATACAAGAGAACTCCATTCTTGGAGTTGAAAATTAGGGAAATGGGCATACTCAAAGGACCATACCTTGCCCAATCAGGTATTTGGCTTTATTGGAGCCAAAGGAGAAGTCACAACTAGTCATGCTTGCTTCTAAGCATGAGGATGAGTTACAAAGAACCAAGGATCAACTGTCATACCTCTCAAATCCAAATGTAGAGCAACTAAAAGAGGTATTGGATTTTTTTTAGTTGACACCTTTCTAATTTGGGTAGAAGACCAGCTTCTTGTTGATTTTCCATTCATCCAATCAGCCATGTTGAGCCAAATCAGTTGCATGGTTGCCAATTTTGAAGAAAGGAAGCTATTTTACACAACCGATTCTGATTTGTTTAGCTCACCTTTGTTTCAGTTAGAGTAGATTGGGTAGGTTTACTTTCAATAAAAGAAGTGCTTGTGCACACTCTGTATGTTCCATTTGGAGCATGTATGATTTTCTATTTTGTACATAGTTTTTGTGTTGTACATTTTGCTCTTGCACATTTCATTTCAGTGGCATTTTGGTGAGAACAACTCTAAGTTCAATGGAATTCAAGTGGCTCAGAGGGAATTTTTCAAAGTTCATATCAGTTTTAGGCTTTCTTATGAATCCATGCCCAATGGATTGCTAAAAGGCCACTGATCTTCTACCTAGTAGGCAGGTGATCCCGTTGAGTCACCAAATTGTTGTATATATCTTCCCCCAGGTAGATATAGACAAACAGAAGAATATGGAAATCAAAGAAGCTCAAACCCCGACATTTAATGCACAAAGGTGCAAGTAAAGGGCGCATGAAAATGGATGTCGACATGAAAATGGATGCGCCAAGGTGCAGGTAAAGGGCACATGAAAATGGATGTCGACATGAAAATGGATGCGCCAAGGCACAGGTAAAGGGCGCATGAAAATGGATGTTGAAACAAATATGGATGCACCTATGGTGCACCTTCAAGAGGTGCAACATTCTAAACATTGATAGGAAGCAGACCCTAACCTAGATATTTAGACGGCCATAACTTTTCACAGAAGCTCGGTGCATTAACGCAAGGTTAGACTTTTTAGAAATCTTACGAGGTCCTATGTCACCACAAGTTCTTAATTGGGTGGGAACAAGTTCTTAAAAATTCAAAATACAGTTTGCCACTCTTTGGGTTTGCTAGGGTCCTCACCTACCACCATAATGAGATGAATTAAATGCAACCCGGAGGTGGTTGAGGTAGGTTTGGAATTCCTCTCTCTTTTCTATCTCATTCTTCCTATAAATTTGAAGGAAGGGATTCTTTATAAAGGTTGGACATTCTTTTTTGCCCCTCCCTTCTTCTCTTTGGTAGGTGAATTTTTGGAGTTCAAATCTCCCATCTAAAGCGTAATGTAACTTTGCCTCTTGGCATTTTATGGTGTATTGTATCAATATTTGGAGCACATAATGCATGTCGTGGATGATTCTCAACCCTCTCTGTGTTCATTTACATCCTCTTGATCTTTTTTGTAAATCTGGTTATCTCTGTGCATGATCTTGCATTGCATTTTAATGGTCTCGTGTTTATTGGCAAGATAGGTGTTCTTAATTCCTCGGTGCATCACCTTCGTAGTTTAGGTTTTATTTTATGCATTTTCTTACCCTATCTCCTTGGCAAGTTAGTTTAGGTTTTTGAGTAAACCCTCTACATTTTTACGTGTGCATCTGAACAGAGGAATAGGAACCGGCCTTCATCTGGAGAGCTTTTCCGATTTCGTGAGGTACCACACTTGGGAAAAGCTCCATGTTATACAATTACACTGAGAGTCTCAACCCATCGAGTTGCAAACATTCGGGGTGATGTGATTCACCATCAATAGTTTGGCATGCTCGGTGGGCCCAAGAGGTCATTGCACACGATTTGAAGGAATTTTCAAGAAATTTGGACTAAAAATTGTAGGTTTTACAATTTCAGATTTTTCACCTTCCAGACTGAACTTTGAAATCAATTTTCAAGGGCTTAACTTGCTCAAAACAAGTCAAAATTTCATCAGTTGATAGATCGAGGGATAATCTTCAAAAGGGTATTCTTAGATTTTGAGATTTTTATTTTCAAAATTTCATGGTTTTTAGTATTTCGAGGTTTCTCGGTTGCCTTGCATGACTTGAGTTTCACACTGCACTGTTGTTGCAGACACCACAAAGACCCCACGGATGCGGATCAAGCTTCTAGGTTGATCACTATAGCATATAGTGTGATTGTACAACATGGAAACCTCTCTCCAAGTGTGGGGACTTATGAAACTAAGAGAGGAATCCAGATTAGAGGTCTGGTTCCTCAAAATCCTCTTATTTAGATCTATATTTTGTAAAACTACAGAGGTTTAGATCCTAATCCTACTCTAAACTACAAGGAGACAGGGATAGAAATGCAAAAATATGAAACTAACTAAAGGTGGTGATGCACCAAAAGGAGTGGTGAAACATTTCTATCAAGCAAATAGACACAGACCAAAGTTTACAACATAAAAAATACACAGACTGATAAGATATAATTTAGGATTTGAAATGAAGCAAATAATACAAACAAAAGACTGGAAACCATTCACAAAGCTTGCATTATCATTTCCAGTGTCAAAATCACTGCATTACAACCTCAGAGAGGTAAAAACTATTACAATCCTTTGGAGAGGTCTGATTCTTGTATCAATCACTTGCTGGAGGTGAAAGAAGAACTCTGCTATGTCAAAATTGTTCCCCTTTTTTAGAAATGAGCCAAATCTGGCTTTTAAATTGCAAGGGTCGAGCCAGGGGGATGAGAAAACATACAAAAACATGAGAGCCCATCCCTCCTTGACTATAGATGCATTATAATGTCATGGGGGATGTTACAAACCCATACCCTATCACTTTCGCTGAATTACAGGAGAATGGGACCCATTCTGCATTAAAACTGGTCGCTGAAATGTCACTTCTGGCCATGAACACATGTCAAATCCATTTCTCAATTTTCTCTCTCTAGACTACACTAAAATTCGAGATTAACCCTTAGAATCACGTAGAGAATTTCATAAGATTTCCATTAATATAAAGAACATGCAAATCCGAGCTCTGGATCGAAAGATATGTTGATATGAAGATTTAGGGCACAAAATAGGTGAAAACGTGTTTTGAAAATCTTTCCCACGCTCTGCCACCTAGATGACACGTGTCAAGCGCTGATTGGATGCGTAATTCTCTCTCCTTCCCTGCTTCATTGGACACATGTCCTCTTTTTATTGGCTCGGGTCAGTGCTTGAAACCTCGCCCTTTGACTTTTGGATTTTCTCCCTTGTGACATGTGTCGTGATTTGATTGGTCCACGGGTCTACCGGCTTTTCACGCCCTTCGCGTCCCTCTGTCCTGGATGTCCCAAACTATTTGGGACAAAAACTCCCGATCCGCCTGAAATGGGCTTCCTTGTCCCTCATTCGGCCGATGACATGTGGCATTGCTTGATTGGCTTTCAGCTCCTTGACTATCCACATCCCACACATCCCTTTGTCCCAATTGTCCCAGTGCTAAAGTTCCCTGTTTCGGCCGAACCGGCTGGTTCGCGTCCTTCGCGTACATTTGTTCCAACTACCCTGACTGTCTGCGAAAAATTCTTCTAAACCACCCAAAATGGGCTTCCTTTGCTCTCGGCCGCTTCACCTTTTCACGTCCTTCGCGTCCTCATGGCCCAGATGTCCCAACTGCTTAGTGTGAAAGTTCTCCTTTTCGGCCGAACCGGGTGGTTCGCGCCCTTCACATCTTCATGTCCCAAATGTCCCAGAGTAGTTAGTTGATTTTCTTCTCCTTCGGCCGAACCGGCTTTCCACATCCCACACGTCCCGACGGCCGGATGTTCCTTCGTCCAGATGGATCGCTTGGCGGCCTTTCGGCCGATTCGCGCCCAGACGTCCCTCATGTCCCGACTGCTGCGAGGACTAGGACTTAGCCAATTTTCACAATTTTTTCTGGCCCAAGCTTGTTTTTTGTAGCCTTTTCACCTTTTCTCAGAACTTTCTCTTTTCAACCTGGACAGGAGAGTTAGAAAAAATTCTGAGGGGACCCTAGAAACATGATTTTTGCCCTGAATCCATCCATTTTCCTGGGACTTGAGAATTCTGATGTATGTTATCAAATCAACCCTGGGGGTGAATTTGGATAACAATTTGGTGACTCAGCGGGGATACCTGCCTGCTAGGTAGAAGATACCAGTTTCAAGTAGTCCATTGGGCATGGAGTCATCAAATATTCTGTTCAGAACCCTAACTGACTCAGAATGTGCAAGGAGGAAGATGGAATGTCACCTGATGAAAGCAAGGACTGCTTAACATCTTCATGGACAGCAAGCTGTGCCAAAGCACTTAGGGAAAACAAAACTAACCTACAGCAAAACAATGTGCACAAGCACTTGGAGGAAAGAAAATCTAATCTAATATTTATAGAGGTAGTGAACTTCCCTCTAAAAGCAACGCTTGAGATAGATTCCATTAACTGGAATCTGCAGTTCTTCACCCTCCAGTGAGGCTAATTGGAAAGCATTATTGTTCTTTCACTTTGTGACCATGTATGGGCCACTCCAAATGGCATCAAATTTTGAATTCCTTCCCAGTTTTGCTCTGTCCACATCCCATTTCAACACTAGATCTCCAACTTGAAAAGATCTATCCTTGGCCTTTCTATCAAAGGTCTTCTTGATCAAAGCTTGATCCTTTTCCAATGCTTTGGATGCCTAATTTCTGATCTCTTACAGCTCCATCAACTCTACATACCTCACCTCCATGGGCTCAAATTCAAGCAACTCCAGCTGCTTCATGAGTTCCAATGTTGGCAACTCAAGTGACATGGGCAAGATTGCCTCTCTTCCATAGACAAGCCTAAATGGAGAGTTACCTGTGGATCTTTTGGGAGTTATCCTATCAGCCCATAGGGCTGATTTCAGTTTGGTGTGCCAAGACCTCTGATTCTCATCAAGAGTCCTCCTAATGATCCTCAACAAGTTCTTGTTTGTAGACTTGGCCTGGCCATTACCCTGAGGGTAATAGTTCGATGAAGTGCTTAGGTAAATACCGTTCTTGACAGCCCACTACGGTCACCCTACATCCAATGAATTCTAATGCATTATCGAGATTATTGTAGCAGTACACCAAATCTAGTCGTTATTCCCTCATAAAGTCTAAGATTCTAGACTCATTCGCCTCTTTGAGTGCTACACGTCGTCCATTTGGTGAAGTAGTCGTGGCTATCAAAATCCATTTATGCCCTTAGCTTGAATTGGGATTAATGACTCTAATGAAGTCCAAACCCCATTGCATGAATGGATGGTCAACCGAGATTGTATGTAATGGGAGGGAAGTAAGTCTCTCTTTTCTGTGAAGAACACACAATTCTTACACCTCTTGATCCATGCATAACAATCACTGAAGATTTTAGGCCAATATTAACCATCCTTCATGATTTTTAGAGCTATCACTCTTGGTGCAAAATGGCCACCAGCTGGTCCACCATGAAACTCTTCCAACACCCTTTGAATCTAATTTGTGCTAATGCATCTCAAAGAAGACTCCATTCACATCTTTCTTGAACAAAACTCCATCAAGAATGGCATACGGGACAGCCTGAAATCTTAAGTGTCTCCTTTGGGTCTTGTTCATCTCTTGAGGGCATAGGCCTGTGCCTAGGAAGTGCATAATACCTTGGGTCCAGCAAGGAGTTGGGGTAGCATTGTCTTCTTCTTGCCCGCCACTCGGCCCATGGCTGTCTTGGACTATCAAAATAGTTTCTTCTTTGTTGCATACTTCCTTTTGCTTCCCCAAACCAGCTACTCACACACGGTCCTTTCCTCTTACTAGCTTGGTGATCTTGATCTCAATGTCATATTCCATGACACGGGTGATCCAACTCGCCCTTTTCTCATTCAAATCCTTGTTGAGGAGGAAGTCCTTAACTCTAGCATGTGAGACCGGCAATTGGAATTTGTTGTTTGAGATTAAATGCTTGAATTTCTTCAAGCTTCTGATTACTGCAAGCACATGTTTCTCAATAAAAGAGTACCTCACCTCATAGTCATCTAGGCTCTAGCTGAAGAAGGCAACCGACTGCTCATCATTATCTTTGTTCTGCTGTACTAGAATGGCAGAAATAGTGTCATCACCTCCAAATGCATAGAGGATGAAATCCTTGGAGAAGTCTAGGTTGATGAGAGTTAGTGCTTGAGAGATAGCTTCTTTGATTGCTTCAAAACTCTCATTGCCTTTTGCTGTCCACTTAAAAGCCATGCTCTTCTTTAACATTTTGGTGATGGGCTTGACAAGGGCTGCAAAATCTGGGACAAACCTGTGGACAAAATTGATCCTTCCCAAGAAGCTTTGAAGAGCCTTCTTGTGACTTGGAAATGGTAGTGCTCTTATGGCTTCAACCCTCTCTAGATCAATTACCAGTCCCTCTTTCGAGACAATATGGCCTAGAAGTTTCCCCTCATGAGCCAAGAATATGCATTTTTTGGGATTCAAAGACACTCTGAACTTTCTACACCTTTGAAACACCTACCTCAGATGAAAAAGGTGATCCACTGCATTTTTGGAGAATATAGTGATGTCATCAAGATATATCAAAACTATTTTGTTGATCAAGCCTTTGAATGTCATGTCCATTGCCCTTTGAAAGGTAGCACCAGCGTTGGACAGCCCAAATGACATCTTCTTGTAAGCATATGTTGCCCCATTTAGTTGTGAAGGCTGTCTGAATTGGTCTTCTCCTTCACCATAATCTGATTATAGCCTAAGTAGCCATCAAGTAGTGAAAACCTTTCTGAACTAGCTACCACCTGCAATATTTGCTCCATGGAAGGGAGTGGATAATGATCCTTGAGAGAGGCTCTATTCAAATCTCTAAAGTTGACGCACAACCGATCTCTCCATTCTTCTTTCTGACTGGGACTAAGTTGGTGACCCAACTTGAGTGTTTGATGGGAAAGATGATACTGGCCTCAATAAGCTTGCTTAACTCTTTTCTCATGAGAGGTTCAATATGGGGATTCACTAGCCTTTACTTCTACCTGACATGCTTGGATTCCGGATCTAGCTCAATAGTATGTTGTGCCAACTTTGGGTTCAAACCTCTTAGATATTTTTAAGTCCAAGCAAAGACATCTGGGAATTCTTGACAAAGCTGAAAAAAATCAGATTTCTCTTGTGAGGTACTTACTTTGCCAACTGCAATATTTTTCCTTCTTCCACTAAAATAGGCTCGAATCTTCACCCTTTACCCGAATGTTTGCTTTCTCCTTCTAGAACTGATCATTCGGGTTGAATATTGACTCCAAGGTTATGAGGCCTTTTGGTAACTTGTTAGTTCTCAGCTACACCACTTGGTCACCATACTGTTGATGCAGCTTGTCTTGATTCTTGGCGGAGAACTCAGCTTCTTCTTGTAGGAAATTAACAATTTGCTGATCATTCTCGGAGACTTGCTAACTTGTGTTGTTATCCAAAACAGCTGGTCTCATAACCAATTTGATATGAGGCTGAGATTTTTCACTTTTGATACTTTCTACAACATCAAATGCAGCCCCAATTTCTGCAAGTCTGTCAGCGGCTTCATTCTTTTTTCTTGGGATAGAACTGATGCTAAAAGCTTCAAGATCTTCAATAAGATCCCATACCTGATTTTTGTAGTTCTTCAACAGATCATTTTTGGCAGCATTTTTTCCTTTGACTTGGTTTACGATCAGCTCACTATCACCAAATACTTGTAAATTCTTGATGCCTTTCTTCATTGCCCAGTGCAGTCCATGAATTAAGGTTTCATACTCGGTGTGTTGTTTGAACAGAAAACTAGAAACAGAAAAGGTGAGTAATACCTTTATACCTTGTGGTGAAATGAGCATAGCTCCTCCTACACCTTTTCTACTCCTTGACCCATCAAAGAACAATTTCCATACTTAATTCTTGTCTTTATGATCCGTCTTGGTGATTTGGGAGAGGTTGATTCTCTTCATGTAAACAATAAACTCCTAGCTCAGATTCTTCTACTTCTTGATAAGGATCAAAAGCATGTATCTTGTTTGCCCATTCATCAAGAGTTAGATCCAGGATGCTTCCAATCTTGGTGTCAGCCTCATTAATGCTAGGGTGATCTTCTTGATCAAATGCTGAGCAATTGGCATTAATCGAATTGGAGTGTAAGGATCAATATGGAAGTTTACAATAGGTTTGGATCTGATTATGGCCTTAGTTCCATATCTTGTTCTAAATAGCATGTGTGACCAATCAACAGACAAATACCCTCTAATCTTGGCTGTGAAGTCCCTTGACAAACATAGGGCAAAGAGTGGTGGAAGGTCTATGACTGATACATCTTGTAAGACAACAACATTTGGACATGCATGCAAGGTAAGACTCAAGTTTTTAATCACTCCAACTGTTGCTATTGCTGTCCCATCTAGCTGCACTACCCCTTTGGATGTTGTTTCATACTGGAGCCCTAGCTGATTAGCTATCTGTTTAGGCATTGCTGAGCTACTTGCCCCAGAGTCTATCATGCAATTATGTACTAGCTGATTTCCAATGATTAATGAAACATAGAAAGGAGGGGGCTTCAACATTTTACCTTGTTGTCCTCCATGACTTCCTTCAGGCTGGGCAGCATTTATAAGCACTTTGTCTTGCATGATCTCGAACTCGTTGATTCAAAGTTGGTCAGTCCTTCATGGCAGCTTTCAGTAGATCTCTTTGGCCTAGGATAGATAGGGATTCCCACATTGATATGTTGATGTTTGTCTTCTTCATCTGATCAATGATACTGAATGGTGATGAAGGATCTCTCTATTGTCCCTTGGTTTGCACATTTACTCCTTACATGTGGGCAACAACAGCTGGCATTTGAGATGGCCTAGGGGCTATTCTTGGCTACCCTTATGCATTTGAAACTAGACTTTGCTTGCCAATCATTTTTGGAGCCGTGGAAGGTTGTGGATTGGCTGGGATTAATGGTTGTTCTTCACCCAAATTTCTCCTCTTTGACCTTGTGTTGGCTGCAACACCTTGAGAAACTACTTGATTCATGCCACAGAAATCTTCTGCTTGCCAGTTCACCAATGTGGTGTCATTTGGGGCTGATTGTTGTTGGAATGTTTCTTGTTGTTGATCTGTTTCCTTGACTGCCCTCACCCTCCACACCAGTAGTTGTCACCATCAATGCTTGATTGAGAGCACCATTGAAGCACATGGATTGGTTATGAGGCTCATTGCATGGAAAACACCAATCATATTCCTAAGCAATGTTGTTCTGTGTTGGCACTAATGCCTTAGAGGTAGATATGGCATTTGGATTATAGGGTTGGAATGGTCTATTGGTAGGAGGCCTTGTTTGATTCATATTTGCAGCTGGATTAGGTGGTCTTTGTGGTTGGTATGGCTTCCTATTAGGCTGAGCTTGGGGTTGATAAGAAGGTCTGAAACCTTGGGCTTGTTGCCTCTTGAGAGTAACTAGCTCATTGCCTAGATTTTGCAATGAGCTTCATGACCTCTTGAAGCTCATTTGGGGCACTTGGAGACGAAGTGGAAGGTTCCTTTGAACTCTGATTTCTAGGAGTGGGAGAAGGAGCCAAATTAGGTGCTTGACTAGTGTTTGGGCTCTCTAAACTTAGAAACAATGGCATGGGAGGTCTAGGGGCAAGTTTGCCAGCTTGGATCAAACAATTTTCAGCCCTAATGGAAATGATATATGCCATAGGGATAGTTGTGCCTCCCATAGATTCAATTAACATAGAAATATTAGAATTCAAAGCTTTAAGGTAATATAGAAAAGCACCTTCGCTATTGGCTCCTGACTGCCACGAAATCCTATCCCAAGACCTTTGAAATCTGAAGTTGAAGTCAGTCAGCTACTCATTGGGGGCTCTCTTGATAGTTGTCAGCTGCTCCAAAAGAGACAAGTTGTCTCCCTTCTCTCCAAATTACTCATGAAGTGCAATACATAGCTGATTCTAGTTTGTGATAGAACCAGCTCCAAGGCTCCTAAACCATTGCAATGCTTTACCCTTGAATGAAGATGCCAGTAACTTGACAGCCACTTACATTTCATTGATTTCATGGATTGCACAAAGGTTAGCAATATCCTTAACATGATCACCTGGAGTAGTCTGATTTTCTCCGGTGAAGTAGGGAATGTTCTTCAAGGCTGCAATAGGAACTGGATGTTGTGCATTGAGAGCAAGTGGGCTGCTTCCTATGAAGTTGACGTAGGGGTTGTTCTGAGCCATTCTAATTGGTTTTAAAACCCTTGTTGACTGAATGAAAGGTCTACTAGGTGGAGGAGTTGAGAGAGTTCTATTTGGTGGAGATGGAGACCTTTGAATCCTTCTTCTTGGAGATAATTGTAGGCATTCAAACAACACTTCTTCTTCTCCAACTCTTGACCTTGTGGTGATTCTTCTCATGAGTTTTTAGGCCTGCTTGGAACCAATTGATTCTTCCCCAGGAGTCGCGCGGATATTCAAATAATAGCTCTTTCTAAGAAAGAAAAATGTAGCATATGCACATCAACCCCTGCTACAATAAAAATGAGACCTCTAGGTCCCACTAGGCATGTCAAAACTGTTATTACAGACTCACAAAGCACCCCTGGATGCAGATCAGGCTTCTAGGTTGATCACTATAGCATCCAGCAGTGTGATTGCACAACATGGAAACCCTCTCCAAGTGTGGGGACTTGTGAAACTAAGAGAGGAATCTCCATATTAGAGGTGGTTCCTCAAACTCCTCTCGATTAAGATCTATATTTTGTAAAACTATAGAGGTTCGAGATCCTAATCCTACTCTAAACTCGGAAGGAGAGGGATAGAATTGTAAAAATATGAAACTAACTAAAGGTGGTGATGCACCAAAAGGAGTGGTGAAACATTTCTGTCAAGCAAATAGACACAGACCAAAGTTTACAACATAAAACATACACAGACTGATAAGATATAATTTAGGATTTGAAATGAAGCAAATAATACAAAGGACTGGAAACCATTCACAAAGCTTGCATTATCATTTCCAGTGTCAAAATCACTACATTACAACCTTAGAGAGGTAAAAACTGTTACAATCCTTTGGAGAGGTCTGATTCTTGTATCAATCACTTGCTGGAGGTGAAAGAAGAACTCTGCTATGTCAAAATTGTTCCCCTTTTTTAGAAATGAGCCAAATCTAGCTTTTACATTGCAAGGGTCGAGCCCATGGGACAGAAAACGTACAAAAACATGAGAGCCCATCCTCCTCGATTGCAGATGCATTATAACATCATGGGGGACCTTACAAACCCATACCCTATCACTTTGACTAAATTACAGGAGAATGTGACCCATTCTGCATTAAATCTGGTCGCTGAAATGTCACTTCTGGCCATGAACACGTGTCAGATCCGTTTCTCAATTTTCTCTCTCCATACTACACCAAAATTCAATATTAACCCTAGAATCATGTAGATAATTTCATAAGCTTTCCGTTGATATAAAGAACGTGCAAATCCGAGCTCTAGATCGAAAGATATGTCGATCTGAAGATTTAGGGCACAAAACAGTGAAAACGTGTTTTGAAAATCTTTCCCACGCTCTATCACCTGGATGACACGTGTCAAGTGGTGATTGTATGCGTAATTCTCTCTCCTTCCTTGATTCATTGGACATGTGTCATCTTTTTATTGGCTGGTCGGTGCTTAAAACCTCACCCTTTGACTTTTGGATTTTCTCCTTGTGACACATGTCGTGATTTGATTGGTCTCATGCGGGTCCAGTCTACCGGCTTTTCACACCCTTCGCGTTCCTCTATCCCGATGTCCCAAATTGTTTGGGAAAAAAACTCCCGATCCACCCGAAATGGGCTTCCTTGTCCCTCATTCAGCCGATGACATGTGGCATTGCTTGATTGGCTTTCAGCTCCTTCGGCTATCCGCGTCCCACGCGTCCCTTTGCCCCAACCGGCCCAAAGTCTTTGAAGTTCCCCATTTCAGATGAACCAGCCGGTTCACACCATTCGTGTACATTTGTTCCAACTGTCCCGAACTGTCTAGGAAAAATTCTTCCAAATTGCCCAAAATGGGCTTCCTTTGCTCTCGGCCGCTTCACCTTTTCACGTCCTTCGCATCCTCACGGCCCAGATGTCCCAACTACTTAGTGTGAAAGTTCTCCTTTTCGGCCAAATCGGGTGGTTCGCGCCCTTCGTGTCTTCATGTCCCAAATGTCCCAGAGCAGTTAGTCAATTTTCTTCTCCTTCGGCTGAACCAGCTTTCCGTGTCACACACGTCCCGATGGCCCGAATGTTCCTTCACCTGGATCGCCTGGCACCTTTCCGATTTGATTCGCGCCCAGATGTCCCTCATGTCCCGACTGCTGCGAGGACTAGGACTTAGCCAATTTTCACAATTTTTTCTAGCCCAAGCTTGTTTTTTGCAGCCTTTTCACCTTTTCTCAGAACTTGCTCTTTTCAACCTAGATAGGAGAGTTAGAAAAAATTCTGAGGGGACCCTAGAAACATGATTTTTGCCCTGAATCCATCCATTTGCCTGGGACTTGAGAATTCTGATGTATGTTATCAAATCAACCCTGGGGGTGAATTTGGATAACAGTACCTTTTAGGGATTAGTATCCATAAAACAATACCCGATAACCAAATTGAAGAATTGTATCTTCTAAGTCCTTCAAGGTTTTAATTTCTATTTTTAACATTTCTAAAAGTTCGGTGTGTAACTTGACAATGATTCAACCTTTTAGAGGCATATTCAAAAGCACATCTAGCGAATCCATCTAGTAAATAACTCATTCTCGAGTTCAGGACACTGTTTTCCATCCATTTCCATCCATCCTTCTTTTCTTCTCTTTCATTCTTTTCCATTCCATGAAGTCAGTGCAATCATGACTTCATTTCCATCATGGAACTCACATTTTCAACAACAACAAGATATCACACCTCCAACATGTTTTACAAATCCTCCAAATCAGCATTTTGGTCAAATTCAAAATCAACATGTCTACCCATATGAGCGGAAAGTACCAAAGTCAATTTGGTTGTGAAGCACATCAAGAGCAAGGATACGCATGTAATGAAGACAATCAAATGGAAGATGCAGATTTTGTGGAAAAAATCCAAAAGATGGTGAAAAATCAAGAGCAACAACTCAAATGAAAGCTTTAATTGGTGCAGGACTTCTTTTCCATGGGGAGGCCCTTTTCCAAGACACTTCAGCCCTCGGAGAAGCTAGATTTCATGATGGAGATATTGCCCCAACTTGCACAATGGACAAAGAGAAATAGAGGCCTATACACTTGGTGTTGAAAAACCTCGTCAATGGGTAAGTTCTACACCATCATCGGTTTTCTCTTCCCATTACTCAAGCAGCATCATCTCATTTGGAATCTCAAATTCTAAATCTAGCCAATGCTACCCTAGGAGTTAATTCCATTTCTCCATTCCCTAGTCTCCTGCCACACCTCAATTCTTCTTTCCCCTTTCCTTCCAAACAGTCATCCCCTCCACAAGAGCTAATAGAAATACCCTCTCCTCTAAAGAAACAAGATTTTCTACTTCCTCCACCACCACGAAAAATTTCCAAGCCATTTGAGTTACAATCCACTTCTCTCGAGTCTTACATTCCCAAATCCATGTTGGGAGGATAAAAATCAGAATTCTAGTCAAGGAAAACAACAACAAAAAGAAAAGCCAAACAAGGATGAAGAAATTCGAAGTCTCAATAGTTGGGCTCTTAAATTTGGGATGACAAAGATCCCTTTGATGGTTAAGCCTTTAGAAGAGGTTGGAGTTGGAAAACAAGTGGTGGTTAGGACTAAATTTTGCTAAGTAGGAGAAGAGAAAAGAGAGAAGCAGATCAACAATCAGTTTGCTCGTAAAGTAGTGTCCATGTTAGCATTCTATTTGAAGAGAATGTTGATTCAATTCAAGTTGTACAATCAGCCATGGAGGAAGAAATCTTGAAGAAGATCTTGCAGTGCCAACTTGTCCTCTAGAGAAGTAGATCGAAGAGTTTGACTTAACAAACTTCATGCTTAGAGGAAGAGTTCTATCAAGAACAGGATTGTCTTCAAGTAGTAGAAGAGGGAGAAGCTGCTCCAAATCCTAAAGAAGAGGAGCACATTCTAGATGTGGAGGAGAAAAGTGCAGATCCAAGGGGTTTGAGCACAAAGTAGGCTACAGGAGAACCTTCAGTTCTTCTTTCTACTTCATCTCTCTCAAGTTCTAGTGTTGAAGAAGAGTTTGATCTCTCAAACTCAATGTTGGAGGATGAAAGAAACCATGATGATCAAGTTCTGAGATCAAGAGGACACCATGGAGGAAGTTGAGCATTTATAGCGGGAAAACAATGAGGTAGTGTATCGTTAGATTTGGAGGACTGTTTTGATGAAGAAGAACCCGTTGAGTTCCTACAATTCTCTCTTTCATCATCCACGTTCCAAACACCCGAGCTCACTCTTGTCATGAAGGAGAGCACCCATTTACAAAGAGCTCCGCATCTTATAGCAGCTCTTTGGAACCAAGTTTGGAAGATTTTAATCTTTCATGTGCTTCATCGAGGAAGAGAAAGGGAAGAAAGGTTCTACCATTGCTTCCACACCATCCATTCAAGAGGGTCTACAAGAGAAATACATTCTTGGAGTTGAAAATTATGGAAACGGGCATACTCAAAGGACCATACCTTGCCCAATCAGATATTTGGCTTTATTGGAGCCAAAGGAGAAGTCACAACTAGTCATGCTTGCTTCTAAGCATGAGCTTGAGTTACAAAGAACCAAGGATCAGCTGTCATACCTCTCCAATCCAAATGCAGAGCAACTAAAAGAGGTATTGGATTTGTTTTTAGTTAACACATTATTAATTTGGGTAGAAGACTAGCTTCTTGTTGATTTTCCATTCATCCAATCAGCCATGTTTAGTGCCAAATCAGTTGCATGGTTGCCAATTTTGAAGAAAGGAAGCTATTTTGCACAACCAGTTGCAAGATTTGTTTAGCTCACCTTTGTTTCCAGTTAGAGTAGAGTAGGTAGGTTTACTTTCAGTAAAAGAAGTGCTTTTGCACACTCTGCATGTTCCATTTGGAGCATGTATGATTTTCAGTTTTGTACATAGTTTTCGTGCTATCCATTTTGGTCTTGCATAGTTCATTTTAGTGGAATTTTGGTGAGAACAACTCTAAGTTCAATGGAATTCAAGTGGCTCAGAGGGAAGTTTTCAAAGTTCATATCAGTTTTCAGGCTTTCTTATGACTCCATGCCTAATGGATTGCTAAAAGGCCACCGATCTTCTACCTAACAGTAAGTGATCCTGTTGAGTCACCAAATTGTTGTATATATATTCACCGTAGGTAGATATAGACAAACGGAAGAATATGGAAATCAAAGAATGTCATTAATGTGCCAAGGCAGGTAAAGGGCGCATGAAAATGGATGTCGACATGAAAATGGATGCGCCAAGGCGCAGGTAAAGGGCACATGAAAATGGATGTTGATATGTAAATGGATGTGCTAAGGTGCAGGTAAAGGGTACATGAAAATGGATGTCGACAAAAATATGGATGCGCCTATGGCACACCTTCAGAGGTGCAACATTACGAGCACCGACAGAAGCAAACCTTCGACCAGCATATTCATGACCCATAACTTTTCATAGGAGCTCGATTAACGTAAGGTTAGACTTTTCGAAAGCTTATGAGGTCCTCTATTGCCACAAGTTCTTAATTGGGTGGGAACAAGTTCTTAAAAATTTAAAATACAGTTCACCACTTTTTGGGTTTGCTAGGTTCTCACCTACCACCATAATGAGATGAATTAAATGCAACCTAGAGGTGGTTGGGGTAGGTTTGGAATTCCTCTCTCTTTTCTCTCTCATTCTTCCTATAAATTGTAAGGAGGGGATTCTTTCTAAAGGTTGGACATTCTTGTTTTGCCCCTCCCTTCTTCTCTTTGGCAGGTGAATTTGTGGAGTTCAAACCTCCCATCTAAAACTGTAATGCAACTTTGCCTCTTGGCATTTTGTGGTGTATTGTATCAATATTTGGAGCACATAATGCATGTCTGTGGATGATTCTCAACCCTCTCTGTGTTCATTTGCATCCTCTTGATCTTTCATAGCAAATCTGGTTATCTATGCATGATCTTGCATTACATTTTAATGGTTTGTGTTTATTGGCAAGATAGGTGTTCTTCATTCCTCGGTGCATCACCTTTGTAGTTTAGGTTTTATTTTATGCATTTTCTTACCCTGTCTCCTTGGAAAGTTAGTTTAGGTTTTTGAGTAAACCCTCTACATTTTTACGTGTGCATCTGAATAGAGGAATAGGAACCGGCCTTCATCCAGAGAGCTTTTCCGATTTCGTAAGGTCCCACACTTGGGAAAAGCTCCATGTTATGTAATCGCACTGAGAGTCTCAACCCATCGAGTTGTAAACATTCAGGGGTGCTGTGATTCACCATCAAC
This sequence comes from Taxus wallichiana var. yunnanensis, assembly GCA_018340775.1. Taxonomy (NCBI): domain Eukaryota; kingdom Viridiplantae; phylum Streptophyta; class Pinopsida; order Cupressales; family Taxaceae; genus Taxus; species Taxus wallichiana. Next base: position 1,013,221,471 of record CM031234.1, on the reverse strand, counting down.
AGTTTTGGCACACCGGTGGGACCAAGAGGTCATTCCACAAGATTTGAAGGAATTTTCAAGAAATTTGGACTAAAAATTGTAGGTTTTACAATTTCAGATTTTTCACCTTCCAGGCTGAACTTTGAAATTGATTTTCAAGGGCTTAACTTGCTCAAAACAAGTCAAAATTTCACCAGTTGATAGATCGGGGGATAATATTCAAAAGGGTATTCTTATATTTTTGAGATTTTGACTTTCAAAATTTCATGGTTTTTAGTATTTCAGGTTTTCTCAGTTGCCTTGCATGACCTGAGTTTCACATACCTTTTTGCTCCGCAAAAAATACCCGATAAATGAATTGAAGAATTGTATCTTTCGAGTCCTTCAAGGTTTTAATTTCTATTTTTAACATTTGTCGAGTTCAAGTGTGTAACTTGACAGATTCAACCTTTTAGAGGCATATTAAAAAGCACATCCGGTGACTCATCTCGGTAAATAACTCATTCTCTCGAGTTACGAGACTCCATTTTCCATCCATTTCCATCCATCCTTCTTTCTTCTCTTTCATTCTTTTCCATTCCATGAAGTTGTGTAATCATGACTTCATTTCCATCATGGATCTCACATTTTCAACAACAGCAGTATATCACACCTCCAACATGTTTTACAAATCCTCCAAATCAGTATTTTGGTCAAATTCAAAATCAGCATGTCTACCCATATGAGCGGCAGTACCAAAGTCGGTTTGTTGCTATGAAGCACATCAAGAGCAAGGGTACACATGCAATGAATACAATCAAATGGAAGATGCAGATTTTGTGGAAAAAATCCAAAAGATAAAGGTCAAAGATGATGCAATCAAGAGCAACACTCAAATGAAAGCTTTCAGAATTTGTTGTAGGACTCCTTTTCCATGGGGAGGCCCTTTTCCAAGACACTTCAGCCCTCAGGAGAAGCTAGATTTCATGATGGAGATAATCGCCCCAACTTACACAATGGACAGCAGAAATAGAGGCCTATACACTTGGTGTTGAAAACCTTTTCAATGGGTAAGTTCTACACCATCATCTGGTTTTTCTCTTCCCATTATTCAAGAAACATCATCTCATTTGGAATTTCAAATTCTAAATCCAGCCAATGCTACCCCAGGAGTTAATTCCATTTCTCCATTCCCTAGTCTCCCACCACACCTCAATTTTTCTTTCCCCTTTCCTTCCAAACAGTCATCCCCTCCACAAGAGCTAATAGAAATACCCTCTCCTCCAAAGAAACAAGATTTTATACCTCCTCCACCACCATGAAAAAATTCCAAGCCATTTGAGTTACAATCCACTTCTCCTCTTGCATTCCCAAATCCATGTTGGGAGGATAAAAATCAGAATTCTAGTCAAGGAAAACAACAGCAAAAAGAAAAGCCTAAAAAGGATGAAGAAATTCTAAGTCTCAAGAGTTGGGCTCTTAAATTTGGGATGAAAAAGATACCCTTGATGGTTAAGCCTTTAGAAGAGGTTGGAGTTAGAAGACAAGTGGTGGTTAGGACTAAATTTGTGTAGCGAGAGAGAAGAGCAAAAAGAGGAAGTAGAACGGTAATCGTTTGCTCGAAAGTAGTGTCCATGTTAGCATTCTATTTGAAGATAATGATGATTCAATTCAAGTTGCACAATCAGCCATGGAGGAAGAAAGCATCGAAGAAGATCTTGCAGGTGCCAACTTGTGCTCTAGAGAAGTAGATCGAAGAGTTTGACTTAACAAAATTCATGCTAAAGGAAGAGTTCTATCAAGAACAGGATTGTCTTCAAGTAGTAGAAGAGGGAGAAGCTGCTCCAAATCCAAAATAAGAGGATCACATTCTAGTCTGTGGAGGAGAAAAGTGCAGATCCAAGGGGTTTGAGCACAAAGCAAAGCTACTGGGGGAACCTTCAGTTCTTCTTTCTACTTCATCTCTCTCAAGTTCTAGTGCTAAAGAAGAGTTTGATCTCTCAAACTCAATGTTGGAGGATGAAAGAGACCATGATGATCAAGATACAGATCAAGAGGACACCATGGAGGAAGTTGAGCATTTGTAGCAGGAAAACAATGAGGTAGTGTATCTGTCATATTTGGAGGAATGTTTTGATGAAGAAGAACCGGTTGAGTTCCTACCATTCTCTCTTTCATCATCCACGTTCCACACACCTGAGCCTACTGTCATGAAGGAGAGAACCCTTTTGCGCAGCCGCATCTTATAGCAGCTCTTTAGAACCAAGTTTGGAAGATTTTAATCTTTCATGTGCTTCATCGAGGAAGAGAAAGGGCGTAAAGGTTCTACCATTACTTCCACACCATCCATTCAAGAGGGTCTACAAGAGAACTCCATTCTTGGAGTTGAAAATTAGGAAATGGGCATACTCAAAGGACCATACCTTGCCTAATCAGGTATTTGGCTTTATTTTGACCAAAGGAGAAGTCACAACTGACCAGTCATGCTTGCTTCTAAGCATGAGGATGAGTTACAAAGAACCAAGGATCAGCTGTCATACCTCTCCAATCCAAATGCAGAGCAACTAAAAGAGGTATTGGATTTTTTTAGTTGACACCTTGCTAATTTTGGTAGAAGACCAGCTTCTTGTTGATTTTCCATTCATCCAATCAGCCATGTTCAATGCTAAATTAGTTACATGGTTGCCAATTTTGAAGAAAGGAAGCTATTTTGCACAACTAGTTGCAAGATTTGTTTAGCTCACCTTTGTTTCCAGTTAGAGTAGAATAGGTAGGTTTACTTTCAGTAAAAGAAGTGCTTGTGCACACTCTGCATGTTCCATTTAGAGCATGTATGATTTTCAGTTTTGTACATAGTTTTGGTGCTGCTGGTTTTTCTCTTGCACAGTTCATTTAAGTGGCATTTTGGTGAGAACAACTCTAAGTTCAATGGAATTCAAGTGGCTCAGAGGGAAGTTTTCAAAGTTCATATCAGTTTTTAGGATTTCTTATGACTCCATGCCCAATGGATTGCTAAAAGGCCACTGATCTTCTACCTAGCAGGCAGGTGATCCCGTTGAGTCACCAAATTGTTGTATATATCTTTCCCCGGTAGATATAGACAAACGAGAAGAATATGGAAATCAAAGAAACTCAAACCCCGACATTTAATGCACCAAGGCGTAGGTAAAGGGTGCATGAAAATGGATGTCGACATGAAGATAGATGCACCAAGGTGCAGGTAAAGGGCACATGAAAATGGATGTCGACATGAAGATAGATGCACCAAGGTATAGGTAAAGGGTGCATGAAAATGGATGTCGACAAAAATATGGATGCGCCTATGGCACACCTTCAGGAGGCATAACATTTTGAGCACCGACAGAAGCGCACCACGACCCATATATTCAGATGGCCATAACTTTTCATAGGGAGCTCAGATTAACGCAAGGTTGGACTTTTCGGAAAGCTTACGAGGTCCTCTATCGCCAAAAGTTCTTAATTGGGTGGGAAAAATTTCTTAAAAATTCAAAATACAGTTCTCCACTTTTTGGGTTTGCTAGGGTCCTCACCTACAACCATAATGAGATGAATTAAATGCAACCTGGAGGTGGTTGGGGTAGGTTTGGAATTCCTATCTCTTTTCTATCTCATTCTTCCTATAAATTGTAAGGAGGGGCTTCTTTCTAAAGGTTATACATTCTTGTTTTCCCCCTCCCTTCTTCTCTTTGGCGCAGTGAATTTGTGGAGTTCAATCCTCCCATCTAAAGCGTAATGCAACTTTGCCTCTTGGCATTTTGTGGTGTATTGTATCAATATTTGGAGCACATAATGCATGTTTGTGGATGATTCTCAACCCTCTCTGTGTTCTTTTTGCATCCTCTTGATCTTTCGCTGCAAATCTAGTTATCTCAGTGCATGATCTTACATTACATTTTAATGGTCTGTGTTTATTGCCAAGATAGGTGTTCTTCATTCCTCAAAGTGCATCACCTTTTTTAGTTTAGGTTTTATTTTTATGCATCTTCTTCCCCCTGTCTCCTTGGCAAGTTAGTTTAGGTTTTTGAGTAAACCCTCTACATTTTTACGTGTGCATCCGAATAGAGGAATAGGAACTAGCCTTCATCCCAGAGCTTTTCGATTTCGTAAGGTCTCACACTTGGGAAAAGCTCCATGTTATGCAATCGCACCGAGAGTCTCAACCCATCGAGTTACGTATATTGGGGTGGAGTGATTCACCATCAACGAAACCTCTCTTCCAAAGTGTGGGACTTGTGAAAATGAGAGAGGAATCTCTAGAATATAGGATGGTTCCTTAAACTCCTCCGATTTAGATCTATATTTTGCACAACTACAGAGGTTCTAATCCTAATTCTACCCTAGATGCAAGGAGACAGGGATAAAAATTCAAAAATGAAACTAAATTAAAGATGGTGATGCACCAAAAGGAGTGGTGAAACATTTTTTGCCATGTAAATAGACACAAATTCATGAAATGAAACAAGGGAAAACATACACAAGCTGATAGATGTAATTATAGGTCTTAAAATGAAGTAAAACAATACAAACAGAGGACTGAAAGCATTCACAGAGTTTGCACTGTCAATTCCATGTAAAAATCTCTTGCATTCCACCATCAAAGAGGTATAAACCTGTTACAAACTGTGAAAAAGGTCTGATTCTTACAACTATCACTTGCTGGAGGTGAAAGAAGAAGTTTTCAATGCCAAAAAGTGTTCAACTTGAAGAAATGAGCCAAATCTAGCTTTTACATTGCATGGGTCGAGCCCAGGAGAGAGAAAATGTAAAAAACATGGGAGCCCATTCCTCATTGATGGAAAATGCATTAAAACAGCATGGAGGACCTTACAAACCCATACCCTATCATTTTTGACCATATTGGAGAAGAATGCGACCCATTCTGTATTAAATTTGGTTGTTGAAATGTCATTTCTGGCCATGGACATGTACCAGAACCGTTTTTTATTTTTCTCTCTACAAACTAACCAAAATTATAAATTTACCATGGAATCATGTAGAGAATTTTAACATCTTTCCAATGATATAAAGAACATGAAAATCTGAGCTCTGGATCAAAAGATATGATTGTTTGAAGATTTAGGGCAAAAACGGCCCAAAAACGGATCGGGGAAATTTTTTCAAAATTCTCCACGCTCCGCTCGGTCGATGCCATGTGTCGGGTGCTGATTGGCTGTGCAATTCTCTCTCATTCCATTTCCGTGGGTTTTCCTTTGAAAATTTTGACTTTTCTAGACTTTGGAAAAATTTCATTTTCTCCCCGCGCCCCGCCACTTGGGACACGTGGCATCATTTGGTTCGTCGACAGGGGCGTGGGGAGAACCTTTACCTTTTAGTTTTTCAGCCAAAAATTTTGCTAAATTTTCTAAATCCTCCCTGAGCTCCACACTCCCCTTCTCCTTAGGACACATGTCCTCCTCCGGTTGGCTCGGGCCAACCCTCCAACTCGCCCCATTGAAAACTCGACAAAAACACTAAGTGAAAAGTTCACCCTCTCCTCCGCCGCTCGGGCTCCAATGGACACGTGGCCCATTCTTATTGGGTGCGGGCTATGCGGGCTGATTTTGGCCTTTGAAACTTTTACAACAAACTTAGCAAAAATTTCCATTTCACCCCGACGCCCGCGAGCCTCCCTCGACACGTGTCGAGTTCCTATTGGCCGCGGGCCAAAATTCAAAAATTTGCCCTTCTCAAACACTTAGCAAAAATTTCATGCACCTCCCCTTGTGACACATGTCACAACCTGATTGGTCCGCGGGCCCTGTGGGCAAAATTTTTCATTTTGAACCTTCGACCAAAATTGTTGAAAAATTTCAAACTTGCCTCCGACCCCCGAACTCCTCTGCCACGTGGCAGCTTCCTATTGGCTGTGGGCCTTAAATGGGAAAAATTTTCACAAAAACTCCACCGAGCCATAACTTGAAAAATATAAGGAGTTAGGAGGAAAACTTTACCTTTCTGGAAAGCTGAGAGAGAGCTCTATCTGATGGTACTATTTCTAAAAAGAGTTGAGTGCCTAAAAATCAAAAAATGTAGACTAAGGCACAAGAGAGGAAAGAACACAAGGAGTTAGCCACAAAAATGAGTTAGGGCACCATTTTGGATAACAATTTTGGTGAATCAGAGGGGTCATATACCTGCTAGATAAAAATACCAGTTTCCTGAAGCAGTCCATTGGGCATGGAGTCATCAAATATTCTATTTAGAACCTCAACTAACTTAGAATGTGCAAGGAGGAAGATGGAATATCACCCGATGGAAGCAAGGACTGCAAAACATCTCCATAGACAAGCAAACCGTGCCAAAGCACTTAGCAAAAACAAAACTAACCTACAAAGAAAACAATGTGCACAAGCACTTGGAGGAATGAAAATATAATCTAATATTTACAAGGTGGTAAATTTCCCTCTAGAAGTAATGCTTGAGATAGATTCCATTGACTGGAATTTGCAGTTCTTCACCATTCAATGAGGCCAATTAGAAAGCATTGTTGTTCTTGCACTTCGTGACCATGTATGGGCCACTCCAAATGGCATTAAACTTTGAATGCCTTCCCGCTTTATTCTATCCACATCCCATTTCAACACTAGATCTCCAACCTAAAAATATCTATCCTTGGCCTTCCTATCAAAGGTCTTTTTGATCAAAGCTTGATCCTTTTCCATTACTTGGGATGCCGATTTCGACCTTCTACAGCTCCATCAACACCGCATATCTCACCTCCATGGGCTCATACTCTAGAAACTCTAATTGCTTCATGAGTTCCAATGTTGGCAACTCAAGTGACATGGGCAAGATTTCCTTTCTTCCATAGACAAATTTGAATGGAGAGTTACTTGTGGATCTCTTGGGAGTTATCCTATCAGCCCATAAGGCTAATTTAAGTTTGGTATGCCAAGACCTCTGATTCTCATCAAGAGTCCTCCTAATGATCCTCAACAAGTTCTTGTTTGTAGACTCGGCCTAGCCATTACCTTGAGGGTAATAGTTTGATGAAGTGCTTAGGTAGATCCCATTCTTGACAGCCCATTCAATCACCTTGGATCCAATGAATGCCAATGCATTATCTGAGATTATTGTAGCAGGTATACCAAATCTGGTTGTTATCCCCTCATAAAAGTCTAAGATGCTGGACTCATTTGCTTCTTTGAGTGCTATCGCTTTCTTGATCCATTTGGTGAAGTAGTTCGTGGCTGTCAAAATCCATTTGTGCCCTTAACTTGAATTGGGATTAATGACTCCAATGAAGTCTAAACCCCATTACATGAATGGATGGTCAACTGAGATTGGATGCAATGGAAGGGTAGCAAGTCTATCTTTTCCGTGAAGAATGCACAATTCTTACACCTCTTAATCCATGCATAGCAATCACTAAAATTTTTAGGCCAATAATAACTAGCCTTCATGATGTTTAGAGCTGTCACTCTTGGTGAAAAATGACCACCAATCTGGTCCACCATGGAATTCTTCCAACACCCTATGAATTTGATTTGTGCTAATACATCTCATCAAGCACTCCATTCACATCTTTCTTGAACAAAACTCCATCAACAATGGCATATGGGACAGCCTGCAATCTAAAGTGTCTTCTTTGAGTCTTGTTCACTGGGGGACATAGACCTATGCTTAGGAAGTGTATAATACCTTGGGTCCAGCAAGGAGTGGGGACAGCATTGTCTTCTTCTTGATTGCCACTTGGCTCATGGCTGTCTTGGACTGTCAAAACAACCTCTTCTTCATTGCATACTTATTTTTTCTCCCCAAAACTAGCTACTCACACAATCATTTCCTCTTTACCAGCTTGGTGATCTTGATCTCAATGTCATAATCCATGACATGGGTGACCCAACCTACCCTTTTCTTGTTCAAATATTTGTTGAGGAGGAAGTCCTTAACCCAAACATGTGAGACCAGCAACTGGACCTTATTTTTTGAGACTAAATGCTTGAATTTCTTCAAGCTTCTGATTACTACCAGCACATGCTTCTCAATAAAATATTACTTCACCTCATAGTCATCTAGGATCTAGCTGAAGAAGGTAATTGGCTGCTCATCATTATCCTTGTTTTGCTATACCAAAAGGGAAAAAAATAGTGCCATTAGCTCCAAATGCATAGAGGATGAAATCCTGGAGAAGTCCGGCAGTAGATGAGAGTTGGTGCTTGAGAAATGGCTTCTTTGATTGCTTCAAAACTCTCCTCGCCTTATGATATCCACTTGAAAGCCATGATCTTCTTTAACATTTTGGTGATGGGCTTGACAAGGGCTGTAAAATCTGGGACAAACCTCCGGACAAAGTTTATTCTCCCCAAGAAACTCTGAAGGGCCTTCTTGTGGCTTGGCAATGGTAGTGCTCTTATGGCTTCAACCCTCTTTGGATCAATTACTAATCCTTCTTTGGAGACAATATGGCCAAGGAGCTTTCCTTCATGTGCAAGAAAGATACACTTCTTAGGATTGAAAGACATTCCAAATCTCCCGCACCTCATGAAGACTTGTCTCAAATGAGAGAGGTGGTCTGCTACATTCTTGGAAAAAAAATGATATCATCAAGGTAAATCAGCACCACATTATTAATCAAACCTTTGAATGCCGTGTCCATTGCCCTTTGGAAGGTAGCACTAAGTGTTGGACAGCCCAAATGGCATCTTCCCCGTATGCAAAGTCTCCCATTTGGTTGTGAAGGTTGTCTTGAACTTGTCTTCTTCCTTCACCCTAATCTGATCAGAGCTTGAGTAGCCATCAAGTAGTGAAAACCTCTCAGAGCCAGCCACAACTTGCAAGATTTACTCCATGGAAGGGAGTGGGTAATGCTCCTTGAGAGATGCTATATTTAAGTCTTTGAAATCAACACACAATCTGATATCTCCACTCTTCTTTCTCGATCGAACCAACTTGGTAACCCAACTAGAATGCTTGATTGGGAATATGATTCTTGACTCAATCACCTTGTCCAATTATTTCCTCATGAGAGGCTCCATGTGTGGATTGACTGGTCTTTGTTTCTACTTGACAGGCTTAATATTTGGATCCATTTCAATGGTATGCTGATCTAAGTTGGGATTGAAACCTTTCAAATCTTCGTAGCTCCAAGCAAACACATCTGGTAATTCTTGACACAACTGCATGAACTCATACCTTTCTTGCTCAGTTTTCATCTTTCCAATTTGCAATGGTTTGTTCTCTTCTACCAAGATGGATACTGAATCCTCTCTCTTGACCTAAATTTTTGCTTTCTCCTTTCTAAACTAATCATTAGGATTAAAAATGGACTCCAAAGTGAGAAGTCCTTGGAAAACTTGTTAGTTATCAACTCGTACCACTTGGTCACCATCTTCATTGCTCCAGCTTTTTTTCTTGATTCTTAGCCTGATAACTCAGCTTCTTCTTGTAAGAAATGGATGATTTATTGGTCATTCTCAAACACTTGCCAACCGATATTGTTATTTGGCAATCAAGGCCTCACAATCACGTCGATGTTTAGCTATACCTTGTCTTGTTAAATGCTTTCCACAATGTCAAAGGCTGCCCCTACTTCTGCAAGCATGTCAACAACTTGATTCTCTTTCCTAGGAATGGATTTGATGCCAAAACCCTCAAAATCTTCCATGAGGTCCCACACCCTATTCTTGTAGCACCTGAGTAGATCATTCTTGGCAGCATGCTATCCCTTGACCTGATTTACAATCAATTCACTATCACCAAAGACTTGCAAGTTCTTTATTTTATTCTTGATTGCCCAATGCATCCCTTACACAAAGGCTTCATATTCAGCAGTTGTTATTGGAGCATGCAAACTGAAATCTAAGAGCTGAAGTACTTTACTCCTTGAGGTGAAACAAGCATAGCTCCACCTCCGCACCTTGTCTACTCCTTGATCCATCAAAAACAGCTGCCATACTTCATTGTCATCCTTGTGGTTTAGCTTGGTGATGCTAGGAATAGGCTGATTTTCTTCATGTATACAATAGACCCCTAGCTCGATTCTTCTACTTCTTGATCAGATCAAAAGCATGTACCTTGTTTTCCCATTCATCAAGAGTTAGATTCAGGATGCTTCCAACCTTGGTGTCACTTCATCGGTGCTTGGGTGGTCTTCTTGATAAAATGCTGAACAATTGGCGTTGATCGACTTGGAGTGTAAGGCTTAATGTGGAAGTTTGCAATAGGTATAGACCTGATTGAAGCCTTAGTTCCATACCTTGTTCGAATAACATGTGTGACCAATCGTAGAAAAATATCCCCAATCTTGGTCTGTGAAGTCCCTTAACAAGCATAGGGCAAAGAGTGGTGGACGGTCATGACTGATACATCTTGTAAAACAACAACATTCGACATGCATGCAAGGTAAGAATCAAGTTTCTAATCACCCCAATCATGTTGTTATTCTGGTGTCCCATCCAACCGCACTACCCTTTGGATATGGTTTCATACTAGAGCCCTGCTGATCAGCTATTTGTTTAGGCATCACTGAGCTACTTGCCTCGGAATCTATCATGCAATTGTGCACTAACTGATTTCCAATGATTAATGAAACATAGAAAGGAGGGGGCTTCAACATTTTACCTTCATTGTCCTCCATGATTTCCCTCAGGCTGGGCAGCATTTGTGACCACTTTCTCTTGCATCTGAACTTGCTGATTCGAAGTTGGCTAGTCCTTCATGGCAGCTTGTAACAAGTCTCTTTGGCCTGGGATAGATAGGGATTCCCACATTGATATATTAAAATTTGTCTTCTTCATCTCGATCAATGATATCAATAGTGATGAAGGATCTCTTTGCTGTCCCTTTGTTTGCACATTCACTCCTTGCACGTGAGTAGCAACAACTAGTATTTGAGTTGGCCTAGGAGCTGTTCTTGGCTTCCCTTGTGCATTTACAACTGGATTTTGTTTGCCAACCACTTGTGGAATCATAGAAGGTAATGGATTGGTTGGAGCCAATGGCTGTTCTTCACCCAAATTCCTCCCTTTTGACCTTTTGTTGGCTGCAACACCTTGGGAAAATACCTGATTCATGCCACAAAAATCCTCTACTTGCCAATTTACCAACATGGTGTCATTTGGGGCTGATTACTATTGGAATGTTTCTTGTTGTTGGCTATTTGCTTGACTGTCCTCACCCTCCACACCAGTAGTTGTCACCATTAATGCTTGATTCAAAGCACCATTGAAGCACATGGATTGGTTATGAGGTTCATTGCATGGAAAACACTAGTCATACTCCTGAGCAATGTTGTTTTGTGTTGGCACCAATGCCTTAGAGGTAGATATGGCATTTGGATTGTAGGGCTGAAATGGTCTATTGGCAGGAGGCCTTGTTTGATTCATATTTGCAGCTGGATTAGGAGGTCTTTGTGGTTGGTATGGCTGCCTGTTAGGCTAAGCTTGGGGCTGGTAAGAAGGTCTAAAACCTTGGGCTTGTTGCCTTTTTAGAGTAACCAACTCATTGCCTAGGTTTTGTAATTTCTTCATGACTTCTCGAAGCTCATTTGGGGAACTTGGAGATGAAGTAGAAACTTCATTTGAACTCTAATTTCTAGGAGTGGGAGAAGGAGTCAAATTAGGTGCTTGATTGGTGTTTGGACTCTCTAAACTTGGAAACAATTACATGGGAGGTCTAGGGGCAAGTTTACCACTTGGATCAAACAATTTTCAGCCCTAATGGCAATGTTATAAGCCATAGGGATAGTTATGCCTCCCATGGACTGAATCAACATAGAAATATCAAAATTTAGAGCTTTGAGATAGTAGAGAAAAGAACCTTTCCGCTTTGTTGGCCTGACCGCCACCGGAATTCTCTTCTAAGTCTTTTGAAATCTGAAGTTAAAATTGGTCACCGCTCATTGGGAGCTCTCTTGATGGTTGTCACTGCTCCAAAAGAGACAAGTTGTCTTCCTTCTCTCCAAATTGCTCATGAAGTGCTATACATAGTTTATTCCAATCTGTGATTGAACCAGCACCAAGGCTTCTAAACCATTGCAATGCTTTCCCTTGAATGAAGATGCCAAAGAACTCGACATGTGACCACTTGCATCTCATTGATTTCATGAATTACACAAAGGTTAGCAATATCCTTAACATGATCACCTGGAGTAGTCTGATTTTCTCTAGTGAAGTATGGAATGTTCTTCAAGGCTGCAATAGGAATTGGATGTTGTGCATTGAGGGCAAGTGGGCTGTTGCTTGTGAAGTTGACATAGGGGTTATTTTGTGCCATTCTAATTGGTCTTAAAACCCTTGTTGACTGAATGAAAGGCCTACTAGGTGGAGGAGTTGAGAGAGTTTTGTTTGGTGGAGATGGAGACCTTTGAATCCTTCTTCCTCTTTGCCTTCTTCTTGGAGATAACTGCAGGTATTCAAACAACACTTCTTCTTCTCCAACTCTTGACCTTGTGGTGATTCTTCTCATGAGTTTTTAGGCCTGCACTGCTAAAACCAATTGATTCTTCCCTTTGGAGTCGCCAAATATGCAAATTATAGCTCTTTTCAAGCAAGAAAATTGCAGCAGATGCACATCAAATTTGCTGCAATAAAAATGAGACCTCTAAGGTCCCACCGGGTGTGCCAAAACTGTTGTTGCAAATCAACAGCACCCCTGGATGCAAATCAAGGTTCTAAATGATGTTTAGAGCATCCAGTGTGATTGCACAACATGGAAACCTCTCTCTAAGTGTGGGACTTGTGAAAATGAGAGAGGAATCTCTAGAATAAAGGCTGGTTCCTCAAACTCCTCTAATTTAGATCTATATTTTGCACAACTACAGAGGTTCTAATCCTAATTCTACCCTAGATTGTAAGGAGACATGGATAAAAATGCAAAAATGAAACTAAATTAAAGATGGTGATGCACCAAAAGGAGTGGTGAAACATTTTTGCCATGTAAGTAGACACAAATTCATGAAATGAAACAAGGGAAAACATAAACAAGCTGATAGATGTGATTAGAGGTCTTAAAATGAAGTAAAACAATACAAACAGAGGACTGAAAGCATTCACGAGTTTTTGTCAATTCCATGTAAAAATCTCTTGCATTCCACCATCAAAGAGGTATAAACCTGTTACAAACTGTGAAAACGTGTCCGATTTTTACAACTATCACTTCTTTGGAGGTGAAAGAAGATGTTTTCAATGCCAAAAAGTGTTCAACTTGAAGAAATGAGCCAAATATGGCTTTTACAAAGGCATGGGTCGAGCCCAGGAGAGAGAAAATGTAAAAAACATGGGAGCCCATTCCTCATTGATGGAAAATGCATTAAAACAGCATGGAGGACCTTACAAACCCATACCCTGTCATTTTTGACCATATTGGAGAAGAATGTGACCCATTCTGTATTAAATTTGGTTGTTGAAATGTCATTTCTGGCCATGGACACGTATTTCAGAACCGTTTTTTAATTTTCTCTCCAAACATAACCAAAATTAAAATTGACCATGGAATCATGTGTAGAATTTTAACAAATTTCCAATGATATAAAGAACGTGAAAATCCAAGCTCGGATCAAAAGATATGATCGCTTGAAGATTTAGGGCAAAAGCGCCAAAAAGGATCGGTGGGAAAAAATTTCAAATTTTACCTCTTTTTTGTCTTTGGAAAATTTTAAAAATTCTCCACGCTCCAATGGACAGATGCCACATGTCATGTGTGCTGATTGGCAACACAATTCTCTCTCCTTCCCTTTCTGCGGGTTTTCCTTTGAAAATTTTCACTTTTCTAGACTTTGGAAAAAAATTCATTTTCTCCCCGCACCCCACCACTTGGGACACGTGGCATCATTTGGTTTGTCGATAGGGGCGCGGGGAGAACCTTTACCTTTTAGTTTTCGGCCAAAACTTTTGCTAAATTTTCTAAATCCTCCCGAGCTCCGCACTCCCCTTCTCCTTAGGACACGTGTCCTCCTCCGGTTGGCTCGGGCCAACCCTCCAACTCGCCCCATTGAAAACTCGGCAAAAACACTAAGTGAAAAGTTCACCCTCTCCTCCGCCGCTCGGGCTCCAACGGACACGTGGCCCATTCTTATTGGGCGCAGGCTATGTGGGCCAATTTTGGCCTTTGAAACTTTTACAACAAACTTAGCAAAAATTTCCATTTCACCCCCGATGCCCGTGAGCCTCCCTCGACACGTGTCAAGTTCCTATTGGCTACGGGCCAAAATTCAAAAATTTTCCCTTCTCAAACACTTAGCAAAATTTTCATGCGCCTCCCCTTGTGACACGTGTCACAACCTAATTGGTCTGTGGGCCCCGTGGGTAAACTTTTTCATTTTGAACCTTAGACCAAAATTCTTGAAAAAAATTCAAACTTTCCTCCGATCCCCGAACTCCTCTGCCACGTGGCAGCGTCCTATTGGCTGCAGGCCTCAAATGGGAAAAATTTTCACAAAAATATACTTGACCCATAACTTGAAAAATATAAGGAGTTAGGAGGCAAACTTTACCTTTCTCGGAAATATGAGAGAGAGCTCTATCCGATGGTGCCATTTCCAGAAAGCCTTGAGTGCCCGAAAATCAAAAAATGTAGATCGAGGCACAAGAGAGGCAAGAACACAAGGAGTTAGCCACAAAAATGAGTTGGGGCACCATTTTGGATAATAAATACAAATTAAATATTTCTAATGGAAAGAGCATGAAAAAATAAGTACTTTTGCAAAAAATGGCACTCAAAACTGATTTACCGATCAAAAGTTACAATCTTTTTAATATTTTTCTCTATTATTTATTTTAGGTGCCACTAAAACAAAATAAAATGTTGTTGCCTTCACCACACAAATAAAATTAAAGGGGTTGAAGTTAAGCATCTACTAGTAGGAATCACAAGCTTTAAGCCCTCATATGACCATACCATATGACCAAGGGCTAAGGATTTTCCTGAAATAGTAAAAACATGCATAGCTTTCGTGGACCCCTGCCAAAAAAGGAAAGATCCGAAAACCTTTCTATGTGTAAACCAAGATAGATATGCTGTAGTAGAAAAAAACCCCAGTACATATCTCAAGAAATCCAACAAATTCGAATAAATAAAATCACATTTTTTTCCTTTGGCTCAAATCCCGAGGTGCACCTGTGTGCTTCTCTACAAAAAAATATAAAAACACAAACCGACTTCCTCCGAATTTTCTGAGTTTACAATCAATCTTAGGGTTTTCATGCCTTTTGGATCTAATGGAAGCCTCTGTTTTGCATAAAAATACATGCGAAACAAAATATGACCAAATCCCAAATATATGAATATATAATGAATTTATTTGCAAAATAAAACTTACAGATGGATGTCAACAACAACGTCCTACTCTGATACCATGAAAGGAACGATAACCAGATCGTACTAAGCCAAGAACATTGATGCTAATCAAACACCATGATCATAAGATGAAAGCAATTCACCAGAATAACTTTACATAAAACCTTTGCAAACAAATGAGAAACAATATCATATATTATTATGGAACTCAATGCAATACATTGAGAATGGGCCTTGCTTAAATAGGCAAGGAATAACAATCTAAGAACCAGTCAAGGTCATAGATCAAGCCATAAATCAAGGAATTAACTATACCTAACAACTAGATAATATCTCCTAATATATAAATAAGATAAAATAAATATCCACACACATAAGTGGGTGAGAATAAATACAATAAAGGTAAATAAAGTACCTAGGTGAACATGAGCTAAGGTAAATACCTACTCTAACAAAAACTAAATCCTAACAACTAAATACCAAACCCTAAACCCTAAACCCTAAATTATGAGCCCTAAATCCTAAACACTAAACCCTAAACACTAAACACTAAAACTTGAGTCAAACCCTAAACTTAAAATCCTAAACACTAAAACCTAAACCGTAAACCCAATAAACATTAAACCCCAAACCCTCGGCCATGAACAACAAACCTTAAAAATTAAACCCTAAACCTTGAGAATTTAACCCTAAACATTAAACCCGAAATGCTAAATCTAAAACCCTAAACACTAAATCCTACACCCCGAACCCTAAACCTTATACCTTAAACCCAAAACCCTAAATCCAGAGCCATAAACCTTAAACCATAACCCCTAAACCCTAAACCATATACCATAAAAATTAACCCTAATCCCTAAATCCTAAACCTTAAACACTAAACCCTAAACCCTAAACCATAATCCATAAATAATAAACCCTAAACCCTAAACCCGAATCATGAGTCCTAAATTCTAAACATTAAACCCTAAACACTAAACCATAAACCCCGAGCCATAAACCCTAAACACTAAACCCTAAAAATAAATCCTAAACAATAAAAAACAAAATCGTAAACCCCTAAACCCTAAACCCTCAGCCTTAAACCCTAAAACATAAACCTAGAGCTATAAACCCTAAACTCCAAACACTAACTATAAAACCCTAAACCCTTAAAAAAATCTTAAACCCTAAACCCTAAACAATGAGCTCGAGCACTAAACCCTTACCCCTAAACACTATACCCTAAACCCATATCCCTAAACTTTAAACCCTAAACTCTAAACCCTAAACACTAAACCCTAAACCCTATAAAACCTAAACCCCTAAATCCTAAACCTAAAACTCTAAGCCATAAATCCTAAATGCTAATCCATAAAAACTAAACTATAAATTGTGAACCCTCTAAAACATAAATTCATATCCCTAAACCATAAATATTAAACCCTAAATCCTAAACCCTAAACCCTAAACCCTAAACCTTAAACCCTAAATGCTATACCTTGCTCAATAATCCCTAAATCCAAAACCCTAAACCCTGATCCCTAAACCATTAAGTCTGATCCCTAAACCCTAAACCCTAAACTCCAACACATAAAACCTAAACCCTAAACCTTTATCCCTAAATAATAATCCATAAACCCATGAGCCCTAAACTCTAAACCCTAAGCCCTAAACCTTGATCCCTAAACCCTAAACCCTAACCACTAAACCCTAAACCCTAAACCCTAAACCCCGAGACCTAAACCCTAAACCCTAAATCCTAACCCCTAAAAACTAAACCATAAATCCTAAACCCCAAACCATAAATCATGAGCCCAAAATCCTAAACAATAAACCCTAAACACTAAACACTAAACCCTGAGCCCTAAACCCTAAACCTTAAACACTAAACCGTAAATAGTATATCATAGACACTAAAACATAAACCATAAACCCACTAATTCTTAAACCCTCGGCCATGAACCCTAAACCTTGAGAAGTAAAATATAAACCCTAAAACCCAAACACTAAATATTAAACCCTAAACCCTAAACCCCTATCCCTAAAACCTAAATAATGAGCCCAAAATCCTAAACACTAAACCCTAAAAAGTAAACCCTAAACTGTGATCCCTAAACCCTAAAAACTAAACAATAAACTATAACTCCTAAACACTAAAACCTAAACTATAAACCCCCTAAACCTTAAACCCCAAACCTTAAACCCTAAACCCTAAACATTGAGCCATAAACCCCAAACACTAAATATTAAACCCTAAACCCTAAATAATAAATATTAAAACCTAAACCCTAAATTTTGATCTCGAGCACTAAACCCTAAACCGTAGACCCTTCGACCTAAAGTCTAAACCCTAAATTCCTACCCCTAAACCCTAAACCCTAAACTCTAAACCCTAAACACTAAATCCCGAACCCCTTAAACCCTAAACCCCGAACCCTAAAATCTAAGCCCTAAATCCTAAATGCTAAACACTAAACACTAAAATTTGTAAACCCCGTAAACCCTAAACCTTGAGCCCTAAACCCTAAAACCTATACCCTAATCTCTAAAACCTAAAAACAAAAACCTTAAAAACTAAAGCCTAAATCCTAAGCCTTAAAACCTAAAACCCAAACCCTAAGCCTTAAACCATAATCCATTAGCCCTAAACCTTAGACCCTAAACCCTATGAAATAAACCCTAAGCCCTAAATCCTAAGCCCTAAGTCATAAAAAATAAACCCATAGCCTTAAACTGTAAACCTTGAGCCCTAAACCCTAAACCCTAAGTCATAAAAATAAACCCATAGCCCTAAACTATAAACCTTGAGCCCTAAACCCTAAACCCTAAACTATAAATAGTAAACCCTAAACCCTTAGCCCTAAATCCTAACCGGTAAACCCTAAACCATAAACCCTAAACCCAAAACCCTAAACCCTAAAACATAAATTCTAAACCCTAAAAACTTAACCATTAACCCTTATCCCTAAAGACTAAACCCTAAATACTAAAATATAAACCCTAAACCCTAAATCATTAGCCCTAAATCATAAACACTAAACCATAAACACTAAACCCTAAATCCTGAGCCCTAAACCCTAAACCCTAAACAATAAACCATAAATCCTAAACAATAAAACCTAAAATTTAAACCCCATAAACCCTAAACCCTCAGCCTTAAACCCTAAACCGTAAACACTAAACCTTGAGACCTAAACCCTAAGCCCTAAACCCTAAACCCTAAGCCCTAAACAATAAACCCATAGCCCTAAAATGTAAACCCTAATCCCTAAACCCTAAACTATAAATAGTAAAAGCTAAACCCTTAGCCCTAAACCCTAAACCACAAACCTAAATCCTAAACCCTAAATCCCAAATCCCAAATCCCAAAACCTTAACCCCAAACCCTAAACACGATCCCTAAATACTAAACCCTAAACACTAAAATATAGACCCTAAGCCCTAAACCCTAAACCTTAAATCCTAAATCCCAAACCCTTAACCCTAAACCCTAAACACTGATCCCTAAATACTCAACCCTAAACACTAAAATATAGACCCTAAACCCTAAATCCTAAACCCTAAATATTAAACCATAAACGGTGAAACCTAAACTCATATCCTAACACCGTAAACACCCTAAACCCGAACATTAAACCCTATACCCTATACCTTATATTCTTATCCTTAAACGCTAAATGCTTAACACTTAATCCTAAACCCTAAACCCTAAACCCTAAAGCTTAAACACCTATCTATAAAAAAACCCTAAACCCTTAAAGAATAAACCTTAAATAGGAAACCGTAAGCATTAAATCCTAAACCCTAAATTGGGTAAATCCTAAACCCTAAATCATAAATCCTTATCCCTAAACCCTAAACCCTTATCCCTAATACCTAAACCATAAACTCTAAACCCTAAACACTAAACCCTAAACCCTAAAACCTAAATCCTAAACCCTAAAAACTAAACCTTAAATGTAAACCCCATAAACCCTAAACCTTTAGCCCTAAACCATAAACACTAAACCCTAAACACTAAACCATAAACCCTAAACCTTAAACTATAATCCCTTACCCCTAAATCTTAAAAATTGAGACCTAAACAAGAAACCTAACCCCTAAATCATAAACCCTAAATCCTAAAAACTAAAGCCTAAACCCTAAACCCTAAAACCTAAACACCAAATATTAAACCGTAAACCCTAAAACTTTATCCCTAAACCCTAAACACTAAATAATGAGCCCTAAATCCTAAACACTAAACCCTAAAAACAAAACCCTAAACCATAAGACCTAAACCCTAAACAAGAAACAATAAACCATAAAT
This sequence comes from Taxus wallichiana var. yunnanensis, assembly GCA_018340775.1. Classification (NCBI taxonomy): domain Eukaryota; kingdom Viridiplantae; phylum Streptophyta; class Pinopsida; order Cupressales; family Taxaceae; genus Taxus; species Taxus wallichiana. The sequence goes on along the minus strand of CM031234.1, from coordinate 1,013,201,964 downwards.
CTTAAACAAGTAAAACCTAAACCGTAAACCCCATAAACCCTAAACCCTAAACCCTATACCTTGAGCCCTAAACCCCAAAAGCTAAATATTAAACCCCAAACCCTATAGAATAAATATTAAACCCTAAACCCTAAAAGTGAGCTCTAAGCACTAAACCCTAAACCCGTAGACCCTTCAACCTAAATTCTAAACCCTAAACCCATAACCCTAAACCCTAAACCCTAAAATTTAAACCCTAAACTATAAACCCTAAATACTAAAACCTGAACCCCTAAACACTAAACCTTAAATACTAAACTCTAAGCCATAAACCCTAAATTCTAAACCCTAAACACTAAACTATAAATTGTAAACCCCCTAAACCCTAAACCTCAAGCCCTAAACCCTAAACCCTATACCATGATCCATAAAACACAAACCTTAAAAACTAAAGCCTAAACCCTAAGACTTAAAACATAAACCCCGAACCCTAAACCATAATCCATTAGCCCTAAACCTTAAACGCTAAACCCTGAGACCTAAACCCTAATCCTAAACCCTAAACACTAAGCCATAAACAATTAACTCGTAGCCCTAAAATATAAACTCTAAACCCTAAACCATAAATGGTAAACATTAATCCCTAAACCCTTATCCCTAAATCCTAAACCCTAAACCCCAAACCCTAAACTCGAAACCTTAAATCATAAACTATGAAACCTAAACCTTGATCCTTAAACCATAAAAACCATAAACCCTAAACATTAAACCCTATACCCTATATCCTATTATCTTATCCATAAACCCTTAACCCTTAACCCTTAACCATTAACCCTAAACCCTAAATACCTATACCTTTAAAAACCATAAACCCTAAACCCTTAGCCATAAATCCTAAACAATAAATTGTAAGCACTAAATCCTAAACCCTAAATCATAAATCCTCAACCATAAATTATAAATCCTTATCCCTAAACCCTAAATCCTGAAACCTAAACCCTAAACCCTAAATCCTAAACCCTAAACCTTGAGCCCTAAAACCTAAACACTAAACCAAAAACTCTAAACCATAAATCATAAACCCTAAACCCTAAAACCTAAACCCTAAGCCCTAAACTGTAATCCCTTAGCCCTAAACCTTAAACCATGAGACCTAAACCCTAAACCCTAAACCCTAAACAATAAAACATAAACCCTAAACCCTAAACCCTAAACCCTAAACCCTAAACCTTGAACCCTAAACCCTAAACCCTAAATTCTAACCCATAAATACTTAACCCTAAACCCTAAATGTTGAGCCCTAAATCCTAAACACTAAACACTATATCCCGAGCCCTAAACCCAAATCACTAAACCCTAAACTTAAAATCGTAAACACTAAAACCTAAATTGTAAACCCACTAAACCTTAAACCCTTAACACTTGACCATAAACACTAAACCTTAAAAATAAACCATAAACCTTGAGAAGTTAACCCTAAACACTAAATCCTAAACATTAAATCTGAAACCCTTAACACTAAATCCTACACCCTAAACCCTAAATTTTAAACCCTAAACTCAAAACCCTAAATCCTGAGCCCTAAACACTTAACCATAAACCTTAAACCATAACCCCTAAATACTATTCCCTAAACCCTAAACCCTATACCATAAAAACTTAACCCTAATCCCTAAATCCTAAACCCTAAACACTAAACCCTAAACCCTAAACCATAAACACTAAACCCTAAACACTAAATCCTAAACCATAAATCATAAACACTAAACCCTAAACCCTTATGCCTAAACCGTAAACCCTAAATCATGAGCCCTAAATCCTAAACACTAAACCCTAAACCTGAAACCCTAAACCCTAAACCCCGAGCCCTAAACCCTAAAAATTAAACTCTCAACACTAAATCTTAAATCCTAAACCCTAAACCATAAAAAATAAACCTTGAATCATAAACCCCATAAACCCTAAACCTTTAGCCCTAAACCATAAAACCTAAATCCTAAACCCTAAACCCTAAACCCTTAACCCTTAACCCTTAACCCAAAACCCTAAACACCTCTCCCTAAAGAACAACCTAAACCCTAAACCCTTAGCCATAAACAATAAAGAGGAAACTCTAAGCATTAAATATTAAACACTAAATTGTAAATCTTAAACCCTAAATCATAATACCTTATCCATAAATCCTAAAACTGAAACCCTAAACCCTAAACCTTAAACCCTAAATCCTTAACCCTAAACCCTTAACCCTAAACCCTAATCCCTAAACCCTAAACCCTTAACCCTAAACCCTAATCCCTAAACCCTAAACCCTGAGCCCTAAACCCTAAACAATAAAACCTCAACGCTAAACCCTAAATCATTAAAACCTAAACCCTAAAAACTAAACCCTAAATCATAAACCCCATAAACACTAAACCTTTAGCCCTAAACCCTAAAACCTAAACCCTAAACTGTAATCCCTTAGCCCTAAACCTCAAAACCCTAAGACCTAAAACATAAACCCTAAACCCTAAACCCTAAATCCTAAACCCTAACCACTAAACCCTAAACCATAAACCCTAAATCTTAAACCCTAAAACCTAAACTCTAAACCCTAAACACTAAACACCAAAGCCTAGTCCCTAAACCCTAAACCATAAACACTAAAATCTAAACAATAAACCCACTAAACCCTAAACCCCCAAATGTAAATCCTAAACACTAAAATCTAAACAATAAACCCACTAAACCCTAAACCCCCAGCCATGAACCCTAAACCTTGAGAAGTAAACCCTAAACCCTACATATTAAACTCTAAACCGTAAACCATAACCCATAAACCTTAAACCCAAAACCCAAAATCTAAATCCCGAGCCCTAACCCCTAAACCCTAAACCTTAAACCCTAACCCCTAGAACCTATGCCATTTACCCTAAACCCTAAACCCTATACCATAAAACCTTAACCCTAACACCTAAATCCTAAACCCTAAACATTAAACCCTAAACCCTAATCCCTAATCCCTAAACTCTAAACCCAAAACACTAAACACTAAACCATTATCCGTAAACCCTAAACCCTAAATCATGAGCTCTAAATCCTACACACTAAACCATAAATCCTAAGCCCTAAACCCTAATAACTAAACACTAAAACCTAATATGTAAAACCCTAGACCCTAAACCCTAAATACTAAACACTAAACCCTAGGCCCTAAAGCCTAAACCCTAAACACTAAACCTTAAACCTTAAACCCTAAACCCTAAACCCATAACCCTAAAAAATAAACCTTAAACCCTAAATCCTTAACTCTAAACCCTTAACCCTAAACCCTAATCCTTAAACCTTAAACCCCGAGCCCTAAACCATAAACACTAAAACCTCAATGCTAAACCCTAAATCCTTAAAACCTAAACCCTAAAAACTAAACCTTAAATCATAAAACCCATAAACACTAAACATTTAGCCCTAAACCCTAAACCCTAAATTGTAATCCCTTAGCCCTAAACCTTAAAACCCTAAGACCTAAACCATAATCCCTAATCCCTAAACCCTAAATCCTAAATCCTAACCACTAAACCCTAAACCATAAACACTAAACCCTAAAATCTAAAACCTAAACACTAAACACCAAACCCTAGTCCCTAAACCCTAAACCATAAAAACTAAACCCCAAAATGTAAATCCTATACACTAAAACCTAAACCACAAACCCACTAAACCCTAAACCCCCACCATGAACCCTAAACCTTGAGAAGTAAACCCTAAACCCTACATATTAAACTCTAAACCGTAAACCATAAACCATAAACCTAAAACCCTAAACCATAAGGGGTAAACCTTTGAACCCAAAACCCAAAAATCTAAATCCCGAGCCCTAACCCCTAAACCCTAAACCTTAAACTCTAACCCCTAGAACCTATGCCCTTTACTCTAAACCCTAAGATCTATACCATAAAACCATAACACTAATCCCTAAATCCTAAGCCCTAAACACTAAACCGTAAACCCTAATCCCTAATCCCTAAAATCTAAACCCAAAACACTAAACCCTAAACCATTATCCCTAAACCCTAAACCCTAAATCATGAGCCCTAAATCCTACACACTAAACCATAAACCCCGAGCCCTAAACCCTAATAAATAAACACTAAAACCTAAAATGTAAAACCCTAGACCCTAAACCCTAAACACTAAACACTCTACCCTAGCCCTAAAGCCTAAACCCTAAACCGGAAATTCTAAAAACTAAAACCTAAACCGTAATCTCACTAAACCGAAAACCCTCGCCATGAACCCTAAACCTTGAGAAAAAACCATAAACTATAAAACCCAAATATGAAATATTAAACCATAAACCCTAAACCCTTATCCCTAAACCCTAAATCGTGAGCCCTAAATCCTAAACACTAAACCCTAAAAACTAAACCCTACACACTAAACCGTAAACCCTAAACACTAAACAATAAACCATAAACCCTAAACACTAAAACCTAAACTATAAACACCATAAACCCTAAACCCTTAGCCTTAAACCCTAAACCCTAAACCCTAAACCCTAAACCCTCAACGCTAAAGATTAAATCCTAAACCCTAAACCCTTAAAACTAAACCTTAAATCATAAACCACATAAACCCTAAACCTTTAGCCATAAACATAAAACCTAAATCCTAAACCCTTAACCCTTAACCCTTAACCCTTAACCATAAACCCTAAACACCTATCCCTAAAAATAACATCCTAAACCCTAAACCCTTAGCCATAAATAATAAAGAGGAAACTCTAAGAATTAAATCTTAAACACTAAATTGTAAATCTTAAACCCTAAATCATAATACCTTATCCATAAATCCTAAAACCTAAACCCTAAACCCTAAACCCTAAACCTTAAACCCTAAATCCTTAACCCTAAACCCTTAACCCTTAACCATAATCCCTAAACCCTAAACCCCGATCCCTAAACTCTAAACACTAAAACCTCAACTCTAAACCATAAATCCTTAAAACCTAAACCCTAAAAACTAAACCTTAAATCATAAACCCCATAAACCCTAAACCTTTAGCCCTAAACCCTAAACCCTAAACCCTAAACTATAATCCCTTAGCCCTAAACCTCAAAACCCTCAGACCTAAACTCAAACCCTAAACCCTAAATCCTAAACCCTAACCACTAAAACCTAAACCATAAACCCTAAATCTTAAACCCTAAACCCTAAACTCTAAACCCTAAACACTAAACACCAAAACCTAGTCCCTAAACCCTAAACCATAAACACTAAACCCCAAAATCTAAATCCTAAACACTAAAACCTAAACCATAAACCCACTAAACCCTAAACCCCCACCATGAACCCTAAACCTTGAGAAGTAAACCCTAAATCCTACATATTAAACTCTAAACGGTAAACCATAAACCATAAACCTTAAACCCTAAACAATAAAGGATAAACCTTATTCCCAAAACCCAAAAATCTAAATCCCGAGCCCTAACCCCTAAACCCTAAACCTTAAACCCTAACCCCTAGAACCTATGCCATTTACCCTAAACCCTAAACCCTAAACCATAAAACCTTAACCCTAATCCCTAAATCATAAACCCTAAACACTAAACCCTAAACCCTAATCCCTAATCCCTAAACCGTAAAACCTAAACCCTAAACCCTAAACCATTATCCCTAAACCCTAAACCCTAAATCATGAGCCCTAAATCCTACACACTAAACCATAAACCCTAAGCCCTAAATCCTAATAACTAAACACTAAAAACTAAAATGTAAAACCCTAGACCCTAAACCCTCAACCTTAAACCCTAAAACCTAAATCTTGAGTCCCAAATACTACAACCTAAACCCCAAACACTTAAAGTTAAACCCTAAACTCAAACAAATAAATCTTAAACCGTAAACCCTAAAAATTGAGCTCTAAACACTAAACCCTAAACCGTACATCCTTAGCCATAAACTCTAAACCCTAAACCCCTAGCCCTAAACCCTAAACCCTAAACTCTAAACCCTAAACACTAAACCCCGAACCTTGTAAAACATGAACTCCCTAAAACCTAAAAACCGTATAACCCTAAACCCTAAACTCTAAGCCCTAAATCTTAAAGGATAAACCCTAAACAATGAACTATAAATCGTAAACTCCCTACACCCTAAACCCCGAGCCCTAATCTCTAAACCTAAACCCTAAACCCTAAACCCTAAACCTTGAGCCCTAAAGCTAAATCCCAAACCTCAAATACTAAATATTAAACCCTAAACCCTAAAGAATAAATCTTAAACCCTAAACGCTAAACTCTAAGCACTAAAACCTAAACCTTGAGCCCTAATCCCTAAACCATAAACCCTATACCTTATACCCTAATCCCTAAAACCTAAAACAACATCCTTATACACTAAATCCTAAACCCTAAGCCTTAAAACCTAAACCTCAAACCCTAAACCCTAAGCCCTAAACCATAATCCAGTATCCCTAACCCTTAAACCCTAAACTCTAAGACCTAAACCCTAAGCCCTAAGCCCTAAACCCTAATCCCTAGACAATAAATCCAAAACCCAAAACCATAAACTCTAAAACCTTATTACTAAAAACTAAACCCCGAACCCCAAACCCTAACTAACTAATCCCTAAACCGTTAACCCTAAACCCTTAGTCCTAAAACCTAAACCCTAAACCCTAAACAAAAACCCTAAAACATAAAATTTGATCCTTACGCCTTTAACCTTAAACCCTACAAATAAAATGCTAAACCCCGAACCAAAAACCCTAAACCATAACTCCCTAAACCCTACACCCATAGCCCTAAACGTAAACCCTAAACACTAAATACTAAGTCCTAATATCTAAAAACTAAATCCTAAACTATGAGCCCTATACCCTAAACACTAAACCTTGATCCCTAAAAACTAAACCCTGAGCCTTGAGCCCTAAAACTTGAACCCCCTATACCCTATAACATAAACCCCAAACACTAAAAACTTAAACCATAAACCCTAAACCCCTAAACCATAAACCCCCTTAAAACTAAATAGTAAACCATAAACCCTAAGCCCTTAGCCCTAAACCCTAAACCCCACACCCTAAACCCTATACCCTAAACACTTAGCCATAAGTACTAAACCCTAAACAATAAACCCAAAACCCTAAACTCTAAACCATAAACCCTAAACCCTAAACACTAAACACTAAACCCTAAACCCAAAACCCTAAACCCTGAGCCCTAAGTCCTACATCCTAAACCCTAAACATTAAACCATAAACCCTCTAAACCCTCAACACTAAATTCTAAGTTGTAAACCTTAAACCCTAAACCATGAACCCCTAACCCTAAAATATAAGCCTTATAACCTAAACCATAAACCCTAAACAATGAGCCATCAACCGTAAACATTAAACCCTAAACCCTATACAATATATCATAAACCCTTAGCCATAAATCATAATCCTTGAACCGTAAACCCAAAACCCTAAATAATAAACCTTGATCCCTTAACCCTAAACCCTAAAACCTAAACCTCATCCCTAAACCAAAAACATAAACCTATACCCTAAACCGTAAACCCTAATTCATGAGCCCTAAACCCCCGAACTCTAAAAGTTAAAATTTTAGCCCTAACCCCTAAACCCTAAAACCTAAATTCTAAACCCTAAACCCTAAATGCTAAACCCTAATCCCTAAACCCTAAACCCTAAAACATAAACCCTAAACACTAAACCCTAAACCATAAACCATAAAACCCGATCCCTAAACCCTAAACTTTAAAAAAATAAATGCTTATCCCTAAACACTAAACCGTAAACTCTAAACCCTAAAACCTCTAAATCCTAAAACCTAAACCTCGTTCGTAATCCCTAAACCCTAAATGCTGAGAACTAAGCCCTAAACCCTATACCATCTATCCTAATCCATAAACCATAAAACCTAAACCCTAATCGTTGAGCCCTAAATCCTAAACACTAAACCCTAATCCTTAAATCCTAAATCCTAAACACTAAACCATTAACCTTAAAACATAAACTCTAAACACTAAATCCTAAACCCTTAACCCTAAACCTTAAACCCTAAACCCTGAGACCTAAACCCTAAACCCTGAGACCTAAACCCTAAAACTTCAGCCCTAAATTATAAAACCATAGCCCTAAACCATAAATATTGATTCATAAACCCTAAAATGTAAACTACAAATTGTAAACCATAAATCTTAAAACCTTAGCCATAACCTTACACCCTAAAGCCTAAACCCCAATCACTAAACAATAAAACCTAAACCTTAAACCCATATCCCTAAACCCTAAACTATAAATAAATCCTAAACCTTAAACCCTAAACCCTAAACCCTAAACCCTAAAATTTAAATCCAAAACCCTTAGCCTAAATCAATTAACCCTAAAAAAAATTAAACCTTAAGCCCTAAAACCTACACGCTACACCCTACACCCTACACCCTAAACTCTAAAAACTAAACCCTAAACCCAAAAATCAAAACCATAAACCCACCTAAAACCTAAACCCTAAAACATAAACCCTAAACATTAATACAAATCCCTAAACCCTAAATACTAAACCCTAAATCCTAAACTATAAAACCTAAAATATAAACCCTAAAAACTAAATCCTAAACATGAAACCATAAATTTGTATCCCTAAACATTGAACGTTAAACCTTAAACCAAAAACTATAAACCCTAAACCCTAAACACTATACCCTAAAGCATAAAATCTATATCGTAAACCCATTAAACCCAAAACCCTAAATTCTTATCCCTAAACCATAAACCATAAACTTGAAATCCTAAACCATAAACCGTAAACCATAAACCATAAACCCTAAATGTTATACCATAATCCCTAAACCCCGAATCTAAAACCCTAAACCCCGATCCCTAAACCATAAAGTTTGATCACTTAACCCTAAACCCTAAACCCTACACTCCAACACATAAAACCTAAACCCTAAACATTACACCTTTATCCCTAAACAATAATCCTTAAACCTAGGAGCCCTAAACTCTAAACCCATGAGCCTTAAACCCTAAACCCTAAAACCTTAATCCCCTAAACCCTAAACCCTAACCACTAAACCCTAAACCCTAAACCCTAAATCCTAAAATCTAAACACTAAACCGTAAACCGTAAACCGTAAACCGTAAACCATAAACCCTAAATTGTGATCCCTAAATTCAAATACTAAACCCTAAACACTAAACACTAAACCCCGAGCCCTAAAACCTAAACCCTAAACACTAAACCCTAAATCATAAATCCTAAACAGTAAACTCACTAAACACTAAACTGTAAACCTTAAACTCTAAATCCTAAACCTTGAGAAGTAAACCATAAAACCTAAATCCCAAAAATTAAATATTAAACCCTAAACCCTAAACACTAAATATTAAATGCTAAACCGTAACCATAAACCATAAACCCTAAACCCTAAACCCTAAATACTAAACCCTAAACCTTAAATGGTAAACCCTAAACCCTAAACCTTAAACCCTAACCCCTAAACATTAAACCCTAAACCCTATACCGTATAACCTTAACCCTAATCCAAAAATCGTAAAACCTAAACAATAAACTCTAAACCCTAAACCCTACACCCTTATCACTAAACCCTAAAGTCGAATCGTGAGCCTAAAATCCTAAACACTAAACCCTAAAAATAAACCCTAAATAGTAAACCCTAAACCCTAAACCATAAATCCTAAACAATAAAACCTAAACTATAAATTCCATAAACCCTAAACTCTCAGCCCTAAACCCTAAACCCTAAACCTTGGGCCCTAAAAACCTGAAACACTAAATATTAAACCCTAAATGTTGAGCTCGAGTAGTAAACCATAAATCATAGACCCTTCGACATAAATTCTAAACCCTAAACCCCTAGCCTTAAACCCTAAACCCTAAACTCGAACCCCTAATTCCTAAATGTTAAATCGTAAACACTAAACTTTAAATCGTAAAACCCCTAAACCCTAAACCTTGAGCCATAAAATCTATACCCTATATCCTAATCCCTAAAACTTAAAAGAAAAACATTAAAAACTAAAGCCTAAACCCAGCCTTAAAACCTAAACTCCAAACCCGTAACCCTAATACCTAAACAATAAAACCATATCCCTAAACTATAAACCTTGAGCCTTAAACCATAAAATGTAAATAATAAACCCTAAACCCTAAACCCTAAAACATAAACCCTAAAACCCAAAACCTAAACCCTAAACCCTAAAACCTAGATCCTAAATCCTAAATCCTAAATCCTAAACCCTAAACCCTTATCCCTAAAGACTAAACCCTAAATACTAAAATATAAACCCTAAAACCTAAACCCTAAACCGTAAACCCTATACCCTATATCCTATATTCTTATCCATGAACCCTAAACCCTTAACCCTTAACCTCAACAATAAACCATAAACCCTCAACAATAAAGCCTAAACCCCAAACACCTATTGCTAAAACAAAAACCATAACACCAAAACCATTAGCCATAAACGCTAAACAAGAAACTCTAAGTGCTAAATCCTAAACCCTAAATCGTAAATCCTAAACCCTAAATCATAAATCCTTATCCCTAAACCCTAAATCCTAAACCATAAATCATTAACCCTAAACCCTAAACCCTAAAACCTAAACCTTAAATCCATAAACCCTAAACCCTAAGCCCTAAACCCTAAACACTAAATCCTAAACCCTAAAAACTAAACCTTAAATCATAAACCCCATAAACCCTAAACCTTTAGCCCTAAACCCTAAACCCTAAACTATAATCCTTAAACCTTAAACCTTGAGACCTAAACCCTAAACTCTAAACCCTAAACCCTAAACCCTAAACCATAAACCATAAACCATAAACCCTAAAACTTGATCCCTAAACCCTAAACCCTAAACCCGAGCCATAAATATTAAACACTAAATCTTAAACACTAAACCCTAAACACTAAACACTAAACCCTAAGCCCTAAACCCTAAACCCTAAAAACTAAACCCTAAAATATAAATCCTAAACACTAAAACCTAAACCGTAAACCCACTTAACCCTAAACCCTAAACCCCAAACACTAAATTTTAAACCCTAAACCCTAAACCCTAAAGAGTAAACCCAAAACCCAAAACCCTAAATCCTAAAATCTAAACCATAAACCTTAAATCCTAAACCCAAAACCCTAAATCTTGAGCCCTAAACCATGAACCCTAAACCTTATGCCCTAAACCCTATATCATAAAACCTTATCCATAATTCCTATATCCTAAACCCTAAAAACTAAACCATGATCCCCGAACCCCGAACCCTAAACACTAAACCCTAAACCCTTATCCGTAAACCCTAAACCCTAAATCATGAGCCCTAAATCCTAAACACTAAACCCTAAACACTAAACCATAAACTCTGAGCCCTAAACCCTAAAAGCTAAACCCTAAACCCTAAATACTAAACACTAAAACCTAAATCAGTAAACCTCCTAAACCCTAAACCCATAACCTTAAACCCTAAAACTTAAACCTTGAGCCCTAAACCCTAAATCCCAAACCCCTAACACTAAACATTAAACCCTAAACTCTAAAAAATAAATCTTAAACCCTAAACCCTAAATACTAAGCTCGAGCACTAAACCCTAAATGTAGACCCTTATCCCTAAAACCTAAACCCTAAATCCCTAGCCCTAAACCCTAAACCCAAAACTCTAAACCCTAAACACTAAACCCTAAACCTTGTAAAACCTAAACCCTTAAACCCTAAACACTAAACTCTAAGCTCTTAATCCTATAAAATAAATCTTAAACCCTAAACACTAAGCTCGAGCACTAAACCCTAAACTGTAGACCCTTAGCCCTAAAATATAACCCCTAAACCCCTATCCCTAAACCCTAAACCCTATAAAACCTAAACCCTAATCTCTAAGCCCTAAATCCTAAATGCTAAACCCTAAACACTAAACTATAAAACATAAATCCCCTAAACCCTAAATGTTATACCCTCATCCCTAAAACCTAAATCTAAAACCATAAACCTTGATTCCAATGCATCAAACCTAAACCTTTATCCCTAAATAATAATCACTAAACCCATGAGCCCTAAACTTTGAACCCATGAAACCTAAACTCTAAACCCTAAACCCTAAACCTTGATACCTAAACCCTAAACCATAATCCCTAAACACTAAAACCTAAACCATAAACCCTAAACCCTAAACACTAAACACTAATACCTAAACCTTAACCCCTAAATCCTATCCCCTTAACACTAAACCCTAAACCCCAAACCCTAAATTTTGAGCCCTAAATCCTAAGCACTAAACCCTAACAACTAAACCCTATACACTAAACAATAAACCCTAAGCCCTAACCCCTAAACCTTAAACACTAAACCCTAAACCGTAAATCCTAAACCATAAACCAACTAAACCCTAAACCCTAAACCCTCTGCCATAAACCATAAACCTTAAAATCTAAACCATAAAGATTGAGAAGTAAACCATAAACCCTAAAACCCAAAAAACTAAATATTAAATCCTAAACCCTAAACCCTAAATATTAAATGCTAAACATTAAAAAAACATAAACCCTAAACCTTAAACCCTAAACCCAAAACCTAAAACTATAAACCTTAAAACCTAAACCCTAAACCCTAAATCCTAAAATCTAAAACCTAAAACCTAAACATTAAACCCTAAATCCAAAACTTTAAACCCCGATCCCTAAACCCTAAACCCTAAACCTTAAACCCTAACCCCTAAACCCTATTCCCTAAACAATAAACCCTATACCATAAAACCTTAACCCTAATCCCTAAATCCTAAACCCTAAACACTAAACCCTAAACCCTAAACATTAAACCCTAAACCCTAAACCATAAACACTTATCCCTAAACTCTAAACCCCAAATTGTTAGCCCTAAATCCTAAAAACTAAACCATAAACACTAAGCCCTAAACCTTAAACACTAAACCATAAACCATAAATCCTAATTACTAAAACCTAAATTATAAAACCAGTAAACCCTAAACCCTCATCCTTAAACCCTAAACCCTAAACCCTAAGCCCAAAAAGCTAAACCCTAAGTCCTAAACCCTAAACCCAAAGTCCTAAATAATAAATCCATAGCGCTAAACCGTAAACCCCGATCCCTAAACCCTAAAATTTAAAGCCTAAATCCTTAGCCCTAAACTCTAAACCCTAAACCCTAGACCTTAAATCCTAAACCCTAAACCCCAAACCCTAAACCCTAAACCCTAAGTCCTAAATCCTAAATCCTAAAACCTAAACCCTATACCTTAAACTATAAACGGTGAAAACTAAACCCTTATCCTTAAACCCTAAACACCCTAAACACTAAACATTAAACCCTATACCCTATATCTTATATTCATATCCCAAAACCCTAAACCCTTAACCTATAACCCTTAACCCTCAACCCTAAACCATAAGCCCTAAACACCTATCCATTAAATAAAAACCCTTAACAATAAAATCTAATAAGGAAACTCTAAATCCTAAATCCTAAACTTTAAATCCTAAACCATAAATTATAAATCCTTATCCCTAAATCCTAAACCCTAAACTGTAACCCCTAAATCCTAAACCCTAAACATTGAGCCCTAAACCCTAAACACTAAATCCTAAACACTAAACCCTAAATCCTAAACCCTAAACCCTAAAAACTAAACCCTAAATAGTAAACCCCATAAACCCTAAACCCTAAACATTTATCCCTAAACCATAAACCCTAAACCATACATCCTAAATCCCGAACACTAAGCCTTAAAATGTAATCCCTTAGCCCTAAAACTTAAACCTTGACACCTAAACCCCGAAACCTAAATGCTAAACCCTAAACCCTAAACCCTAAATATTAAAACCTTAATCCTAAACCCTACACCCTAAACCCTAAACCCCAAAACCTAAACCACTAACCCTAAACATGAAACACTAAATCCTAAATACTAAATACTAAACACTAAACCATAGGCCGTAAACTATAAAACCTAAACCCTAAACTATAAATCCTAAACACTAAAACCTAAACCATAAACCCCGGTCCATGAACCCTAAACCTTGAGAAGTAAAGCCTAAAACCCAAACACTAAATATTAAACCCTAAACTCTAAACCCTTATCCTTAAACCCTAAACCCTAAATTGTAAGCCCCGAATCCTAAACACTAAACCCTAAAAACTAAACCCTAAACCGTGAGCCCTAATATCTAAACACTAAACCATGAACCATAAATCCTAAACACTAAAACCTAAAATATAAACCCCTAAACACTTAACACTTAGCTTTAAACCCTGAACCCTAAACCTTGATCCCTAAACCCCAAACACTAAATATTAAACCCTAAACCCAAAAATGATAAATATTAAACCCTAAACCCTAAACACCGAGCTATGAGCACTAAACCATAAACTATATACCCTTTGACCTAAATTATAAACCCTAAACACCTAGCTCTAAACCCTAAAACCTAAACTCTAAACTCTAAACAAGAAACCCTCAAACCTCAAACTGAACCCCTAAATGTTAAAACTTAAACTCTAAGCCCTAAATCCTAAATGCTAAATGATAAAAAGTAAACTTTAAATCGTAAACCCCCTAAACCCTAAACCTTGAGCCCTAAACCCTAAATCCTAAATCCTAATCCCTAAAACCTAAAACAAAAACCTTAAAAACTAAATCCTAAACCCTAAGCCTTAAAACCTAAACCCTAAACCCTAAGCCCTAAACCATAATCCATTAGCCATAAAAATTAAATCCTAAACCATGAGACCAAATCCTAAGCCCTAAACCCTAAACCCTGAGCTCTAAAAAATAAACCCATATCCCTAAACTTTAAACCCTGTGCCATAAACCATAAACCCTAAATCGTAAACAATAAACCCTAAAAACTTAGCCCTAAACCCTAAACCCTAAACCCCAAAGCATAAACCCTAAATCCTAAATCTTAAATCATAAACGTTAACCTCTAAACCCTTATCCCTAAATACTAAATACTAAATACTAAAATATACACCCTAAACCCTAAACTCAGTAAACCATGAAACCCAAACCCCAATCCTTAAACAAACCTAAACACCCTAAATCCTAAACATTAAAACCTATACCTTATATCCTATATTCTTATCCATAAATCCTAAACCCTAAACCCTAAATCCTAACTCCTAAACACTAAACCCTAAACCCTAAACCCTAACTTGAGAGCCCTAAATATTAAACACTAAATCCTAAACACTAAACACTAAACCCTAAACCCTAAACCCTAAACACTAAACCCTAAACTGTAAATCCTAAACACTAAAACCTAAACCATAAACCCACAACCCTTAACCCTAAACCCTCGGCCATGAACCCTAAACCTTAAACACTAAACACTAAACACTAAACCCCAAACACTTAATATTAAACACTAAACCCTACATATTAATTCCTAAATGCTAAACCTAAAACCTTAAATCCTAAACCCTAAACCTTAAACCCAAAACCCTAAATCTTGAGCCCTAAAACCTGACCCTAAACCTTAAACACTAATCCCTAAACCCTATGCCCAAAACCCTAAACCCTATACTTGTAAAACCTTAACCTTAATCCCTAAATCTGAAACCATAAACACTAAACCCTAAACCCTAAACACTAAACACTAAACCCTAAACACTAAACCCTAAACCCTAAACCCCAAGACATGAGCCCTAAATCCTAAACACTAAACCCTAAACACTAAACCGTAAACCCCGAGCCTCAAACCCTAAACACTAAACCCTAAAACCTAAACCTTGAGCCCTAAACTCTAAACCCAAAACACTAAATATGAAACCCTAAAACCTAAATAAAAATTCTTAAACCTTAAACCCTAAATACTAAGCTCTATAAACTAAACCCTAAACTGTAGACCCTTAGCCCTAAACTCCAAACCCTACATCCCTAGCCATAAACCCTTAACCCTAAACTCTAAACCCTAAAGACTAAATGTTAAACCCCGTAAAACTTGAACCCCTAAACCCTAAATTGTAAACCCTAAACTCTAAGCCCTAAATCCAAAATGTTAAACCCTAAACACTAAATTGTAAATCGTAAACCCTAAACCCTAAACCCTAAATTATTATCTCTTAACCATAAACCATAAACACTAAATCATAAACCCTAAACTGAAAATTCTATACCCTAATCCATAAACCCTAAACCTTGATCCCTAAACCATATATTATGATCCCTAAACACTAAATCCTAAACAAGTAAACCCTAAACTCTAACACATAAAACCTAAACCCTAAACCCTAATCCTTTATTCCTAAACAATAATCCCTAAACCCATGAGCCCTAAACTCAAAACTGATGAGCCCTAAAATCTTAAGCCGAAACCCTAAACCTTGATCGCTAAACCCTAAACCCTAACCACTAAAAACTAAACCCTAAACCCTAAATCCCGAGCCCTAAATCATAAATACTAAACCATAAATAGTAAACCCTAAACACTAAACACTAAACCTGAGCCCTAAACCCTAAACCTTAAACACTAAACCCTAAACCATAAATCCTAAACACTAAAACCTAAACCATAAACTCACTAAACCTAAACCTCAGCCATGAACCGTAAACCTTAAACTCTAATCCCTAAACCTTGAGAAGTAAACCATAAACCCTAAACCCTAAACCCTAAACACTAAATACTAAACCCTAAATATTAAATGCTAAACCGTAAACCATAAACAATAAAATCTAAACCCTAAACATTAAACAATAATCCCAAAACCCTAAACCCCGAGACCTAAACCTTAAACCCTAAGACCTTAACCCTACGCCTCAACCCTAAACCCTAAACCCTATACTATAAAACCTTAACCCTAATCCCTAAATCCTAAAACATAAACACTAAACCCCAAACCCTAAATCCTAAACCCTTATCCCTAAACCATAAGCCCTAAATCCTAAACACTAAAGTATAAACACTAAACCCTAAACCCTAATCCCTAAAACCTAAACATTAAACCATAAACCATAAATCCTAAACACTAAAACCTAAACTGTAAACCCCTTAAACCCTAAACATTCAGCCTTAAACCCTAAACACTAAAATCTAAGCCCTAAAAATAAACCCATAGCCCTAAACTGTAAACCCTAAGCCATAAACCCTAAAATATAAAAATTAAACCCTAAACCCTTATCCCTAAACCCTAAACCCTAATCCCCAAACCCTAATCCCTAAACCCTAAATCCTAAATCCTAAATCTTAAATTAAAAACATTAATCCCTAAATACTAAACACTAAACACTCAAATATAAACCCTAAACCCTAAACCCTAAACCTTAAACTATAAATGGTGAAACCTAAACCCTGATCCTTAAACCATAAATACCCTAAACCTTAAACATTAAACCCTATACCATGTATCTTATATAGTTATCCCTAAACCCTTAACCCTAAACCGTAAACACAAAACACTTATCCCTAAAATAAAAACCCTAAACCCTTAACCAAAAACCCTAAAAAGGAAACTCTAAGTGTGAAATCTAAAACCCTAAATTGTAAATCCAAAATCCTTAATCATAAATCCTTATCCCTAAACCTTAAATCGTAATTCCTTATCACTAAACCTTAAACCCTGAGCCCTTAACCCTAAACCATAAACCCTAAATCCTAAAACCAAAACCATGAGCCCTAAACCCTAAATACTAAACCCTAAATCCTAAGCCCTAAACCCTATAAACTAAACCCTACATCCTAAACCCCATAAACCCTAAACCTTTAGCCCTAAACCATAAAACCTAAAAACTAAACCCTAAACATTAAGCCTTAAATCGTAGTCCCGTAGCCCTAAACCTTAAACCCCGAGATTTAAACACTAAACCCTAAACCCTAAACCATAAATCCTAAACCCTAAACTCTAAACCCTAAACCCTAAAACCTAAACCATAAACAATAAACCCTAAACACTAAACATTAAACACTAGGCCCTAAACCCTAAACCCTAAACAATAAACCCTAAATTGTAAATCCTAAACACTAAAACCTAAACCGTAAACCCAAAGTAAACACTAAACCCTAAGCCATGAACCCTAAACCTTGAAAAGTAAACTATAAACCATAAAAACCAAACAATAAATATTAAACCCTAAACCCTACATATTAAAACCTAAATCATAAACCATAAACCCCAAACCATAAACACTAAACCCGAAACCCGTTGTTGCAAATCAAAGCACTTCGGATGTTGATCGATTTCTAGTTTGATCATCCCATGCATCCGGTGTGATTGCACAACATTGAATCCTCTCCCAAGTGTGGGATTTGTAAAATGAAAGAGGAATCTCCAGATTAGAGGTTGTTTCCTTAACTCCTCCGGTCGGTGTTTTGTAGGATCACAACACCCCTATATGCAAATCAAGGTTCTAAATGATGTCTTAGGCATCCAGTGTGATTGCACAACATGGAAACCTCTATATAAGTGTGGGACTTGTGAAAATGAGAGAGGAATCTCCAGATTAGAGGCTGGTTCCTCAAACTCCTCTGTTTTAGATCTATATTTGCACAACTACAGAGGTTCATATCCTAATCCTACTCTAAATTATAAGGAGACAAGGATAGAAATGTAAAAATTGAAACTAACTAAAGATGGTGATGCACCAAAAGGAGTGGTGAATATTTTTGTCATGTAAATAGACACAAACCAAAGATTGCAACATAAAACATACACAAGTTGATAAAATATAATTTAGGATCTGAACTAAAGCAAATAATACAAACAAAGGATCTGAAACCCATTCACAAAGCTTGCATTATCATTTCCAATGTCAAAACCATCGCATTACAACCCTCGAGAGGTAGAAAACCTGTTACAATCTTTGAAGAGGTCTGATTCTTACAACAATCACTTGCTGGAGGTGAAAGAAGAATTTTGCTATGCCAAAAGTGTTCCCCTTTTGAAAATGAGCCAAATCTGGCTTTTACATTGCATGGGTCGAGCCCAGGAGAGAGAAAATGTACAAAACATGGGAGCCCATTCCTCATTAACTACAAATGCATTAAAATGGCATGGGGGACCTTACAAACCCATACCCTATCATTTTTGACCGAATTGGAGGAGAATGCGACCCATCCTGCATTAAATTTGGTCGCTGAAAGGTCATTTCTACCCATGGACACGTACCAGAGCCGTTTTTTGAATTTTCTCTCTTGAAACTGAACCAAAATTCAAAATTGACCATGAAATCTTGTAGATAATTTCATAAGCTTTCCAATGATATGAAGAACATGCAAATCCGAGCTCTGGATCAAAAGATATGAAGGTCTGAAGTTTTAGGGCAAAACGGCCCAAAAAACGGATGTCGGGCAAAAAAATTTAAATTTTGACCTTTTTGCATTTTGGAATTTTTTTGAAAAATGTCCATGCTCTCATTGGTTAGATGCCATGTGTCAGTGCTGGTCATTGGGTAATTCTCTCTCCTCTACCTTTCCGTGGGCCTTCCTTTGAAAATTTTGATCTTTTTAACTTTTGGAAAAAAATTTATTTTCCCCCCGCACCCCGCCACCTGGGACACGTGGCATGCATTGATTGGTTGACAGGGGCGCGGGGAAGACCTTTGCTTTTTAGTTTTTGGCCGAAGAACTTTTGCAAAAACTTCAAAGTTTCCCCGAGCTCCGCACTTCCCTGCTCCATTGGACACGTGTCCAATTCCTATTTGCCACGGCCCTGGCTTCCATTTTCTCCCCTTTAAAATTTTGCATCAAACACTTAGCCAAAAAAAATTCACTCCTCACACCGTGAACTCCCCGCCTTTAGGACACATGTCTTGTGTCTATTTTCTCGTAGGCCAACCCTTCATACCTTGCCCTTTGAAATTTTGGATGTTTTCCCTTGTGACACGTGGCATTTCCTGATTTGTCCACGGGCCTGTCGGATTTTCACATCCCTCGCGTCCCTTTAGTCCCGATGTCCCGAACTGTCTAGGAAAAATTCCTCCAATCCACCCGATTCAGCTTCCTTTCCCTCTTTGAGGTGAAGACACGTGGCACGATTTGATTGGATCTTAGATCCTTCAACTTTCCATGTCCCATGCATCCCTTTGTACCAACTATCCCAGATGAAATTTCCTTGTGTCGGTCGATCCGAGCAGTTTGTGTCCTTCGTGTCCTCACGGCCCAGAAGTCCCAACCCGTTACGCATGTGAGTTAGTCAAATTTTTTTCTCCTTTGGCCGAATCAGCTTTCCGCGTCCCGATGTCCCAGCTTTCCCAAAGGCTACGCAGACCACCCGGGACGATTTTCGGCCGATTCATGCCCTGACGTCCCAACTGTCCCAGTGCTACCTAGACTAGGACTTAGCTGATTTTCATGATTTTTTCTGGCCCAAGCTTGTTTTTTTGCAACTTTTTCACCCCTTTTTAGAACTTTCTCTTTTCTTCTTGGATAAGAGAGTTAGAAAAAAGCTGAGGGGACCCCAGAAACATGATTTTTTGCCTTGAATCAATCTATCTTGCTTGGGACCAAAGAATTTAATGCATGTTATCAAAATTACCTAGGGGGTGAATTTTGGATAACAAATTGGTGACTCAGCAGGGTCATCTTCCTGCTAGATGAAAAGACTAGTAGCCTGAAGCAGTCCATTGGGCATGGAGTCATCAAATATTCTTTTTAGAACCCCAACTGACTTAGAATGTGTAAGGGGAAGATGGAATATCACCTGATGGGAGCAAGGACTGCAAAACATCTCCATGGATAGCAAGTTGTGCCAAAGCACTTAGGGAAAATGAAACTAACCTACAACAAAACAATGTGCACAAGCACTTGGAGGAATGAAAATCTAATCTAATATTTACAAAGTAGTGAATTTCCCTCTAGAAGCAACGCTTGAGATGGATTCCATTGACTGGAATCTGCAGTTCTTCACCATCTAATGAGGCCAATTGGAAAGCATTGTTGTTCTTGGACTTCGTGACCATGTATGGGCCACTCCAAATGGCATCAAATTTTGAATGCCTTCCTAGTTTTCCTCTATCCACATCCCATTTCAACACTAGATCTCCAACCTGAAAAGATCTATCTTTAGCCTTCCTATCAAAGGTCTTCTTGATCAAAGCTTGATCCTGTTCCATTGCTTGGGATGCCTAATTTTTGATCTCTTGCAGCTCCATCAACTCTACATACCTCACCTCCATGGGCTCAAATTCTAGCAACTCTAGCTGCTTCATGAGTTCCAATGTTGGCAACTCAAGTGACATGGGCAAGATTACCTCTCTTCCAGAGACAAGCTTGAATGGAGAGTTACCTGTGGATCTTTTAGAGTTATCCTATCAGCCCATAAGGCTGATTTCAGTTTGGTATGCCAAGACCTTTGATTCTCATCAAGAGTCCTCCTAATGATCCTCAACAAGTTCTTGTTTGTAGACTCGGCCTGGCCATTACCTTGAGGGTAATAGTTTGATGAAGTGCTTAGGTAGATACCGTTCTTGATAGCCCACTACCACCTTAGATCCAATGAATGTCAATGCATTATCGAGATTATTGTAGCAGGTACACCAAATCTAGTTGTTATCCCCTCATTTCAGTTTGGTATGCCAAGACCTTTGATTCTCATCAAGAGTCCTCCTAATGATCCTCAACAAGTTCTTGTTTGTAGACTCGGCCTGGCCATTACCTTGAGGGTAATAGTTTGATGAAGTGCTTAGGTAGATACCGTTCTTGATAGCCCACTCAGTCACCTTAGATCCAATGAATGCCAATGCATTATCAGAGATTATTGTAGCAGGTACACCAAATCTAGTTGTTATCCCCTCATAAAAGTCTAAGATGCTAGACTCAGTTGCCTCTTTGAGTGCTCGCATTCTCTATTCATTTGGTGAAATAGTCCATGGCTATCAAAATCCATTTATGCCCTTGGATTGAATTGGGATTGATGAATCCAATGAAGTCCAAACCCCATTGCATGAATGGCTGGTCAACTGAGATTGGATGTAATGGAAGGGCAGCAAGTCTCTCTTTTCCTGTGAAGAATGCACAATTCTTACACCTCTTGATCCATGCATAGCAATCACTGAAGATTTTAGGCCAATAATAACTAGCCTTCATGATTTTTAGAGCTGTCACTCTTGGTGCAAAATGACCACCAGCTGGTCCACCATGAAACTCTTCCAACACCCTTTGAATCTAATTTGTGCTAATGCATCTCAACAGCACTCCATTCACATCTTTCTTGTACAAAACTCCATCAACAATGGCATACGGGACAGCCTGCAATCTAAAGTGTCTCCTTTGGGTCTTGTTCATCTCCGAAGGGCATAGACCTGTGCATAGGAAGTGTATAATACCTTGGGTCCAGCAAGGAGTGGGGGTAGCATTGTCTTCTTCTTGATTACCACTTGGCTCATGGTTTTCTGGACTATCAAAATAACCTCCTCTTCATTACATACTTCTCTTTGCTTCCCCAAAACTAGCTGCTCACACAATCCTTTCCCTCTTACCAGCTTGGTGATCTTGATCTCAATATCATACTCCATGACACGGGTGATCCAACCTACCCTTTTCTCATTCAAATCCTTGTTGAGGAGGAAGTCCTTAACCCCAGCATGTGAGACCAGCAACTGGACCTTGTTGTTTGAGACTAAATGCTTGAATTTCTTCAAGCTTCTGATTACTGCAAGTACATGCTTCTCAATAAAAGAGTATCTCACCTCATAGTCATCTAGGCTCTGGCTGAAGAAGGCAATTGGCTGCTCATCATTATCCTTGTTCTGCTGTACCAAAATGGCAGAAATAGTGTCATTACCTCCAAATGCATAGAGGATGAAATCCTTGGAGAAGTCCGGGTTGATGAGAGTTGGTGCTTGAGAGATAGCTTCTTTGATTGCTTTAAAACTCCCCTTGCCTTCTACTGTCTACTTGAAAGCCATGCTCTTCTTCAACATTTTGGTGATGGGCTTGACAAGGGCTGAAAAATCTACCACAAACCTCCGAACAAAGTTTATCCTTCCCAAGAAACTCTAAAGGGCTTTCTTGTGGCTTGGCAATGGTAGTGCTCTTATGGCTTCAACCCTCTCTGGATCAATTGCTAATCCTTCTTTGGAGACAATATGGCCAAGGAGCTTTCCTTCATGTGCAAGAAAGATACACTTCTTAGGATTCAAAGACACTCCAAATATTTTTCACCTCGTGAAGACTTGTCTCAAATGAGAGAGGTGGTCTGCTGCATTTTTTGGAAAAACAGTGATATCATCAAGGTAAATCAGCACCACATTGTTAATAAAACCTTTGAATGCCATGTCCATTGCCCTTTGGAAGATAGCACCAGTGTTGGACAACCCAAATGGCATTTTCCTGTATGCAAAAGTTCCCCATTTGGTTGTGAAGACTGTCTTGAACTGGTCCTCTTCCTTCACCATAATCTGATTGTAGCCTGAGTAGCCATCAAGTAGTGAAAACCTCTCAGAGCCAGCCACCACTTGTAAGATTTTCTCCATGGAAGGGAGTGGGTAATGGTCCTTGAGAGAGGCTCTATTCAAGTCTCTGAAGTCAACACATAGTCTGATCTCTCCACTCTTCTTTCTGACTGGAACTAAGTTGGCAACCCAACTAGAATGCTTGATTGGGAATATGATCCTTGACTCAATCAGCTTGTCCAATTCTTTTCTCATGAGAGGCTCCATGTGTGGATTGACTGGTCTTTGTTTCTACCTGATAGGCTTAGTATTTGGATCCAATTCGATGGTATGCTGAGCTAAGTTGGGATTGAAACCTTTCAAGTCTTCATAGCTCCAAGCAAACATGTCAGGGAACTCTTGACATAGTTGTATGAACTCATACCTTTCTTTTTCAGTTGTCATCCTTCCAATTTGCAATGGTTTGTTCTCTTCTACCAAGATGGATACTGAATCCTCTCTCTTGACCTGAATGTTTTCTTTCTCCTTTCTAAACTGATCATTAGGGTTAAAAATGGACTCCAAAGTGATAAGTCCTTTGGGCAGCTTGTTAGTTCTCAGCTGTACCACCTAGTCACCATACTGTTGTTCCAATTTTTCTTGATTCTTAGCTGAGAACTCAGCTTCTTCTTGTAAGAAATGGATGATTTGCTGGTCATTCTCAAACACTTGCCAACTAACATTGTTATCCGGCACTGAAGGCCTCACAATCACATGGATGTTTGGCTGTACCTTGTCTTGTTGAATGCTTTCCACAATGTCAAAGGCTGCCCCTACTGCTGCAAGCCTGTCAGCAGCTTGATTCTCTTTCCTAGGAATGGATTTGATGCCAAAACCCTCAAAATCTTCCATGAGGTCCCACACCCTGTTCTTGTAGCACCTGAGTAGATCATTCTTGGTAGCATGTTGTCCCTTGACCTGATTTACAATCAATTCACTGTCACCAAAGACTTGCAAGTTCTTTATTTTCTTCTTGATTTCCCAATGCATCCCTTGCACTAAGGCTTCATATTCAGTAGTGTTATTGGAGCATGCAAACTGAAATCTAAAAGTTGAATAGTACTTTATTCCTTGAGGTGAAACAAGCATAGCTCCAACTCCTGCACCTTACCTACTCCTTGATCTATAAAAAAACAACCGCCATACCTCATTGTCATCCTTGTGGTTTGGCTTGGTGAGGCTAGGAATAGGCTGATTTTCTTCGTGTATGCAATAGACCCCTAGCTCAGATTCTTCCACTTCTTGATAAGGATAAAATGCATGTACCTTGTTTTCCCATTCATCAAGAGTTAGATCCAGGATGCTTCCAACCTTGGTGTTAGCCTCATCGGTGCTTGGGTGATCTTTTTGATCAAATCTTTGAGTAATTAGCATTAATCTAACTTGGAGTGTAAGGCTCAATATGGAAGTTTGCAATAGGTTCAGACTGATTGTGGCTTTGGTTCCATACCTCATTCGAACAGCATGTGTGACCAATCAAGTAAACAAATATCCCCTAATCTTGTCTGTGAAGTCCCTTGACAAGCATAAGGTAAAGAGTGGTGGAAGGTCTATGACGGATACATCTTGTAAAACAACAACATTTGGAAATACATGCAAGGTAAGACTCAAGTTTTTAATCACTCCAACTATTGCTACTGCTTTGTCTCATCAAGCTGCACTACCCCTTTGGATATTGTTTCATACTAGAGCCCTAGCTGATCAGCTATTTGTTTAGGCATTACTTGAGCTACTTTGCCTTAGAGTCTATCATTTAATTGTGTACTAATTGATTTCCAATGATCAACGAAACATAGAAAGGAGGGGGCTTCAACGTTTTACCTTCTTTGTCCTCCATGATTTCCCTCAGTGGGTGGCATTTGTAAGTACCTTCTCTTACCTTTAGACTGTTGATTTGAAGTCGACCACTTCCTTCATGGCAGCTTGTAGCAGATCTCTTTGGCCTGGGATAGATAGGGATTCCCACATTGATATATTGACGTTTGTCTTCTTCATCTGATCAATGATACTGAATGGTGATGAAGGGTCTCTTTGCTATCCCTTTTCTTGTACATTCACTCCTTGCATGTGGGTAGCAACAACTGGTATTTGAGTTGGCCTAGGGGCTGTTCTTGGCTGCCCTTGTGCATTTGAAATTGGATTTTGCTTGCCAATCATTTGTGGAGCCATGGAAGGTTGTGGATTGGTTGGGGCTAATGGCTGTTCTTCACCCAAATTCCTCCTTTTTGACCTTATGTTGGCTGCAACACCTTGAGAAACTACCTGGTTCATGCCACAAAAATCGTCTGCTTGCCAATTTACCAATGTGGTGTCATTTGGGGCTGATTGTTGTTGGAATGTTTCCTGTTGTTGGCTGTTTCCTTGACTTCCCTCATCCTCCACACTAGTAGTTATCACCATTAATGCTTGATTCAAAGCACCATTGAAGCACATGGATTGGTTATGAGGCTCATTACATGGAAAACACCAATCATACTCCTGAGCAATGTTGTTTTGTGTTGGCACCAATGCCTTAGAGGCAGATATGGCATTTGGATTATAGGGCTGAAATGGTCTATTAGCAGGAGGCCTTGTTTGATTCATATTTGTAGCCGGGTTAGGTGGCCTTTATGGTTGGTATGGCTACCTATTAGGCTGATCTTGGGGTTGATAAGAAGGTCTAAAACCTTGGGCTCTTTGCCTTTTGAGAGTAACCAGCTCATTGCCTAGGTTTTGTAATTGCTTCATGACTTCTTGAAGCTCATTTGGGTTACTTGGAGATGAAGTGGAAGCTTCATTTGAACTCTGATTTCTAGGAGTGGGAGAAGGAGCCAAATTAGGTGCTTGATTGGTGTTTGGACTCTCTAAACTTGGAAACAATGGCATGGGAGGTCTAGGGGCAAGTTTGCTAGCTTGGATCAAACAATTTTCAGCCCTAATGGCAATGCTATAAGCCATAGGGATAGTTATGCCTCCCATGGACTGAATTAACATAGAAATATCAGAATTTAGAGCTTTGAGATAGTAGAGAAAATCACCTTCTGCTGTTGGCCTGACTGCCACTGGAATTCTCTCCCAAGTCTTTTGAAATCTGAAGTTGAAATCAGTCAGCTACTCATTGGGAGCTCTCTTGATGGTTGTCAGCTGCTCCAAAAGAGACAAGTTGTCTCCCTTTTCTCCAAATTGCTCATGAAGTGCTATACACAGCTGATTCCAATTTGTGATAGAACCAACTCCAAGGCTCCTAAACCATTGCAATGCTTTACCCTTGAATGAAGATGCCAATAACTTGACAGCCACTTGCATCTCATTGATTTCATGAATTACACAAAGGTTAGCAATATCTTTAACATGATCACCTGGAGTAGTCTGATTTTCTCCAGTGAAGTAGGGAATGTTCTTCAAGGCTGCAATAGGAATTGGATGTTGTGCATTGAGGGCAAGTGGGCTGCTGCCTGTGAAGTTGACATAGGGGTTGTTTTGTACCATTCTAATTGGTCTTAAAACCCTTGTCGATGAATAAAAGGCCTACCAGGTGGAGGAGTTGAGAGAGTTCTATTAGGTGGAGATGGAGACCTTTGAGTCCTTCCTCTTTACCTTCTTCTTGGAGATAATTAAAGGTATTCAAATAGCACTTCTTCTTCTCCAACTCTTGACCTTGTGGTGACTCTTCTCATGAGTTTTTAGGCCTGCACTATTGAAACCAGTTGATTCTTCCCCTTGGAGTCACCAGATATGCAAATAATAGCTCCTTTCAAGCAAGAAAATTGCAGCAGATGCACATCAACTTTATTGTAATAAAAATGAGACCTCTAGTGTCCCACCCGGCATGCCAAAATTGTTAGTGCAGGATCACAGCACCCCTGGATGCAAATCAAGGTTCTAAATGATGTCTTAGGCATCCAGTGTGATTGCACAACATGGAAACCTCTCTCCAAGTGTGGGACTTTTGAAACTGAGAGAGGAATATCCAGATTAGAGGTTGGTTCCTCAAACTCCTCTGTTTTAGATCTATATTTGCACAACTATAGAGGTTCATGTCTTAATCCTACTCTAAATTACAAGGAGACAGGGATAGAAATGCAAAAATGAAACTAACTAAAGATGGTGATGCACCAAAAGGAGTGGTGAATATTTTTGTCATGCGAATAGACACAAACCAAATATTGCAACATAAAACATACATAGGTGATAAGATATAATTTAGGATCTGAATCTGAAGCAAATAATACAAAGGATGAAACCCATTCACAAAGCTTGCATTATCATTTCCAATGTCAAAACCACCGCATTACAACCTCGAGAGATGTAGAAAACTGTTACAATCTTTGAAGAGGTATGATTCTTGTAATAATCACTTGCTGGAGGTGAAATAAGAATTTTTCTATGCGAAAAGTGTTCCCCTTTTGAAAATGAGTCAAATCTGGCTTTTACATTACATGGGTCAAGCCCAGGAGAGAGAAAATATACAAAATGTGGGATCCCATTCCTCCTTAACTAAAAATGCATTAAAACAGCATGGGGGACCTTACAAACCCATACCCTATCATTTTTGACCGAATTGGAGGAGAATGCAACCCATCCTGCATTAAATTTGGTCGCTGAAAGGTCATTTCTACCCATGGACACATACCAGAGCCGTTTTTGAATTTTTTTCTCTTGAAATTAAACCAAAATTCAAAATTGACCATGAAATCCTGTAGATAATTTCATAAGATTTCCAATGATATGAAGAATGTGCAAATCTAAGCTCTGGATCAAAAGATATGAAGGTCTGAAGTTTTAGGGAAAAACAAAAAAAAATGGATGTCGGGCAAAAATTTTAAATTTTGACCTTTTTGCATTTTGGAAATTTTTTTAAAAATTTCCGTGCTCCGCCGGTTGGATGCCACATGTCAGGTGCTGGTTCACTAAGAAATTCTCTCTCCTCCACCTTTCCGCGGGCTTTCCTTTGAAAATTTTGATCTTTTTAACTTTTGGAAAAAAATTCATTTTCCCCCATGCCCCGCCACCTGGGACACGTGGCATGCATTGATTGGTTGACAGGGGCGTGGGGAAGACCTTTGCTTTTTAGTTTTTGGCAAAGAAATTTTGCAAAAAACTTCAAAGTTCCCCCGAGCTCCGCACTTCCCTGCTCCATTGGACACGTGTCCAATTCCTATTTGCCGCGGCCCTGGCTTCCATTTTCTCCCCTTTAAAATTTACATCGAACACTTAGCCAAAATTTTGTTTTGCTCCCCACGCCATGAACTCCCCAGCCCTTAGGACACATTTCCTATGTCTATTGGCTGCGGGCTGACCCTTCAAACCTTGCCCTTTGAAATTTTGGACGTTTTCCCTTGTGACACATGGCGTTTCCTGATTCGTCTCGGGCCTACCGGCTTTTCACATCCCTCACGTCCCTTTGGCCCGGATGTCCCGAAACTATCTGGGACAAATTCCTCTGATCCACCCAATTCGGGCTTCCCTGTCCCTCTTTGAGGTGAAGACACGTGGCGTGATTTGATTGGCTCTCGGCTCCTTTGGCTTTCCACATCCCACGCATCCCTTTGTCCCAACTGTCCTGGATGAAAGTTCCCTATGTCGGCCGATCCGGGTGGTTTGCGTCCTTCACGTCCTCATGGCCCAGATGTCCCTGCCCTATTCTACATGAGTAGTTAGTCAAAAAAATTCTCCTTTGGCCGAATTGGCTTTCCGCGTCTCGCGCGTCCCGATGTCCCAACTGTCCCAGTGCTGCGCAGACCACCTGGAGGCTTTTCGGCCGATTCGTGCCCCGACGTCCCAACTGTCCCTAGTGCTGCCTGGACTAGGACTTAGCCAATTTTCATGATTTTTTCTGGCCCAAGCTTGTTTTTTTGTAACTTTTTCACCCTTTTTTAGAACTTGCTCTTTTCTTCTTGGACAGGAGAGTTAGAAAAAGCCGAGGGGACCCCAGAAACATGATTTTTTGCCTTGAATCAATCTATCTTGCTCGGGACCAAAGAATTTAATGCATGTTATCAAAATTACCCTGGGGGGTGAATTTTGGATAACAAATGATTTATCACTTACAAGTTACTGAGAGGTTTATATTCCTAATCCTACCCTAAATTCCAAAGGAGATAGAGATAGAGGATGCAAAAATCTAAAACTAATGCTAATAGGTGATGCACCAAAGGAGTGGTGAGCATTTATCACTTCGTAGATTGACAAAATTCATAAAATGCAACAAAAAAAAAATGCAAAAACTGAAAATTGTAATGAAGAATCAGAAATTAGCCAAACAACACAAGCAGAGGATAAAAAAACTAATCACACGGCTACTGTATTATTATTGTAACATCAAAATCACTTGCATTACAACACCGAGAGGTAAAATAAAGCTTCAGTTCTTAGGAAAGGTCTTTTATTCAACTAAATTCATTTCCAAGGTGAGAAAGGGGACCTGCAATACACAAAAAATGTTCAACCCTTTGAAAATGAGCCAAATCTGGCTTTTGCAGTGCAAGGGACGAGCCCAGGAGAGAGAAATGTGGGAAAACATGGAAGGGATTCAACCATTGACCAAAATGCATTCAAAACAACATGGGTATCCTTATAGACCCATCCCTTGACATTTTTAGCCATGCTGGGAGAGAATGCGAACCATTCTTCATTAAAAACAGTGGTTAAAATGTCGTATCTGTCCATGACCACGTGCTAGAGGCGTTTTTCAATTTTCTCTCTCCAAACTCCATCAAAATGCAAAAATGACCCTGAAATCTTGTAGATAATTTCACCATCTTTCCATTGATATAAATAACATGAAAATCGAGCTCTGGATCGAAAGATATGGCCATTTGAAATTTTAGGGCAAAACAGGGCCAAATCGGGTTGGCAGGCAAAAATTTGAATTTTTTACCTTTTTGGTCATTTGGAAAATTTTCCAAAATTTCCCCATGCTCCACCTTTCCAGGTGCCACATGGCACATTTCTATTCAACACGGGCCCATCCTGCTTCATTTTCCTTTGTTTTCACCTTTGGAAAATTTTCCCAAAATTCCCGTCGGGCGGTGAGCTTGGGACACGTGGCAAGCCCCAATTGGATGCGGGCCTATCTTTCCTCTATTTTCCACGGGTCACTTGATTCATTTCTATCCTAGACACATGGCAGCATCTCATTGGCTGTGGGCCTTGAAAGGGAAAATTTCCCACAAAAACTCCGCCGAGCCATAACTTCAAAAATACATGGAGTTAGGAGGAATACTTTACCTTTCTGGAAAGCTGAGAGAGAGCTCTATCCAATGGTGTCATTTCCAAAAGGTTTTGAGTGCCTAAAAATTAAAAAATTATGTCTAAGGTACAAGAGAGGGAAGAATGAGAGGAGTTAGCCACAAAAATGAGTAAGGGGCACATTTTGGATAACAATTTTGGCGACTCAGAGGGGTCATCTCACTCGCTTTCGGATGAATTTACCAGTTGCTTGAAGCAATCCATTGGGTATGGAGTCATTGAATCCTCTGTTTGATTCCCCAACTAATTAGAACACTGCAAGGAGGAAGATGGAATATCACTTGATGGAGCAAGGCCTGTAAACACATTCCCAGGAATACCAAGCTTGTGCCAAAGCACTTAGGGAAAGAAAACTAACCTACAACAGAATAATGTGCACAAGCACTTGGAGGAATGAAAACCTAAGCTAATATTTACAAGGTGGAGAATTTCCCTTTAGTAGCAATGCTTTAGATGGATTCTATTGACTAGAATCTGTAGTTCTTTACCATCTAATGAAGTCAATTGGACGACATTGTTGTCCTTGCACTTTGTGACCATGTATGGGCCACTCCAAATGGCATAAAATTTTGAATGCCTCCCCAGTTTTTCTCTATCTTCATCCCATTTTAGCACTAGATCTCCAACTTGGAAGGATCTATTCTTGGCCTTTCTATCAAAGGTCTTCTTTATCAAAGCCTGATCCTTCTCCATTGTTTGGGATGCTTGATTTCTGATTTCTTGGAGCTCCATCAATTCTACATATCTAACCTCCATGGGCTCAAACTCCAACAAATCCAATTGTTTCATGAGTTCCAATGTTGGCACTTCAAGTGATATGGGCAAGATTGCCTCTCTCCCATAAAAATCTTGAATGGAGAATTACCCTGAAGATATCTTGGGAGTTATCCTATCAGCCCATAAAGCTGATTTCAATTTAGTATGCCAAGACCTCTGATTTTCATCAAGAGTCCTCCTAATGATCCTCAACAAGTTCTTGTTTGTAGATTCAGCCTGGCCATTACCTTGGGGGTAATAGTTTGATGAATTACTTAGGTATATCCCATTCTTGACAGCCCATTCGGTCATGTTTGACCCGATGAATGCTAATGCATTATCTGATATTATTGTAGCAGGTACACCAAATCTAGTTGCTATTCCCTCATAGAAGTCTAGGATGCTTGATTCATTTGCTTCCTTGAGTGCTACTGCTTCAGTCCACTTAGTGAAGTAATCTGTGGCTGTTAAAATCCACTTGTTCCCTTGGCTTGAATTGGGATTAGTGACTCCAATGAAGTATAAACCCCACTGCATGAATGGCTGGTCAACTGAAATTGGATGCAATGGAAGGGCAGCTAGCCTCTCTTTACCTGTGAAGAATGCACAATTCTTGCACCTCTTGATCCATGCATAATAACCATTGAAAATCTTGGGCCAATAATAACCAGCCCTCATGATCTTTAGAGATATCACTCTTGGTGCAAAATGACCACTAGCTGGTCCACCATGGAACTCTTCCAACACCCTCTGAATCTAATTTGTACCAATACATCTCGGTAGTACTCCATTCACATCTGTTTTGAACAAAACACCATCAACAAGGGCATATGGGATAGCCTACAATCTAAAGTGTCTTCTTTTGGTCTTGTTCATCTATGGAGGACATAGGCTGTGCTTAGGAAGTGTATTATGTCTTGGGTCTAGCAAGGAATGGGGACACCATTATTTTCTTCTTGAGTGCTTCCTTGCCCATGGCTATCTTGCAATGCCAAAACAACCTCCTTCTCATTGCATGCTTCCTTTTGTTTTCCCAAAATCAGCTACTCACACAATCCTTTTCCTCTTACCAACTTGGTGACCTTGATCTCTATGTCATATTCCATGACATGAATAATCCAACCTGTTCTCTTTTCATTCAAATATTTATTGAGGAGGAAGTCTTTAACTCCCGCATGAGAAACCAACAATTGAACCTTGTTGTTTGAGACTAAATGCTTGAACTTCTTCAAGCTTGATTATTTCAAGGACATGCTTCTCAATGAAAGAATATCTCACCTCATAGTCCTCTAGGATTTGGCTAAAGCAAGCAATTGGCTGCCCATCATTGTCCTTTATCTACTGTACCAACATTGTAGAAATAGTATCATCACCCCCAAATGCATAGAGGATGAAATCCTTGGAGAAATCTGAGTTGATGAGAATTGGGGCTTGAGAGATGGCTTCTTTGATTAATTTAAACTTTCCTTGCCTTCTGCTATCCATTTGAAAGCCATGCTTTTCTTTAACATCTTGGTGATAGGCCTGACAAGGGCTGCAAAATTTGGGACAAACCTCCCAACAAAATTTATTCTCCCAAGAAACTTTGAAGGGCCTTCTTGTGGCTTGGCAATGGTAGTGCTCTTATGGCTTTAACTCTTTCTGGATCAATTGCTAATCCTTCTTTAGAGACAATGCGACCAAGGAGTTTTCCTTCATGGGCTAAGAAAATACATTTTTAGGATTTAAGGAGACTCCAAATCTTCTACACCTTTGAAACACTTGTCTCAAATGAGAGAGGTGGTCTGCTGTATTTTTGAAAAAATAGGGATATCATCAAGATATATCAGACTATGTTGTTAATCAAACCTTTAACGCCATGTCCATTACTCTTTGGAAGGTAGCTCCAGCATTGGATAGCCCAAATGGCATTTTCCTGTATGTATAAGTTCCCCATTTGGTTGTAAAGGTTGTCTTGAACTGATCCTCTTCCTTTACCATAATCTGATTGTACCCTGAATAGCCATCAAGTAGTGAAAACCTTTTGGAGCCAGCAACAACTTGCAAAATTTTCTCCATAGAAGGAAGTGGATAATGATCCTTGAGAGATGCTCTATTCAAATCTCTAAAGTCAACACACAATCTGATTTCCCCACTCTTCTTTCTCGATGGGACCAAGTTGGCAACCAAACTAGAATGCTTGATAGGGAATATGATTCTTGATTCTATCAACTTATCCAACTCTTTCCTCATGAGATGCTCCAATTCAATGGTATGCTGAGCTAACTCAGGATTGAAACCTTTCAAATCTTCATAGCTCCAAGAAAACACATGAGGGAATTCTTGACAAAGTTGTATGAACTCATACCTGTTATCCAAAATTCACCCTCAAGGTAATTTTGATATCATGCATCGAATTATTCAGTCCGAGAAAGTAAGATTGATTCGAGGCCCAAAATCATGTTTTTGGGGCCCCCTGGCTTCTCTCTAACTCTCCCATCCAAGAAGAAATCCCAACAAGTTGAGAAAATGGAAAAAATGCAAAAAATAAGGTTGCAGGACTGTTTTAAAGCATTTCGGGTCTGAAGGGTTCAGGTCGTATTGAGGTTCATCGTACCAAGCTTGGGGCCAAAAAGATGAAATGGTAGAAAACAAAGAAAAATAACCTAAGTCTTTTGTTTCTCACGGTTTGGAACAATTGGGACAAAAGTATGCGTGGGACGTGAATCGGCCGGTTACATCGAAAGACATCCATTTCAGGCGATTCGGAGATATTCGCCCGGACAGCTAGGACAAAAGTACACATGGGACGTGAATCGGCTAGTTTGCTTAAAGACAGTCCATTTCGAGGTAGTTTGGAGATATTCATCCGGGACAACCGGGACAAAGGTACATGAGGGACGCATGAGACGTGAAAAGGTGAAAAAGCTGTAAGCAGGGACAAGGAAGCCCGAATCGGCTGATGCTGGAGAATGTGTCCCGTGAAGTGGTGTGGAAAAGAGAAGGACTTAGAAAATTTTCCAAGTTTCGGTCAAAGTTTTCAAGGGTAAAATTTTTTTCCCGCGGGCCCGCCAACGAATCAAATCTCACCACGTGTCTTCACCATCGACCCACTGAGCGAGGCAAAAAATTAGAATTTTTGGCAAAATGTTTTGCTGAAAGTCCAAAGGGTGAGTTTTGGCCCGCTGCCCCCACCACGGAATAAAATCTCACCACGTGTCATCCAAGTGGTGGAACATGGGGAAAATTTAAATATTTTTCCAAAGACCAAACGGGTAAAAAATTTAAACTTTTTGCTCGTTGATCCGTTTTGGGCCTATTTTTACCCTAAATCTTCAAATGGCCATAACTTTCGATCCAGAGCTCAGATTTTCATGTTCTTTATATCAATGGAAAGTAGGTGAAATTATCTACATGATTATAGGGTCAATTTTGCATTTTGTTTTAGTTTGAGAGAGAAAATTAATAAACATCTCTGGTACGTGGTAATGGCGAAATGACGTTTAACAACCAGTTTTAATGCAAAATGTGTCGCATTGTTCTTCAAACATGGCCAAAAAGTAGGGAATGGGTTTGTAAGGATGCCGATGCTATTTTTATGCATCTTCATTTAATGAGGAATGGATCCCACGTTTTTACATGTTTTCTCTCTCCTGGGCTCGACCCATACATTGTAAAAGCCAGATTTGGCTCTTTTTTTAAAGTGGAACATTTCTTTGGATAGCAAGCTTCTTCTTTCACCTTCAACAAGTGATTTTTGTAAGTATTAGAACTCTTGATGGTGGTAACAGGTTTTCTATCTTTTTGATGTTGTAATGCAAGGATTTTGACAATGGAAATGACAATACAGGCTCTGTGATTAGTTTTCAGTCCTTTGGTTGTGTTGTTTGCTTCATTTCAAACTTTCAATTACATCTTATCAGTTTTTACATGATGTTTATGTTGCATTCTGTGATCTATGTCTACCTGTAGAACTAGAAGTGTTCACCACTCCTTTTCTGGTGTATCACCACTTTAGTGTAGGATTTCATTTTATGCATTCTCTCTCCTTGGTCCCTTGGAAATTTAGGTTAGAATAGTTAGTTTCCCCTACATTAGAGTAGATTGTGGCGGGTAGTTTAGGAGCAAGAACTAGCTTTCTCTAGAGGTCTATCTCAAGTAGCAAGTCCCATAAATTGGAGATAGTACCCATGTTATCCAATCACACCATGAGTTCAAGTATATTCACTTGTATAAACAAAATGTTGTGATTCGGTGATAATAGTTTTTGGCATGTCGGGTGGGACCTTAGAGGTCTTCACTTTTATTGTAACAAGATCTATGTGCACTTGTTGTAAGTTCCAGATTTTAAGGAGCTTAAAATTGCACATCCGGCAAATCCAAAAGAAGCATAATCTGTTGGTTTCAATAGTCTAAGCCTAGCAAATTTATGAGAATAATACAAACCGAGAGTCAAGAAATAGGGAGGAAGAATTGTTTTTTCATCTACACCTACCTCCGGGAAGAGAAAGAAGGGGAATAAGAGCTCAAAGATCTCCATCTCCACCTAATAGAACCTTGTTAACACCTCCACCTGGTAGGCCTTTCATCCAATCAACAAGGGTTCTCGGGCCAATCGGAATGGCGCAACCACCGAATCCATATGTCAATTTCACCGGCAAGCAGCCCACTTTCTCTCAATGCACAACATCCAATCCCAAATGTAGCATTGAAGAACATTCGTACTTCACTTTGGAGAAAATCGGACCACTCCCGGTGATCATGTTAAGGATATTGCTAACATTTGTGTAATCCATGAGATCAATGAGATGCAAGTTATTCACAAAGAAATCTTGGCATCTTCATTCAAAGGAAAGCTTTGCAATGGTTCGGGAGCCTTGCCTCGGGTTCTATTCAAAATTAAAATTAGCTATGTATAGCCCTCCATGAGAAGTTTGGGGAGAAGGGAGATAACTTATCCCTTTTAGAATAGTGACAACCATCAAGAGAGCTCCCAATGTGCGGTGACCGACTTCAACTTCAGATTTCAAAGGACTTGGCGAGAGGATTCCGGTGGTAGTAAGGTCAACAAAGAAGGTGCTTTTCTATATTACCTTAAAGCCTTAAATTCGATATTTCTATGTTGATTCAATCCATGGCAGAACAACTATCCCTGTTGCTTATAGCATTGCCATTAGAGCTGAAAATTATTTGATTCAAGCTGGAAAGCTAGCTCCTAGGCCTCCAATGCCATTATATCCAAGTTTAGAGAGCCCAAGTACTAGTTAAGCACCTATCTTAACTCCTATTCCCACTCCTAGAAATCATAATTCAAGTGAAGCTTCTACTTCATCTTCTAGTGCCTCAAACGAACTTCAAGAAGTGATGAAGCAACTGCAAAGTTTAGGCAATGAGTTGGTTACACTCAAGAGGTAACAAGCTCAAAGTTTTAGACCTTATTAGCCTCAAGCTCAGCCTAACAGGTAGCCATATCAGCCTCGAAGACCACCCAATCTAGCTGCAAATCAGAATCAAGTAAGGCCTCCCGCCAATGGGCCATTTCAGCCTAATAAACCCAATGTTGCATCCACATCTAGATATTTGGTACCGGTGCAAAATAACATGGCCCAAGAATATGATTGGTGTTTCTCGTGTAGTCACCACATAACCAATCAATGTGCTTTAACAAAGGCATTAAATCAGGCTCTTATGGTGCAAACCATTGGTGGGTCGCAAGAGTCCAGCCACGAAGAGAATTAGCAACAAGAAGCACCTTAGCAAGGAACATCTCCAAACGAAACTACTCTTGTCAATTGGTAGGCTGAATATTTCTGTGGTATGAATCATATACCCTCTCAAAGTGTTGTAGCCAACACAAAGTCAAAAAGGAGAAGTTTGGGTGAAGGACAACCATTGGCTCCAAGTAATTTACAACCTTCTACCACTCCATAAGCTATTGGCAAACAAAATGTAGTTCCAAACATGCAAAGAGCACCCAAACCAGCTCCTAAACCAACTCACATGCCACCAATTGCATCGCCATGTGCAAGGAATGAATGTGTAAGCTAAAGGATAGCAGAGGAATGCTTCATCCCCATTCAACATCATTGATCGGTTGAAGAAGACAAATGTAAACATATCAATGTGGGAATCACTATCCATTCCAGGCCAAAGAGATTTGCTACAAGCTGCCATGAAGGATTTGGACAAATTCAAATCAACAGTCCAAATGCAAGAGAAGGTACTCCCAAATGCTACCCAACCTGAAAGGAATCATGGAGGACAAAGAAGGTAAAATTTTGAAGCCCCCTCCTTTTTATGTCTCATTAATCATTGGAAACCAATTGGTGCATAATTGCATGATTGATTCCGGGGCAAGTAGCTCAGTGATGCCCAAGCAAATAGTGATCAACTAGGAATATATGAAATCATATCCAAAGGGGTAGTGTAGTTGAATGGGACAACAATAACAATAGTTAGGGTGATTAGAAACTTGAGTCTTACCTTGCATGCATGTCCAAATGTTGTTGTTTTATAAGATGTATCAGTTATAGACCTTCCACCACTCTTTGCCCTATGTTTGTTAAGAGATTTCACATCCAAGATTGGAGGATATTTTTCTGCTGATTGGTCACACATGATGTTCAGAACAAGGTATGGAACCAAAGCTACAATCAGGTCTGAACCTATTGCAAACTTCCACATTGACCCCTACACTCCAAGTCAGATCAATGCTAAGCTGCTCGGCATTTGATCAAGAAGATCACCCAAGCATTGATGAAGCCGACACCAAGGTTGGAAGCATTCCAGATCTAACTCTGATGAATGGGCAAACAAGGTGCATGCTTTTGATCCTTATCAAGAAGTATAATAATCTAAGCTAGGAGTCTATTACATACATGAAGAAGATCAGCCCATTCCTAGCATCACCAAGCCGACCACAAGGATGACAATGAGGTATGGCATCTATTTTTTTGATGGATCAAGGAGTAGACAAGGTGCCGGAGAGGGGGAGCCATGCTGGTTTCACCTCAAGGAGTAAAGTACTATTCATCTTTTAGATTTCAGTTTACATGCTCCAATAACACCGCTAAATATGAAGCCTTGGCGCAAGGGATGCATTGGGTAATAAAGAGAGGAATAAAGAACTTGCAAGTCTTTGGTGACAGTGAATTGATTGTAAATAAGGTCAAAGGGCAGCATGCTACCAAGAATGATCTACTCAAGTGCTACAATAATGAGTGTGGGACCTCATTGAAGATTTTGAGGTCTTTGGCATCAAATTAGTTCCTAGGAAAGAGAACCAAGCTATTGTGACAGGCTTGCAGCGGTTGGGGCAGCCTTTGATATTATGGAAAGCATTCAAAAGGACAAGGTACAACCAAACATCCATGTGATTGTGAGGGCTTCAAAGTGCCGGATAACAATGTAAGTTGGCAAGTGTTTGAGAATGACTAGCAAATCATCCATTTCTTGTAAGAAGAAGCTAAGTTCTCTCACTAAAAATCAATAAAAATTGGAATAGCGGTATGGTGACCAAGTG
The DNA here is from genome assembly GCA_018340775.1 of Taxus wallichiana var. yunnanensis. Classification (NCBI taxonomy): domain Eukaryota; kingdom Viridiplantae; phylum Streptophyta; class Pinopsida; order Cupressales; family Taxaceae; genus Taxus; species Taxus wallichiana. The sequence goes on along the minus strand of CM031234.1, from coordinate 1,013,163,112 downwards.
GTAACACTGAGAACTAACAAGCTGCCCAAGGGACTTATCACTTTGAATCCATTTTCAATCCTAATGATCAGTTTAGGAAAGAGAAAGCAAACATTGAGGTTAAGAGAGAAGATTCAGTATCCATCTTGGTGGAAGAGAAAAACCCATTGCAAATTAGAAAGATGACAACTAAACAAGAAAGGTATGAGTTCATACATCTGTGTCAAGAGTTCCCTGATGTGTTTGCTTGGAGCTACAAAGATTTGAAAAGTTTCAATCCCAAGTTAGCTCAACACACCATTGAGTTGGATCCAAATACTAAGCCCATCAGGTAGAAACAAAGGCCAGTCAATCCACACATGGAACCTCTCACGAGGAAGGAATTGAACAAGTTGATTGAGTCAAGAACCATATTCCCAATCAAGCATTCTAGTTGGGTTACCAACTTAGTTCCAGTCAAAAAGAAGAGTGGAGAGATCAGATTGTGTGTTGACTTTAGAGACTTGAATAGATTATCTCTCAAGGACCATTACCCACTCCCTTCTATGGAGAAAATTTTGTAAGTGGTGGCTGGCTCCAAGAGGTTTTCACTACTTGATGGCTACTCGAGCTACAATCAGATTATGGTGAAGGAAGAAGATTAGTTCAAGACATCCTTCACAACCAAATGGGGAACTTATGCATACAGGAAAATTCCATTTGGGTTGTCCAACGCTAGAGCTACCTTCCAAAGAGTAATGGACATGGCGTTTAAAGGTTTGATCAACAATGTGGTGCTGATATACCTTGATGATATCACTATTTTTTCAAAGAATGTAGTAGACCACCTCTCTCATTTGAGATAAGTCTTCCAAAGGCGTAGGAGATTTGGAGTGTCTTTGAATCCTAAGAAGTGTATCTTCCTAGCGCATGAAGGAAAGCTCCTTGGCTATATTATCTCCAAAGAAGTATTAGTAATTGATCTAGAGAGGGTTAAAGTCATAGGAGCACTACCATTGCCAAGCCACAAGAAGGCCGTTCAGAGTTTCTTTGGGAGAATAAACTTTGTTCGTAGGTTTGTCCTAGATTTTGCAGCCCTTGTCAAACCTATCACCAAAATGTTGAAGAAAAGCATGGCTTTCAAGTGGACAGTAGAAGGCAAGGAGGGTTTTGAAGCAATCAAAGAAGCCATCTCCCAAGCACCAACTCTCATCAACCCGGATTTCTCCAAGGATTTCATCCTCTATGCATTTGGAGGTAATGATACTATTTCTGCCATTTTGGTACAGTAGAAGAAGGACAATGATGAGAAGCCAATTACTTTCTTCAGCCAAAGCTTGGAATACTATGAGGTGAGATATTCTTTTATTGAGAAGCATGTACTTGTAGTAATCGAAGCTTGAAGAAATTCAAGCATCTAGTCTCAAGCAACAAAGTTCAGCTTGTTTGTCTCTCATGTGGTAGTAAAGGACTTCCTCCTCAACAAGGATTTGAATGAGAAAAGGGCAGGTTGGATCACTCATGTCATGGAGTATGACATTGAGATCAAGGTCACCAAGCTAGTAAGAGGAAAATGATTGTGTGAGTAGATAATTCTGGGCAAGCAAAAGGGAGTATGCAATGAAGAAGAGGCTATTTTGACAGTTCAAGACAGCCATGTGCAAGGTATCACTCAAGAAGAGGATAATGCTATCCCCACTTATTGTTGGAACCAAGGAATAATTCACTTCCTAAGCATGGGCCTATGCCCTCTAGAGATGAACAAAACCCAAAGAAGACACTTCAGATTGCAGACTATCCCATATCCCATAGTAGACGGTGTTTTGTTCAAGAAAGATGTGAATGGAGTGCTTCTGAGATGCATTAACACAAATCAAATTCATAGGGTGTTGGAAGAGTTCCATGGTGGACCAGCTGGTGGTCATTTTACACCAAGAGTGACATCCCTAAAAATCATGAAGGCTGGTTATTATTGGCCCAAGATTTTCAGTGATTGCTTTGCATGGATCAAAAGGTGCAAGAATTGTGCATTCTTCACAGGTAAAGAGGGCTTGCTGCCCTCCCATTGCATCCAATTTCAGTTGACCAGACATTCATGTAATGGGGTTTAGACTTCATTGGAGTCATTAATCCCAATTCAAGCCAAGGGCATAAGTAGATTTTGACAGCCACAGACTACTTCACCAAATGGATCAAGCAAAGAGCACTCAAGGAAGCAAATGAGTCTAGCATCTTAGACTTCTATGAGGGGATAGTAACAGATTTGACATACTTGCTACAATAATCTTAGATAATGCATTAACATTCATTGGATCCAAGGTGACCGAGTGGGCTGTCAAGAATGGGATCTACCTAAGTACTTCATCAAAATACTACCCTCGTGGTAATGGCTGTGCTGAATCTACAAAGAAGAACTTGTTGAGGATCATTAGGAGGACTCTTGATGAGAATCAAAGGTCTTGGCATGCCAAACTGAAATCAGCCTTATGGGCTGATAAGATACCTCCCAAGAGATCCACGGTAACTCTCCATTCAGGCTTGTTTATGGAAGAGAGGCAATCTTTCCCATGTCACTTGAGTTGCCAACATTGGAACTCATGAAGCAGCTTAGAGTTGCTAGAGTTTGGGCCCATGGAGGTGAGATATGCAGAGTTGATGGAGCTCCAAGAGATCGGAGATCGTGCATCCCAAGCAATGGGGAAGGATCAAGCTTTGATCAAGAAGACCTTTGATAGGAAGGCCAAGAGTAGATCTTTCCAAGTTGGAGATCTAGTGTTAAAATGGGATGCGATAGAGAAAACCGGGAAGGCATTCAAAATTTGATACCATTTGGAGTGGCCCATACATGGTCACAAAGTGTAAGGACAACAATGCCTTCCAATTGTCTTCATTGGATGACGAAGAATTGCATATTCTAGTCAATGGAATCTATCTAAAGCATTGCTACTAAAGGGAAATTATCCACCTTGTAAATATTAGATTAGGTTTTCATTCCTCCAAGTGCTTGTGCACATTGTTTTGCGAAAGAGGTTGTTTTGCTTTCCCTAAGTGCTTTTGCACGGCTTGCTGTCCCTGGAGATGTTTTACAGCCTTGCTTCCATCGGGTGATATTCCATCTTCTTCCTTACAACATTCTAAGTCATTTGGGGTTCTAAACAGGAAAATCATGACTCCATGCCCAATAGATGCTTCAGGCACTGGTAACTTCATCCAGCAGGCAGATGACCCCGCTGAGTCACCAAAATTGTTATCCAAAATTCACCCTCAAGGTAATTTTGATAACATGCATCAAATTATTCAGTCCTGAGCAAGTAAGATTGATTCAAGGCCCAAAATCATGTTTTTGTGCCCCCGGCTTCTCTCTAACTCTCCCATCCAAGAAGAAATCCCAACAAGTTGAGAAAATGGAAAAAATGCAAAAAATAAGGTTGCAGGACTGTTTTAAAGCATTTTGGGTCTGAAGGGTTCGGGTCGATCGAGCTTCATCGGACCAAGCTTGGGGATAAAAATCTGAAATGGCCGAAAAAAAAGAAAAATAACTTAAGTCTTTTGTTTCACATGGTTTGGGACAGTCGGGAAAAAAGTATGCGTGGGACGCGAATCGGCCGGTTTGCGAAAGACAGCCCCATTCGGCAGATTTAGAGATATTCGTCCAGACAGCCCAGACAAAAGTATGCATGGGATGTGAATCGGTCGGTTTGCCGAAAGATAGTCCATTTCTAGCAGTTCGGAGATATTCGTCTGGGACAGCCGGGACAAAGGTACGCGAGGGACGCGTGAGACACAAAAGGTGAAAAAGCCACAAGCAGGGACAAGGAAGCCTGAATCGGCCGATGTGGGAGAATGTGTCCTAGGAAGTGGCATGGAAAAGAGAAGGACTTAGAAAATTTTCCAAGTTTCGGTCAAAGTTTTCAAAGGTAAAATGTTTTACTGTGGGCCCACTAATGAATCAAATCTCACCACGTGTCTTCACAATCGATCCAACGGAGCGAGGCAAAAAATTAGAATTTTTGGCAAAATGTTTTGCCGAAAGTCCAAAGGGTGAATTTTGGCCCACTACCCCCACAACTAATGGAATCTCACCACGTGTCATCCAAGTGGTGGAGTGCGGGAAAATTTAAATTTTTTTCTAAAGACCAAACGGGTAAAAATTTAAACTTTTGCTCGCCGATCTAATTTGGGCCTGTTTTTGCCCTAAATATTCAAATGGCCATAGCTTTCGATCCAAAGCTCGATTTTTATGTTATTTATATCAATGGAAATATGGTGAAATTTTCTACATGATTCCATGGTCAATTTTGCATTTTGTTTCATTTTGGAGAGATAAAATCAAGAAACATCTCCGTACGTGGTAATGACTAGGAATGACATTTCAACAACTAGTTTTAATGCAAAATGGGTCACATTCTTCTTCAGCATGGCCAAAATGTCAGGGAATGGGTCTGTAAGGACACCCATGCTGTTTTAATGCATCTTCATTCAATGAGGAATGGCTCCCACATTTTTACATGTTTTCTCTCTCCTGGGCTCGACCCATGCATTGTAAAAGCTAGATTTGGCTCATTTTTTTTTGAGGGGAACATTTCTTTGGATAGCAAGCTTCTTCTTTCACCTTCAACAAGTGATTTTTGCAAGTATCAGACCTCTTGATGGTGGTAACAGGTTTTCTACCTTTTTGATGTTGTAATGCAAGGATTTTGACAGTGGAAATGACAATACAGGCTCTGTGATCAGTTTTCAGTCCTTTGGTTGTGTTGTTTGCTTCATTTCAGACTTTCAATTACATCTTATCAGTTTGTGCATGATGTTTATGTTGCATTCCATGATCTGTGTCTATCTGTATAGCTAGAAGTGTTCACCAATCCTTTTCTGGTGTATCACTACTTTAGTGTAGGATTTCATTTTATGCATTCTCTCTCCCTGGTCCCTTAGAAATTTAGGTTAGAATAGTTAGTTTCCCCGCATTAGAGTAGATTGTGGGGGTAGTTTAGGAGTAAGAACAGCTTTTTCGGAGGTCTATCTCAAGTAGCAAGTCCCACAACTTGGAGATAGTACCCATGTTATCCAATCACACCGTGAGTTCAAGTATATGCACTTGTATAAACAGGGGGTCTTGTGATTCGGTGATAACAATACCTTTCTTTCTTAGTTGTCATCTTACCAATTTAGAATGATTTGCCTCTTTCTCTACCGAGATGGACACCGAATCTTCTCCCTTCACTTGGATGTTTTCTTTCTCCTTCCTAAACTAATCATTAGGATTGAAAATGGAGTCCAAAGTAATAAGTCCCTTTGGTAGTTTGTTGGTTCTCGGTTGTACCACTTGGTCACCATCTTTGCTGCTCTAACTTTTCCTGATTTTTGGCTAAGAATTAAGCCTCTTCTTGTAAGAAATGGATGATTTGCTGATCATTTTCAAACACTTGCCAACTTACATTGTTATCTGGCACTAAAGGCCTCACAATCACATGGATGTTTGGTTGTACCTTGTCTTTTTGAATGCTTTCAACAACGTCAAAGGCTGCCCAATCGCTACAAGCTTGTCAAGAGCTTGGTTCTCTTTTCTAGGAATGGATTTTATGCTAAAGCCCTCAAAATCTTCAATGAGGTCCCACACCCTGTTCTTGTAGCACTTGAGTAGATTATTCTTGACAACATTCTACCCCTTAACTTGGTTGACAATCAACTCACTATCACCAAAGACTTGCAAGTTCTTTATTCCTCTCTTGATTGATCAATGCGCCTCCTTGCACCAAAGCTTCATATTCAGTAGTGTTATTAGAGCATGTAAACTGGAATCTAAAAGCTCAATAATACTTCACTCCTTGAGGTGAAACAAGCATAGCTCCACCTCCTACACCTTTTCTACTCCTTGATCCATCAAAAAACAACTGCCATACCTCATTTTCATCCTTGTGATCTGGCTTGGTGATGCTAGGAATAGGCTGATTTTCTTCATGCATGCAATAGAATCCTAGCTCAGATTCTTCTATTTCTTGATAAGGATCAAAAGCATGCACCTTGTTTTCCCATTCATCAAGGGTTAGATCCAGGATACTTCCAACCTTGGTGTCAGCTTCATCAGTGCTTGGGTGATCTTCTTGATCAAACGCTGAACAATTGGCATTAATCGACTTGGATTATAAGGCTCAATGTGAAAGTTTGTAATAGGTTCAAACGTGATTGTGGCCTTAGTTCCTTATTTGGTTATGAAAAAATGTGTGACCAATCAACAGACAAGTAACCTCCAATATTAGCTGTGAAATCCCTTGACAAACATAGGGCAAAGAGTGGTGGAAGGTCTATTAATGAGACATCTTGCAAAACAACCACGTTGGGACAGGCATGTAAAGTAAGACTCAAGTTTTTAATCACTCCAACTGTTGTTACTGTTGTCCCATCCAATTGTACCACCCCTTTGGATATTATTTCATACTAAAGTCCCAACTGATCAGCTATTTTCTTGGGCATTACTGAACTACTTACTCCTTAATCAATCATGCAATTGTGTACTAATTGATTCCCAATGATCAATGAAACATAGAATGGAGAGGGCTTCAACATTTTACCTTGCTTTCCTCCATGATTCCCCTCAGTGCTAGGCAAAATTTGTGAGCACTTTCTCTTACATTTAGACTTGCTTATTTGAAGTTGACCAGTCCTTCATGGGCAAAGCTTGTAGCAAATCTCTTTGGCACGGGATAGATAGTGATTCCCACATTGATATGTTCACATTTGTTTTCCTCATCTAATCAATGATATTGAATGGAGATGAAGTATCCCTTTGTTGTCCCTTGGCCTACACATTCATTCCTTGCACATGGGTAGCAACAACTAGCATTTGAGTTGGCCTAGGAACTATTTTAGGCTGTCCTTGTGTATTTGGGATTGGATTTTGTTTGCCAACATTTTGTGGGGTGATGGAAGATTGTGGATTACTTGGAGCTAATGGCTGTTCTTCACCCAAATTTCTTCTCTTTGACCTTGTGTTGGCTGCAACACTTTGGGAAACCATTTGATTCATGCCACAAAAATCTTCTGCCTGCCAGTTTACAAGTGTGGTATCATTCGGAGCTGATTGCTGCTAGAATGCTTCTTGTTGCTGGTCATTTCTTTGACTACCTTCACCCTCCACACCAGTTGTTGTCACCATTAATGCTTGATTCAAAGAACTGTTGAAGCACATGGATTGGTTGTGAGGTTCATTGCATGGGAAACACTAATCATACTCTTGAGCTATATTTTTTTGTACTGGCACTAATGCTTTAGATGTAGATGTAGCATTGGGATTATAGGGCTGAAATGGTCACTGGCATGGAGGCCTTGTTTGATTTAGATTTGCAGCTGGATTTGGTGGTCTATGAGGTTGATATGGCTGCCTGTTAGGCTAAGCTTGGGGCTGGAAAGAAGGTCTAAAACTTTGGGCTTGTTGCCTCTTGAGTGTAACCAGCTCATTGCCTAGATTTTACAGCTGCTTCATGACTTCTTGAAGTTCATTTGGGGCACTAGAAGATGAAGTAGAAGCTTCATTCGAATTCTAATTTCTAGGAGTGGGAATAGGAGCTAAATTAGGCATTTGATTAGTATTTGGGCTCTCTAAACTTGGAAACAATGGCATTGGAGGTCTAGGAGCTAGCTTGCCATCTTGGATCAAACAATTTTCAGCTCTAATGGCAATGCTATAAGCAATGGGAATAGTTGTGCCTCCCATGGATTGAATTAACATAGAAATATCAGAATTTAAAGATTTAAGGTAATAAAGGAAAGAACCTTCGCTATTGGCTCTGATCGCCTGGAATTCTCTTCCAATTCCTTTGAAATCTGAAATTAAAATCAATCAGCTGCTCATTGGGAGCTCTCTTGATGGTTGTCAAGCTGCTCCAAAAGGGACAAGTTGTCTCCCTTTTCCCCAAACTACTCATGGAGGGCTATACATAGCTAATTCTAATTTTGAATAGAACCTGAGGCAAGGCTCTTGAACCATTGCAAAGCTTTCCCTTTGAATGAAGATGCCAACAATTTGATAGCAACTTGCATCTCATTGATCTCATGGATTGCACAAATGTTAGTAATATCCTTGACATGATCACCAGGTGAGGTCTGATTTTCTCTAGTGAAGTATAGAATGTTCTTCAATGTTGTAACTAGAATTAGATTTTATGCATTGAGAGAAAGTGGTCTGCTGCGAGTGAAATTGACATAGGGGTTGTTTTGTGCCATTTTGATTGGCCTTAGAACCCTTGTTGATTTAATGAAAGGCCTACCAGGTGGAGGAGTTGAGAGAGTTTTGTTTGGTGGAGATGGAGACCTTTGGATTCTCCTCCCACTTTTCCTTCTTCTTGGAGATAACTACAGATATTCAAATAGAACCTCTTCTTCTCCAGCTCTTGACCTTGTATTGATTCTTCTCATGAGTTTTTAGGTGCACCTTTGCTAAAACCAGCTGATTCTTCTTCCTTGGAGTCGCCAGGATGTGTAATTTATATCTCTTTTAAGCAAGAAACTTGTAAAAAATGCAAATAAATTTTGTTGCAATGAATATGAAGACCTCTAAGGTCCTATCGGGCATCCCAAAACTATTTTTGCAAATCAAGCAAAGCACCCTTTGATGTTGATCGATTTCTAGTTTGATCATCCCATGCATCCAAAGTGTGATTACACAACATTGAATCCTCTCCCCAACCTGTGGGACTTATAAAATGGAAGAGGTATCTCCAGATTAGAGGCTGGTTCCTCAACTCCTCGGTCGATTTATCACTTATAAGTTCAGAGAGGTTTATATTCTTAATCCCACCCTAAATTCCAAAGGAGACAAAGATAGAGGATGCAAAAAAGCTAAAACTAATGCTAGTAGGTGATGCACCAAAGGAGTGGTGAGCATTTCTCACTTTCGTAGATTGACACAATTCATAAAATGTAATAAAAAAATATGCATAAACTAATAATTGTAATGAAGAATCAAAAATTAGCCAAACAACACAAGCAGAGGATAAAAACTAATCACAAGGCTCGTATTGTTATTTTAACATCAAAATCACTTGCATTACAACACCTGAGAGGTAAAATAAAGTTGAAGTTCTTAGGAAAGGTTTTTTATTCCACTAAATTCACTTCCAAGGTGAGAAAGGGTCCTACAATACACAAAAATGTTCAACCCTTTGAAAATGAGCCAAATCTAGCTTTTACGGTGTAAGGACAAGCCCAAGAGAGAGAAATGTGGGAAAACATGGAAGGGATTCAACCATTGACCAAAACACATTCAAAATAGGATGGGCATCCTTATAGACCCATCCCCTGAAATTTTTAGCCATGCTTGGGAGAGAATGCGAGCCATTCTTCATTAAAAACAAAGTGGTTGAAATGTAATTTCTATCCATGACCACGTGCGAGAGGTGTTTTTAGGTTTTATCTCTCCAAACTCCATTAAAATGAAAAAAATACACATAGAATTTTGTAGATAATTTCACCAACTTTCCATTGATATAAAGAACACCAACTTTCCATTGATATAAAGAACGTGAAAATGAGCTCTGGATCGAAAGATATGGCCATTTGAAATTTTAGGGAAAAACAGGCCAAATCGGGTTTGGGCAAAAATTTGAATTTTTACCTTTTTGGTCATTTGGAAAATTTTCCAAAATTTCCCCATGCTCCACCTTTACAGGTGCCATGTGGCATGTTTCTATTCGGTGTGGGCCCATCCTGCTTCATTTTCCTTTATTTTCACCTTTGGAATATTTTCCCAAAATTCCTCGTCGGGTCGGTGAGCTTGGGACACATGGCAAGCCCAAATTGACGCTGGGCTTGTTTTTCCTCTATTTTCCATGGGTCACTTGATTCATTTCTATCCTAGACATGTGGTAGCATCTCATTGGATACGGGCCTTGAAAGGAAAAATTTCCCACAAAACTCCGCCGAGCAATAACTTAAAAAATACATGAAGTTAGGAGGAATACTTTACCTTCTCGGAAAGATGAGAGAGAGTTCTATCCAATGGTGTCATTTCCAGAAGGTTTTGAGTTCCTAAAAAGTAAAAAATTATGTCTGAGGCACAAGAGAGGGAAGAATGAGAGGAGTTAGCCACAAAATGAGCAAGGGCCGCATTTTGGATAACAAAACCCTAAAACCTAAATCCTAAACCATAAAGCTTAAACCCTAAATCAAAACCCTAAACCCTAAACCTAAAATCACAAACCACTAAACCCTATGCCCTAAAACCTATACCATAAAATCTTAACCCTATTTCATAAATCCTAAACCCTAAACCATAAACCCTAAACACTAAACTAGAAACACTAAACCCTAAACCCTAAACCCTAAATCGTGATCCCTAAATCCTAATCACTAACCCCTAAAAAATAAACCATAAACCCTAAGCCATAAACCCTAAACCATAAATCCTAAACACTAAAACCTAAACTATAAACCCCCTAAACCCTAAACCCTAAACACTAAATATTAGACTGAAACCCCAAAAACAAATATTAAACCATAAACCCTAAACACTTAGCTCTAAACACTAATCCCTAAACCGTAGAACCTTAGCCCTAAACTCTAAACCCTAAACCCCTAGCAGTAAAACCTAAACCCTAAATACTAAATCCTGAACCCCGTAAATTCTAAACCCAATAAACCCAAAACCATAAAACCTAAACTATAAGTAGTAAATCCTAAATGATAAACCCTAAACACTAAATTATAAATCATAAACTCCCTAAACCATAAACCCTAAGCCCTAAACCATAAACCCTTAACCCTAAACCTTGAGCCCTAAACCCTAAACCCTAAACCACAAACAAGTAAATATTAAACCCTAAACCCTAAACCCTATACCCTAATCCCTAAAACATAAAACAAAAACATTAAACAATAAAGCCTAAACCCTAATCCTTTAAACCTAAACCCCAAACCCTAAAACCTAAGCCCTAAAGCATAATCCATTAGCACTAAAACTTAAAATCTAAACCCTAGAACCTAAACCCTAAACCATAAACTCTAATCTCTAAATAATAAAACCTAATACCAAAACCATAAACCCTAAACCCTTATTCCTAAATACTAAACCCTAAAGCCCAAACCCTAAACCCCTAACCCCTAAATCATTAACCCTAAACCCTTAGTCCTAAACCCTAAACCCTAAAACATAAATTTTGATCATTAGGCCCTTAACCTTAAACCCAATAAAACCCTAAACTCAAAACCCTAAACCATAACTCCCTAAACCCTACACCAATAGTCCTAAACCCTAAATACTAAATACTAAGCCCTAATACCTAAAACCTAAACCCTAAACCATGAGCCCTATACCCTAAACCCTAAACCTTGATCCCTAAAAACTAAACCCTAAACACTGAGCCCTAAACCCTATAACCTATAACCTAAATCCCTATTGGTTGGATATTTTTTCAAGCCAAAATATGAGGTTCAACCACAGTACATGGGATTAAATCCCTCCTCAAAGACAAGTGAGGCTACCTGTTTATTACTAATCTAAAACACAATAGAAATAATATATATAGTATTCACACTAATCTAACCATTGGGGTTGGGATAGAATCCCAAAATCCATATCCACAGTGAGGTGAAGATATTGTTGTTTTTCGAAATGGAAAGGATTAGAAAGGAAATTTTTATTATGGAATAAACACAATGGAAAGGAAATGAGAGGAACGTATTTTCTTTCGAGCAAACGCAGATCATGAAATAATCATATGAGTTTTAGATAAAAAATGTAATGTTTGAAATGATTAGAACAATCAAGATGCTAAACAAAGAATAGCTTAAGATTATGAACATAAGAACAACATCTTAAGAAAGATACATCTCACAACACAAAGTTTGCAAAAATAGCATCAGTTTCTATTCCTCAAATGATTAAAATAAAAATAGTTTTTCTTCTTCACAATAGTTCTCAATATTCAAAAATATCAACCCTTTGGAATGCATAATCATCCCTTATTTATAATAAAAGGAGTTAAGAGAAAGTAGGATAAATCCTAAAAAATAGTCCTTTAAATGAGATTCCTATTTTGCTTGACTCTCACATAGGAGACCAAGTCAAAATTTTCCTCCTACATGATGTAATGAAAATGAAAAATACATGTTAATTTCAAGATTGAAATGACATGAAACATTATGCCAATTCCATTTCATCATCTTTGTCTTCCTCCGTAAAAGCCTCGCTTGTCCCGAAATTCTTGGAACTTTTGGATTATGCCCTACATCTCATCTTCGTCAGGTGTGGTGGAATGATCACTTAGGACTTCACATGTTTCCTGAGTATCACTCACATTACTGTGAATTTTCTTCAGTCTCTTGTTGATTTTACTCAATGTTTCCAAAGAGTGTTAAATCTTAATGAACCTATCAATGATTTCCACTTTAAATCCATCATTTGGTTAGTGCTGAATTGATTCTTGAATCTACTTGTAAAGATCATTGGGTAGAATACTTGAGCTTTCATTCAACACTTTAGCATAGATCTTGATTAGCTCTTCTTCTATGTCATTTTTTCCATCAACTAATTGATCTCTTAAATCCCTCAATTTGTTGTAAGCTTCATTGAGAATCTTTATTATAAATTTAATGGCTTTGGTCAATTGAAAATGCTTTTCCCCATGTGGAATGATGCCTTCTCTGACTAAGACAAGGGATGGAACTTGTTTTAGCATATTGAGAGCTTCAAAATTTAACTCTAGGTTCCCAAATTTTGCTGAAAATTCATCATCCATTTTCTCTCCATCCTTCTTTATATCTTCCAAGGATTTGTAGACTTCCAAAATGTCATCAATGACAAATTTTCCTTGTAGGAGAAGCCTCTGATCCATTCATAGACCATTCTCCCCTTCTCATTAATCCTGTCAATCATGGGTACCGATGAGAAATCAAACTTGATAGGAGTAGAGGATGATGGTGTTGACTCAAGAGGCTTTGAGAGATTGAGTAGTACTTCTGTTAGCTACTCTACTTTCTCTTTTAGCTCATCTCTATTTGCCTTTGTTTCCTTCAGCTTTTGGCACAACACATTCATGGAATCTTGTGCATCTTGTTGTGCTCCCTCCATTATTAATTTTCCTAGATCAACCCTTGTGATCATATAATTGGTGACCATTATATCATCCTTGGTTTTACGAGCTACGGGAGTGGAAATTTTTGTATACTTATGCCCTGAGGCATCCACTGAAATCCTTGAAAATATTTTGGGTTTCTTGGTAGACTTAGTAGGAGTGACCTTGAGGGAAATTAAATCAAAGGCTAGTAGGGGAACTACCACCTTCCTCTTCTTTGGGGTGTGATCTATTAACCATTGAGGTGTATTGGAAGAAGTTTCTCCCATTGTAGGTGTTACGATCACATCTTCAGGTGGAGGAAGGTTTGCTTGTGGAGTGGTGGTCACTGTAAGAGTAGTGTCCATGGAAATGGACTCAGGGAATGAAGGTGGAGAAGGAGGAATATCCATGGTTAACTTAGGTCCATTGGGGAGAGGTGAGAGGGCACGAAGATGCTGGCCATGGTTGAGGAACTTGGTGAAGAAACCTGAAGAAAAGGAGGTTGAATGGGGGGAGGTAATGATTCTAAAATTAGAGCTTGAGAGATAAGAGGAAGACTTACCTCTGATGAACTATCAACCAAAAGGGGAATGAAAGGTTGACCAACCTCTTCTCCTAAAGGAATATTTCCTAGTTCTGGTGGTGGAGGTGAATCAAGAACCTCAACCATTTGTGGGAGAGTGGCCACTAATGTGTTCCCTTGCTCTTCTCCCTTTCTAACAAACTTAACCTTTATTAGCCTCTTGGAAGGGTTATTATCCTTTTCCTTTTTTACCTTGCAGGATCCCGCTTCTAAAGTAGCTAGATTTGAAAAACTCCCTTCTTTATAACTCATTCCCCAAGAAATGAGCCATGCCTTAGTATGAGCAAGAATTTAAGTAGATCTTATTGTGATAAAATCTTTCTCAGTAATGGACCAATCAATGGTTGGGAATACATATTGGTCTTCAGTGAGCTCATCATACGAGGCATCAAGGACACTCTCATTATCTGTGGTGCCTTTTGGGATGTCAGATAAATCTAGCATCTAGATTTCTTCAATTTTCAACCTGCTATTATCCTTTCTTCAGATGGAAACTTCATCCCAAAGATCAACCCAAATGTATTCTACATTGGGCACATGTAGATATAAGGTCCTATATGACTTAAGGACTCCTTGGAAATAAAATCCATCTCTATGCTTCATGTGATTTTTTAACTTATCCTACAGCTCGTGTACCACATTCTTAGATTCAACCACTATTGAGTATGTGTACCTTCTGATGGAAATAGGGAAGGAGACGATGACCTTGTGTTTACTCTATTGGAATTTGTGAAAATCCAACAATTTTATAACCAAATCCATCAGGATTAGCTTATCACCTAGGAGCCTAGGTAATAAGAAAGGATCACCCATGTAGAAGACGACCCAAATTTATGTGAACTTCTTGAACTATAAGAAGATACAACCCCATTTTGATACTTCGGCCCATGCTTCGTCAAAGACTCTTCTTTTCCTTAGATCAGGGTTCATCCTATAGATATTTTCATAAAATAAGGCATCATTCACTCTTTTGAATTGATCCTCGGAACCCTTCATTATCAGCTGAGGGAAGTACCAATATATGTGTTCTATTACCCTATCTCCTTTTGCATCCAACCCTAGATAATTTATCATGCCATCTTGCTGCATATGTGACATATGATGACATATAAAACTTACCAGTAGTCAAGATTTTCTTCATCTGAGAATCAATCTCATCACTTATAATACTACTCCAATCAATCCCTTGTTTGTTCTTCTTTATAATGACCATGAATTGATACATCCACCCTTAGAAGTCTCTTGACTCAGGGAGTTCAAATACTCGACTCAGAAAGTAGGGTGATAATATCACTGATTTCAAGGATGAAATCACTCCTGGGGACAAACTTGGGAAACCTAGAGACGGTTGGCTTCGCCTTGATCAAGAAATTTTTATTCACATGCCTGATGCAGTCTTCTTGATCTTTGTCCTAGGATTTCTGTGCTGACTTAAGATCTACATTAACATATTCCTCAAAGTTGGGAAATTTTAAGAGGTTATCAAATTAACCCCCATCCAACTTCATGTGACTTCTCCTACTTGATTTTTAACTAAGCGAGAATCGAGTCATAATTGGAAGTACATGCGAGAATGAAATCAGGGAATTGAGCATACATTGGGAATCCCGCTATAAGAGGGAGGCCACTTTTGGTTATTGAATTCATCCGGGAACTCTAAGAATAATCCTTGATTATGTTCAAAAATCCTCCTCCATGTCTATGCTACCAAGCTCCGTGTCTTGGATGTCGTAATTACAGTCTATGTAGGAAGGGGACTCCATCTTCTAATAAATGTACTTAATCTTTCCCTGACTGCCTAAATTATCCTTAGATGATCTAGGATCCGACATGAGAATTCTTAAAGAAAGAATGCCTAGATAACTTTTGATTGAACAATCAGGCTTGGAAGCTTGCTGAGCAACCCCACAGACCTGCCACACTAATCAGACTTTGAGACTTGTCAAGAACTTCATGAAATATGACACACTGTAGTGTATATGAGAAACTAGGTCGTGTCGGACACTTCGTAAAACCCAAATGAATGGTAGAAATCAGGTGGTTTTGAACACTCTGTGAAACCCAACACAAGTAAAAGTCGGAGGATGTTAGACAATATGTAAAACCTGATACAAACAGAAGTTGAGAGGTGTTGAACTTGGAGAAACTTGATACAAGTGGAGAAAGGACAGTTTTATGCACTCTGTAAAACCTAACACAAGTAGGAGTTGAAAGATGTCAGACACCCTGTAAAACCTGAATCAAAGGTGTCGGGTTTCTGGGATGTCAGAACAGGTAAAATCTCCACCAAGCTTGTAAGTTAGGTTTTATAGATTATTCTCAAAAACCACAAGAGTATATCCATGGAAGAAAATAAGAAAACACCCAGGATGAATTTTTAAACAAGGGGTTTTATGGGAATACAACAAAAAATGAAGAAAACAATCCTAAACCCTAAACCCGGAGGAAAGAAAAAGAAAAGAGGAAACACGCCAAATGAATACTTCAAAAAAAAACTTCAAAGGACACAAAAAGATAAGAAGAGAAAAATACCTTCAATAAATTTGAAAAATGGTCAAAGACAGATCACAAAATCAATCAAGAGGTTCAGTCGGGTTTGGAGGTTGAAGGAGCATGTATGAAAAATCCACATAATGAAAATATGTCAGGTAAAAATGACATGTAAAATTGACCTATTTATAAATTCCTAGAATTTATTACACCTCCTCTGACACATGTGCTAACTAATTGACAACTCGACATTAATGCCATGTCATCATGCTTAGCACGTCTAAAAACCTGATACAAAGGTTTTCTTATCAAATCAGGGTTTTAGGAACCAACTGACATGGAACATGAAAAATACATGTTTGGATGTTATCAAGTTCTAAAACCTGATACAAAGGAAAGGTTTGGGTTTTGGGTTTGAGAAAACAAGTGACATGAAGCATGTTTTTTAAAGGTATGTTCTGATGCTCCGAGTTCAAAACCACGATACACTAGCATGTAATCGGGTTTTGGGTTTCATAAGACAATTGAAATGAAGCATGTAAAAGACATGTTCCCACATGATGGAAACACGAAAACTAAAAATCTCCTTCAAAGGGCATTTTTAGGGGATTTTGTCAAAAAATTCTCTCTGCTATCTCGGTTTTAGTTGAAATCACTAAAAATGAGATAACAACGGCTCCGATTGGGGACTTTCTTTAAAAAATCAAAGGAAGATAACTCACATATCAAAAGATTTATCCATTAGGATATGGATTCTGAAGAAGAAAAGCGAGAACAAAACAAACAAACAAAGAAAAGAAAACATACACACAATAGAAAATAAATTATGATATAGTCTAAGAGAGCATCTTGCATTCTTTGGTGGAACATCTTCAAATGTTGGACAATGAAGCGGTAGAGGAGAAAATATCCATCTACATATGATAGATAGAAGCTATTTTCACCATTTAGCTGATGTATTTTGAAAGGACCTTTCCATAAGGAGTCAAACTTGCCATGCATCCCTTTCTGCTCCCTTCTCTTGTCCCAAAGAAGTACTAGATCTCCAATCTGGAAATCACGTTGCTTTGATTTCTTGTCAAATATCCTTGTAATGTGATCTAACACCTTGATTTGTTCTTCTTCTAACCTGGCTAGGTACATTATCCTTTTCTCAATAGAACTTTGAAAGGTTTCATCTTCAACTGCTTTGGCTAATCGTAAGGCTGACAATTCTATAGAGATAGGTATCTCAGCATCAATCCCATATAATACTTGGAATGGGGACATTCCAATAGCTCATTTAGGAGTAATCTGATCTACCCACAATGCATCATACAATGCTTTGTGCCATGTCCTTTGATTCTCATCGACCAACTTTCTGATTATGGTCACTAGGTTCTTATTGTTGGATTCAGCCTGACCATTGCCTTGGGGGTAATAGTCGGATGAGTGAGCCAATGTAATCCCAAATCCATAACAAAATTCAGTCAACTCATGTGATGAGAAATTAGAAGTGTTGTCAACAACAATCTTGTGAGGCACACCGAATCTAACAATTATATTCTCCTTGAGAAAGTTACACACAGCTTCGGAGGTTGCTTGCTTCATTAGCATGACTTCCACCCACTTCGTGAAATAATCAGTTGTGGTGAGAACATAATTATGACCAGTGCTAGAGGAAAGGTTTATTACTCCAAATAAATCAATTCCCCATTGGTGAAAAGGTTCTTCAATCACCATAGGCTTCAAGGAAAGAGCTACTAGCTTAGGACAACCAATGAAATGTTGACAAGCTTCACACTTGGCTACCCATTCAACTAAATCTTGAAAGAGAGTGGGCCAATAATACTGTCCCCTAATATATTTTAAGCCATTACGGAAGAAGAGAAATTTCCTCCGCATGCTAGATTGTGGAAGGACTTTAGAAACCTTCCCCTGCTTTGAGACTTATCAACTCAACGCAGAATACACCATCGATACCTTTTTTGTATATACCATTTTCCCAGAATGCATCTTTTGGACCTGATTTTAACTGTCCTTTTTTATTTTTGGATTAAATGTGGGGATACTCATCATAGTTTAAAAATAAATCAATATCAAGTACTATTCATTATTCATGCTTACGAAAAGAACTTTGGGAAATTCTAAAGAAGTACCTTCAGTTTCTTCACATTCTGTCTCAACATTGTTTTATGTGATCAATTGGAACAAGCCTCTTCCTTGTACTAGTTTGGTGGGTCTGATCTCCAATTCATACTCCTAGACTTTGGCTATCTAGTTACCTTGTTGACTACCCAGTTCTTGTTGGGTCATAATGGATTTACCCGCGGTATCAAGAACTAGAATGAGAGTGTGGGAACTCAAGACATAGTACCTAAAATGTTTCACCACTCTCACCTTTGCATAAGAATACTTTTCAATCTATGAAATCTTTAATTCATGTTACTTTAGTGGTCATCTCATGAAAGAAATGGGGATTCGATTCCTTGTTTGTTTTCTGCATTAGGATGGCCAATCTTGTATGTGCGGAAGCATAGCTGTGCATGATGAAATCTTTCTTGAAGTCTAGGAATACAAGAATAGGAGCATGAGCAATCACTCTTTTCACTTCTTTGAAAAAAATATTCCCTTCAGTGCTCCATCAAAATGGAGTCTTACCTTTCATCATCCCAAGGATATCCTTGGTTTTATCGGTGAAGTCAGGTACAAATCTTCTTAGGAAATTGACCTTCCCGAAAAAGGAGTGCACCCCAGTTTTTCTTGTGGGTAGGGTAAGGATTTGGATGGCCTTCACCCTCTCTAGGTTGATCTTGGTTCCTTATTTAGTCATGATATAACCAAAAAAAATTCCTTTTGTTACTCGAACATGGAATTTTTAGGATTTAATGAAATCCCATGATGCCTACACCTTAAGAATACCTACTCCAGGTGATCATAATGATCACTTTAATTTTTAGAGAAGACCATTAAGTCATCTAAATACCCAAATATGAACTTTCCCATTAAATATCTGAAAGCTAAGTCCATAGCCCTTTGAAATGTGGCTCTTGAGTTAATCAAACCAAAAGGCATTCTTCTATAAGCAAAGGTTCCCCATGGAGTAGTGAATGTTGTTTTATGTTGATCTTCAGCACTACCTCAACCTGATTATACCCCGAAAATTTGTCAAGCATGGATTACATTTCGACTCGGTGACATTTGTAATACCCGGTCCATGATGGTAAATGGATAATTGTCTTTCAATGAAGACTAGTCAAGGTTCTAGAAGTCAACACAAATCCAGATTTCACCATTCTTCTTTCTAATAGGGACAATGTTCGAAACCCAAGTGGAATGATGGATTGGAAATATAATCCTTGCATCTAACATTTTTGAATTTCTACAAGAATAGTCCCTGAGATTTTTGGGTTGTAATGCCTCTGCTTCTACCTATAGGGTTTAACCTTAGGCTTCAAAGGAATGCTATGTTGCACATCCTTGGGCTTGAAAGACTTTAGATCTGCATATGACCATGTTAGGACATCCATATATCTCTTTAGGAGTGAAGTGAATCTTTATTTTTCCTCCTGAGAATAGTATTTACTAATGTTTACCATCTCGTAGCTGATTAGCAGAGCCCAGGTTAACTTGGTCTACTCTCGACAAGGAAACACCTTCAGCTTTCCTTTTATCCTGGATGAAACGGTCATGCTTGTCAAATAGACATTACAGAGAAACCAACCCCTTTAGAATATTATTTCCTTTGAGCTAGATGAATTCACCATCAATTTATTGATATGAATTAGAGATGGACTCATGAAAATCTGATTCTAATATTTCAAAATAAAGCTCACTAAAGTTATTGGATTTCTCAAGAAAATACAATACCTATTGATTGTCATTAAAAACTTGCCAATGTCTTTGAGTTATCCGGGATGCTTGGAAGATACAAAATCTCAATGGTATACATGTTTTGTTTGAACTGTGGGTGGGAGAGAAGAAGGGATGTAGAAATAGCCAGGAATCAGCTTTATCATTGTAATATCTTAAAACTACCTTAATGGAAAAAGAGTCAAAGCATTCAATACTATCCCAAAATTGTTTCGCAATGTCTTAGGTGATCATTTTTTACCCGATAAATCCCCCTTACTTGATTCACAATCAACTCAGAATCTCCCTTTTTTTCTTTCCATCTCTAATCCTAATAACAAAGCTTCATATTCAGCTGTGTTGTTAGTATTATCAAACTACAACTTGAAAGAAAAAGGAAAGATCTCAAAATCTAGAGATATAAGAACCACGCCAAAGACTGAACCAAAAGAGTTGAACATCTCCCATCAAACTCAATGGTCCAAATAGTGTTAGGATATTCTTCTTTGACTTCTATAGAGGGCACCTCATATGTTAGGAAATAATTACCCAAGCCTGCATCTTCAAAGAGAATTTGAGCCTTAGGATCATCTGATTTAGTAACCAAGTACTTTGCTTGTGCTTTGGGGTGAAGGACACAAGGAACTCCATTTACTGTAATTTTATCTTTGGTCCAATCCATGTTGATTTCTCCTCCAACATCTTTATAAAAACCTCTTCCCAAAAGAATCCCATAAGCAGCTGGGATATCAGCAACTAGGATAGTCATTTTTACTCTCTTTTCTGGAAATGCAACAAATGCAAACTACACATCCTTGATTTGGCCAAGCAAGGGGACTTGTTTATTTTCTATGGAGCAACACCACCCATAATATTTAGTCGGTGTGAGTATAAGGGATGATCTACTTTTTCGGGCATTACATTATTAGAGGCTCCTTATTCGAGTTATGCAATTCGAGTTTAAAATCTGTTTATAAGTAAAGACAAATAAAATGGTTCAATATTTCTTGAAGAAGTAGCAGAGGTCATATTACTCTAAGGTAAAGGCTGAGTGGGGATAGGAAAAATTCCTTTCAAAGATGGAGGGATAACATCCTTTATTCTAATGAATTTTTCAAGTTTCTCAAATTTCTTAGGGTTGGATGAAGGTATTCGGCCTCCGACATTTGGATTTTGGTTTTCTTTACATGATCAATGATGTCAAAAAGAGTATATGGAGGAATGATGGAGGGCTCTGTTCTGGTTACATTGGTCTAAGTGAGGTACTAGCCTTGAAAGTAGGATAAAAGAGTTGGAAGGTGAAGTTACCTTTTTAGTTATCTCCTTTTAGTTTGTGCTAAGATGGGATATCCTCTTTAGCCATAACTATGGGAGCTTCCTTACTTTTATCCTTGGAGCTTTCAACCAAATTTCTGGGGTTCCGAGATTAGGATCAAGTAAAGACTGCAAATGATTTTCCATCATCCTCATATTCATATTCCTCATACTCTAAGTACCCAATGCTGGAGTCACTAGTTGAATCATCAAAAAATCATCAAGCATATCCTCGAAGCTTCAAAAGATTCATGGGAATCTTGATTTTCTCGTTGTTCATCTTCCTTAACTACTTCAATTGCTACATTAATAGGAGGAGATTCAATAGCTATCCTAGTGGGAATGACAATCAACCGATTCCTATCTCTTGTGGGGATGTCATTGGTATTGTTGAAATTCCGTTAGGAATATCCCGATAAGGAATGTTGGATGCTTGTTGAGACATATGCTTCATTAAATAAATCAAGTCATTAGCAATATTCTGAATCATAGGATTAGTAGTATTCTCGAGAAGAACTCGATTTTAGGCTTAGATGATTCTCTTTCGATATTTCGAGAGAGAATAAGATCATCTTATATTTCAAAGGGTCGTAGCTTGAGCGGTGGCCAAATCAGGGATAATAGATCTTCTCAACAAGAAGCTTACATCAGGGGGCTAAGAATTAATGAAGAAACACTTCTAATTTTCAAGAGTGGGAATGTATAACTCTGGAATCTTACAAATCAGCTTGTGCTAACAAGGCGTGAGAGTCTTCAAACCAGTTTGAACCTTGCTTTGAATACGTAACACATGGTAGTCTAGTTGGCAATGCATACATTTAAAAGACAAAAGAACCATTTTGGTGCTACACCGTGAAATGTCTCAATGAAGAGTCGAATAGAGACATCTTCATGAGTAACTCCAAGAACACCACATGCGATAAAGAATGAAGTGATGTGCTCATCAGGATACTATTTCCCATCACCGTTGAACTTAGGAATATTCTTACAAGACCCATGAGGTAGATCATGCAACGGTGGAGTAAGGGAAAGAGGACAATAGCCATGCCCTAAGGCACAAGTTATGCTTCCATTCTTCTAAATGAATTGGATATAGGAATCTGAATATCTAACAAGAATAATACATGAAAAGTTGTAGAAACTTCTAGTTCTTGAGGAATACGAGTTCTTTAGATAGGTGAAGAACTTCTTGCTCAGCTAGATGCAACACTATTGGGTGAAATCCTGAAATTATGTTGTTGAATAAAATCAAAGAGCATATTAGTTTCACCTTATTCTTGGCTTGACCGAGTGAAGATCTTTCTAGCCAGCTTGAACTAGAAAATAGATCTTGTTGAAAATAAGGCAAATACAGAGTCGCTAGACACCAATAGGATAAGATTAGTCTTATCAATCTGTATTCCCTAGCAGAGTCACCAAAAACTATTGGTTGGATATTTTGTCAAGCCAAAATATGAGGTTCAACCACATTACATGGGATTAAATCCCTCCTCAAAGATAGGTGAGGCTTCTTGTTTATTACTAATCTAAAACATAACGGAAATAATATATACAATATTCACACTAATCTAACCATTGGGGTTGGGATAGAATCCCAAAATCCATATCCACACTAGGTGAAGATATTGTTATTTTTCAAAATGGAAAGGATTAGAAAGGAAATTATTATTATGGAAGAAACACAATAGAAAGGAAATGAGAGGAATGTATTTTCTTAAAAACAAATGCAGATCATGAAATAATCATACGAGTTTTAGATAACAAATGTAATGTTTGAAATGATTAGAAAAATCAAAATGCTAAAAAAATAATATCTTAATATTGTGAACATAAGGATAACATCTTAAGAAAGATACCTCTCATAACACAAAGTTTGCAAAAATATCATCAGTTTCTATTCCTCAAATGATTAAAAGAAAACACAAAGTTTTTCTTCTTCACAATAGTTATCAATATTCCAAAAATCTCAACCCTTTGGAATGCATAAGCATCCCTTATTTATAATAAAATAAGTTGAGAGAAAGTAGGATGAATCCTAGAAAATATTCCTTTAAATGAGATTCCTATTTTGCTTGACTCTCACGTAGGAGACCAAGTCAAAATTTGCTTCCTACATGACGAAACGAAAATGAAAAAGAAATGTTGATTTTAGGATTGAAATGACATGAAACATTATGCATATTTCATTTAATCATCTTTGTCTTCCTCCATCAAAGCCTGCTTGTCCCAAAATTCTTGGAACTTTTAGATTATTCCCTACATCTCATCTTCATTAGGTGTGGTGGAATGATCAATCAGGACTTCACTCTCATGTTACCAAGAATTTTCTTCATTCTCTTGTTGAGTTTCCTCAGTGTTTCCAAAGAATGTTCAATCTTCATGAACCTATCAATGATTTCTAGGTTAAAGCCATCAGTTGGTTTGTGCTGAATTGATTCTTGGATCTATTTGTAGAGATCATCAACCGGAAAAATAATCGAGCCTTCATTCAACACTTTAGTGCAGATCTTGATTAGCTCTTTTTCTATGTCATTTGTACCATCAACCAATTGATCTCTTGAGTCCCTCAATTTTTGAAAGCTTCATTGAGAATATTTATTCTAAATTTAATGGCTTTGGTCAATTGAAAATGCTTTTCCCCCGTGGAATGATGCCTTCTCGACCAAGATGTGGGATGGAACTTGTTTCAAGCATATTGACAACTTCAAAAATTAACTCTAGGTTCCCGAATTCTACTAAAAATTCATCATCCATTTTCTCTCCATCCTTCTCATATCTCAGAATTCACCCCGAGTGGTAAATTTGATAACATGCATTAAATTCTCAAGTCCTGTGAAAATAGATTGATTCAGAGCAAAAATCATGTTTCTAGGGTCCCCTCGATTTTTTCTAACTCTCCGTCTGTGAGGTTGAAAAGAGCAAGTTCTGAGAAAAGGTGAAAAAGTTGTAAAAAGCAAGCTTGGGCTAGAAAAAATCATGAAAATGGCTAAGTCCTAATCCAGGTGGTCCTTGGGACAGTTGGGACATCGGGGCGTGAATCGGCCAAAGGCCGCCAAAGGTCCATAGAGCAAAGGGACATCCGGGCCGTAAGGACGTGTGGGACGTAGAAAGGTGAACGCCGAAGGTCGAGGAAAATTGACTAAGCTCGCTGAGCGTAATAGTCCGAGACATCCGGGTTGCGATGATGTGAAGGACATGAACCACCTGGATCAACCGAAAAGGAGAACTTTCACACTGGGATAGTTGGGACATAGGGACGCATGGGACGTGAGGAGCCAAGAAAGTTGAGAGCCAATCAGATCATGCCACTTGTCATCGGCTAGAAAAGGGACAAGGAAGCCCATTTCGGGTGGATCAGAGGAATTTGTCCCAAACATTTTGGGACAGCCGGGCCATAGGGACGCGAGGGACGCGAAAAGCTGGTAGACCCGTGGACCAACCAGATTACGCCACGTGTCACAAGGGAAAATGTCCAAAAGTTCAAAGGGCGAGGTTTGAAGGGTCAGCCCGAGCTAATAAAAAGAGGACACGTGTCCAATGGAATAGGGAAGCATAGAGCTCGGGGAGGATTTGGAAAATTTGGCCAAGTTTCGGCCAAAAAGCTAAAAAGTAAAGGAAGACCCCGCGCCCCTGTCCTCCAATCAATGCATGCCACGTGTCCCAAGTGGCGGGGGTGCGGGGAAAAAGTGAAAATGTTCCAAAATCATCAAAAGGTAAAAATTTTCAAGGAAAACCTGTGGGTGAGCAGAGGAGAGAGAATTACACATCCAATCAGCACTTGACACGTGTCATCCAGGTGGCAGAGCGTGGGAAAAAATTTCAAAACTCATTTTCACTGTTTTGTGCCCTAAATCTTCAGATCGCCATATCTTTTGATCTAGAGCTCGGATTTGCATGTTATTTATATCATTGGAAATATTTTAAAATTATCTACATGATTCTGAGGTTAATCTTGAATTTTGGTGTAGTTTAGAGAGAGAAAGTTAAGAAACAGATCTAACGCGTGTTCATGACCAGAAGTGACATTTCAAATGACTGCATTTAATGCAGAATGGGTAGCATTCACCTCCAATTCGGTCAAAAATGGTAGGGTATGGGTTTGTAAGGTCTCCCATGCCATTTTAATGCATCTACAAACGGTGAAGGAGGAATGGGCTCCCACATTTCTGTACATTTCTCTCTCCTAGGCTCGACCTATGTAATGTAAAAGCCAGTTTTGGCTCATTTCTAAGGGGGGAACACTTTTTGGGCATAGCAACTTCTTCTTTCAGCTCCAGCAAGTGATTGTTTGAAGAATCAGACCCTTCAAAGATCAGTAATGAGCTTTTACCCCCGAGGTTGTAATGCATGGTTTTGACACCGAAATGATAATGTAAGCTTTGTGAATGGTTTCAGTCCTTTGCTTGTATTATTTGCTTCATTTCAGATCCTAAACTATATCTTATCAGTATGTGTATGTTTTATGTTACAATCTCTAGTTTGTGTCTATTTGCATGATAAAAAAATTTCACCACTCCTTTTGGTGCATCACCATCCTTAGTTAGTTTCAATTTTTACATTTCTATCCCTGTCTCCTTGCAATTTAGGATAGGATTAGGATCTGAACCTCTGTAGTTGTGCAAGCATTAGATCTAACCAGAGGAGTTTGTGGAACCAGCCTCTAATCTAGAGATTCCTCTCTTAGTTTAACAATTCCCACACTTGGAGAGAGGTTTCCATGTTGTGTAATCACACTATATGCTAGAGTGATCAACCTAGAAGCCTGATCCTCATCCAAGGGTGTTGTGAGTCAGCAACAATTTTAGCATGCTCGGTGGGACCTAGAGGTCTCATTTTTATTACAGAAAAGTTGATGTGCATCTGCTGTAATTTTCTTGCTTGAAAGGAGCTATTATTTGCATATCCGTGACCGCAAGGGGAAGAATATACCGGCCAGGTGAGTGCAGGCCTGAAAACTCATGAGAAGAATCACCACAAGGTCAAGAGTTGGAGAAGAAGAACTACTGTTTGAATACTTGCAATTATCTCCAAGAAGAAGGCAAAGAGGAAGAAGGATTCAAAGGTTTCCATCTCCACTAAACAAAACTCTCTCAACTCCTCCACAGTAGGCCTTTCATTCACCAACAAGGGTTTTAAGACTAATTAGAATGGCTCAAAACAACCCCTATGTCAACTTCACAGAAGCATCCCACTTGCCCTCAATGCACAACATCCAATTCCTATTGCAGCCTTGAAGAACATTCCCTACTTCACCTGAAGAAAATCATACTAATCCGTGTGATCATGTTAAAGATATTGCTAACCTTTGTGTAATTCATGAGATTAATGAGATACAAGTGGCTGTCAAGTCGTTGGCATCTTCATTCAAGGGTAAAGCATTGCAATGGTTTAGGAGCCTTGGAGCTAGTTCTATCACAAATTGGAATCAGTTGTGTATAGCACTTCACGAGTAATTTGGAGAAAAGGGAGACAACTTGTCTCTTTTGGAGCAGCTGAAAACCATCAAGAGAGCTCCTAATGAGTAGCTGACTGATTTTAACTTCAGATTTCAAAAGACTTGGGAGAGAATTCCAGTGGCAGTCAAGCCAACAGCAGAAGGTGCTTTTCTCTACTATCTCAAAGCTCTAAATTCTAATATTTCTATGTTGATTCAGTCCATGGGAGGCATAACTATCCCTATGGCTTATAGCATTGCCATTAGGGCTGAAAATTGTTTGATCCAAGCTGGCAAACTTGCCCCTAGACCTCCCATGCCATTGTTTCCAAGTTTAGAGAGCTCAAACACCAATCAATCACCTAGTTTGGATCCTTCTCCCACTCTTAGAAATCAGAGTTCAAATGAAGCTTCCACTTCATCTCCAAGTGCCCCAAATGAGCTTCAAGAAGTCATGAAGCAATTATAAAACCTAGGCAATGAGCTGGTTACTCTCAAGAGGCAACAAGCCTAAAGTTTTAGACCTTCTTATCAACCCCAAGCTCAGCCTAATAGGCAGCCATACCAACCACAAAGGCCACCTAACCCAGCTGTAAATATAAATCAAACAAGGCCTCCTGCCAATAGACCATTTCAGCCCTATAATCCAAATGCCATATCTGCCTCTAAGGCATTGGTGCCAACACAAAACAACATTGCCCAGGAGTATGATTGGTGTTTTCCATGCAATGAGCCTCATAACCAATCCATGTGCTTCAATGGTGCTCTCAATCAAGCGTTAATGGTGACAACTACTGGTGTGGAGGGTGAGGGAAGTCAAGGAAACAACCAACAACAAGAAACATTCCAATAGCAATCAGCCCCAAATGACACCACATTGGTAAATTGGCAAGCAAAAGATTTCTGTGGCATGAATCAAGTAGTTTCTCAAGGTGTTGCAGCCAACACAAGGTCAAAAAGGAGGAATTTGGGTGAAGAACAACCATTAGCCCCAACCAATCCACAACCTTCCATGGCTCCACAAATGATTGGCAAGCAAAATCTAGTTTCAAATACACAAGGACAGCCAAGAACAGCCCCTAGACCAACTCAAATGCTAGCCATTACTGCCCACATGTAAGGAGTGAATGTGAAAACCAAGGGACAACAAAGGGATACTTCATCTCCATTCAGTATCATTGATCAGATGAAGAAGACAAATGTTAATATATCAATGTGGGAATCCTTATCTATCCCTGTGCTAGAGATATTTGCTACAAGCTACCATGAAAGACTAGTTAACTTTGAATCAAGTAAGTTTAGATGTAAGAAAAAGTGCTTACAAATGCTGCCCACTGAGGGAAATCATGGAGGATAGCAAGGTAAAATGTTGAAGCCCCCTCCTTTCTATGTTTTATTGATCATTGGAAGTTAGCTAGTACATAATTACATGATAGACTCGGGGCAAGTAGCTCATTAATGCCTAAACAAATAGCTGATCGCCTAGGGCTCCAAAGATGAAACCATATCCAAAGGGGTGGTGCAATTAGATGGGACAGCAAGTAGAACAATTGGAGTGATTAAAAATTGAGTCTTACCTTACATGCATGTCAAAATGTTGTTGTTTTACAAGATGTATCAGTCATAGACCTTCCACCACTCTTTTCCCTTTGTTTGTCAAGGGACTTCACATCCAATATTGGGGGATATTTGTCTGCTGATTGGTCACATATGGTGTTCAAAACAAGGTATAGAACTAAGGCTACAATCAGGTCAGAACCTATTGCAAACTTCCATATTGAGCCTTACACTCCAAGTCACAATAATGCCAATTGCTCAACATTTGATCATGAAGATCACCCAAGCACGATGAGGTGACACCAAGGTTGGAAGCATTCGGATCTAACTCTTGATGAATGGGAAAAAAGGTACATGCATTTGATCCTTATGAAGAAGTGGAAGAATCTAAGCTAGGGGTCTGTTGCATACATGAAGAAAACTAGCCTATTCCTAGCATCACCAGGCCAAACCACAAGGATGACAATGAGGTATGGCAGCTATTTTTTTGATGGATCAAGGAGCAGGCAAGGTGCAAGAGGTGGAGGCATGCTTGTTTCGCCTTAAGGAATAAAGTACTATTCAGCTTTTAGATTCTAGTTTGCATGCTCCAATAACACTCTGCTGAATATGAAGCCTTGTGTAAGGCATGCATTAGGAAATCAAGAGAAGAATAAAGAACTTGCAAGTCTTTGGGGACAGTGAATTGATTGTAAATCAGGTCAAGGGACAGCATGCTGCCAAGAATGATCTACTCAAGTGCTACAAGAATAGGGTGTGGGACCTCATGTAAGATTTTGAGGGTTTTGGCATCAAATCCATTCCCAAGAAGGAGGATCAAGCTACCGACAAAGCTTGCAGCAGCAAGGGGCAGCCTTTGACATTGTGGAAAGCATTCAACAAGACAAGGTATAGCCAAACATCCACGTGATTATGAGGCCTTCAGTGCCAAATAACAATGTCAGTTGGTAAGTGTTTGAAAATGATCAGCAAATCATCCATTTCTTGGAAGAAGAAGTCATGTTCTCAGCCAAGAATCAAGAAATATTGGAACAGAGTAGTATGATGATCGGGTAGTACAACCGAGAACTAACAAGCTCCCCAAAGATCTTATCACTTTGGAGTCCATCTTTAACCCCAATGATCAGTTTAGGAAGGAGAAAGCAAACATTCAGGTCAAAAGAGAGGATTTAGTACCCATCTTGGTAGAAAAGAACAAACCGTTGCAAATTGGAAGAATGACAACTTAACAAGAAAGGTATGAGTTCATACAACTATGTCAAGAGTTCCCTGATGTGTTTTCTTAGAGCTATTGAGACTTGAAAGGTTTCAATCCCAAATTAGCTCAAGCATACCATTGAATTGGATCTAAATACTAAGCCTGTCAGGCAGAAACAAATACCAGTCAATCGACACATGGAGCCTCTCATGAGGAAAGAATTAGACAAGCTGATTGAGTCAAGGATCATATTCCCAATCAAGCATTCTAGTTGGGTTGCCAACTTAGTTCCAGTCAGAAAGAAGAGTGGAGAGATCAGGTTGTGTGTTGACTTCAGAGACTTGAATAGAGCCTCTCTCAAGGACCACTACCCACTCTTTTCCATGGAGAAAATCTTGCAGGTTGTGGCTGGCTCCGAGAGGTTTTCACTACTTGATGGCTACTTAGGCTACAATCAGATTATGGTGAAGGAAGAGGACCAGTTCAAGATAGCTTTCACAACCAAATGGGGAACTTTTACATACAGGAAAATGCCATTTGGGCTGTCCAATGCTGGTGCTACCTTCCAAAGGCCAATGGACATGGCATTCAAAGGTTTGGTTAACAATGTGGTGCTGATTTACCTTGATGATATCACTATTTTTTCCAAAAATGTAGCAGACCACCTCTCTCATTTGAGGCAAGTCTTCACGAGGTGCAGGAGATTTGGAGTGTCTTTGAATCCTAAGAAGTGTATCTTTCTTGCACATGAAGGAAAGATCCTTGGCCATATCATCTCCAAAGAAGGAGTAGTAATTGACCTAGAGAGGGTTGAAGCCATAAGAGCACTACCATTGCCAAGCCACAAGAAAGCCCTTGAGTTTCTTGGGAAGGATAAACTTTGTTCAGAGGTTTGTCCCAGATTTTGCAGTCCTTGTCAAGCCCATCACCAAAATGTTAAAGAAGAGCATGGCCTTCAAGTGGATAGCAGAAGGCAAGGAGAGTTTTGAAGCAATCAAAGAAGCCATCTCTCAAGCACTAACTCTCATCAACCTAGACTTCTCCAAGGATTTCATCCTCTATGCATTTGGAGGTAATGACACTATTTCTGCCATTTTGGTACACAAGAGAACAAGGATAATGATGAGCAGCTAATTTCCTTCTTCTCGCGTAAGAGCCTAGATGACTATGAGGTGAGGTACTCTTTTATTGAGAAGCATGTACTTGCAGTAATCAGGAGCTTGAAGAAATTCAAGCATTTAGTCTCAAACAACAAGGTCCAGTTGCTGGTCTCGCATGCTGGGGTTAAGGACTTCCTCCTCAACAAGGATTTGAATGAGAAAAGGGTAGGTTGGATGACCCGTGTCATGGAGTATGACATTGAGATCAAGATCACCAGCTGGTAAGAGGGAAAGGATTGTGTGAGTAGCTTGTTTTGGGGAAGCAAAAAAGAAGTATACAATGAAGAAGAGGCTGTTTGTGACCCAAGATAGCCATGAGCCAAGTGGAAATCAAAGAGAAGACAATGTTGCCCCCACTCCTTGCTGGACACAGGATATAATACACTTCCTAGGCACAGGCCTATGCCCTCCAGAGATGAACAAGACCCAAAGGAGACACTTGATTGCGAGGCTGTTCCGTATGCCATTATTGATGGAGTTTTTTTCAAGAAAGATGTAAATGGAGTGCTCTTTGAGATGCATTAGCACAAATTAGATTCAAAGGGTGTTGGAAGAGTTCCATGGTGGACCAGCTGGTGGCCATTTTGCACCAAGAGTGATAGCTCTAAAAATCATGAAGGCTGGTTATTATTGGCCTAAAATCTTCAGTGATTGCTATGCATGGATCAAGAGGTGTAAGAATTGTGCATTCTTCACAGGAAAGAGAGACTTGCTGCCCTTCCATTGCACCCAATATCAGTTGACCAACCATTCATGCAATGGGGTTTGGACTTCATTGGAGTCATTAATCCCAATTCAAGCCAAGGGCACAAATGGATTTTGACAGCCACAGACTACTTCACCAAATGGACTGAAGCGGTAGCACTCAAAGAGGAAAATAAGTCTAGCATCTTAGACTTTTATGAGGGGATAACAATCAGATTTGGTGTACTGCTACAATAATCTCTAATAATGCATTGGAATTCATTAGATTTAAGGTGATTGAGTGGGTTGTCAAGAACGGTATCTACCTAAGCACTTCATCAAACCATTACCCTCAAGGTAATGGCCAGGCTGAGTCCACAAACAAGAACTTGTTGAGGATCATTAAGAGGACTCCTGACGAGAATCGAGGTCTTGGCATACCAAACTGAAATCAGCCTTATGGGCTAATAGGATAACTCCCAAAAGATCCACAGGTAACTCTCCATTCAAACTTGTCTATGGAAAAGAGGCAATCTTATCTATGTCACTTGAGTTGCCCACATTGGAACTCATGAAGCAGCCTAGAGTTGCTAGAGTTTGAGCCCATGGAGGTGAGGTATGTAGAGTTGATGGAGCTGTAAGAGATCAGAAATCGGGCATCCCAAGCAATGGAAAAGGATCAAGCATTGATCAAGAAGACCTTTGATAAGAAGGCCAAGGATAGATCTTTTTAAGTTGGAGATCTAGTGTTGAAATGGGATGTGGATAGAGAAAAACCGGGAAGGCATTCAAAATTTGATGCCATTTGGAGTGGCCCATACATGGTCACGAAGTGCAAGAACAACAATGCTTTCCAATTGGCCTCATTAGATGGTGAAGAACTGTAGATTCCAGTCAATGGAATCCATCTCAAGCGTTGCTTCTAGAGGGAAGTTCACTACCTTATAAATATTAGGCTAGATTTTCATTCCTCCAAGTGCTTGTGCACATTGTTTCTTTGTAGGTTAATTTTGTTTTCCCTAAGTGTTTTGGCATAGCTTGCTGTCCATGGAGATGTTTTACAGTCCTTGCTCCCATCAGTGATATTCAATCTTCCTCCTTATACATTCCGAGTCGGTTGGGGTTCTAAGCAGAATATCTCGATGACTCCATGCCCAATGGCCTACTTGAGCTCTTGGTATCTTCTACCTAAGCAGTGGTAACCCCCATTGAGTCACTAAATTATTATCCAGAATTCACCCCTGTGGTAAATTTGATAACATGCATTAAATTCTCAAGTCCCAGGCAAATAGATTGATTCAGGGCAAAAATCATGTTTCTAGGGTCCCCCATGATTTTTTCTAACTCTCCTGTCCAGGTTGAAAAGAGCAAGTTCTGAGAAAAGGTGAAAAAGTTGCAAAAAACAAGCTTGGGCTAGAAAAAATCATGAAAAATGGCTAAGTCCTAGTCTAGGCGGTCCTTGGGATAGTTGGGACGTCAGGCACGAATCGGCCGAAAGGCCACTAGGCGGTCCGCAGAGCAAAGGGACATCCGGGCCGTGAGGACGTGTGGGATGCGGAAAGGTGAACCGGCCAAAGGTCAGAGGAAAATTGACTAACTACTAAGTGGAACAGTCTGAGACATCTAGGCCACGAGGACGTGAAGGACGTGAACCGCCCGGATCGGACCGAAAGGAGAACTTTCACACTGGGACAGTTGGGACATAGGGATGCGTGGGACGCGAGGAGCCGAGAAAGCCGAGAGCCAATCAGATCACGCCACGTGTCATCGGTAGAAAAGGGACAAGGAAGCCCATTTCGGGTGGATCGGAGGAATTTTTCCCAAGCAGTTTGGGACAGCCGGGCCACAGGGACACGAAAAGCCGGCAGACACACAAACTAATCAGATTATGCCACGTGTCACAAGGGAAAACATCCAAAAGTTCAAATGGTGAGGTTTGAAGGGTCAGCCCGAGCCAATAAAAAGAGGACACATGTCCATGGGATAGGGAAGTGTGGAGCTTAGGGAGGATTTGGAAAATTTGGCCAAGTTTCAGCCAAAAAGCTAAAAAGTAAAGGAAGACCCCGCGCCCCTATCCTCCAATCAATGCATGCCATGTGTCCCAAGTGGCAGGGGCACGGGAAAAAGTGAAAATGTTCCAAAATCATCAAAAGGTAAAAATTTTCAAGGAAAACCCATGGGTGAGTAGAGGAGAGAGAATTACGCATCCAATCAGTGCTTGACACGTGTCATCCAGGTGGCAGAGTGCACGAAAAAATTTCAAAACTCATTTTCACTGTTTTGTGCCCTAAATCTTCAGATCACCATATCTTTTGATCCAGAGCTCAGATTTGCACATTCTTTATATCATTGGAAAGCTTATAAAATTCTCTACATGATTCTAGGGTTAATCTTGAATTTTGGTGTAGTTTAGAGAGAGAAAGTTAAGAAATGGCTCTGACACGTGTTCATGGCCGAAGTGACATTTCAGTGACCAGATTTAATGCAGAATGGGTAGCATTCACCTCCAATTCAGTCAAAAATGGTAGGGTATGGGTTTGTAAGGTCTCCCATGCCATTTTAATGCATCTGTAGTCAAGGAGGAATGGGCTCCCACGTTTTTGTACGTTTCTCTCTCCTGGGCTCGACCCATGTAATGTAAAAGCCAGTTTTGGCTCATTTCTAAGGGGGGAACATTTTTTGGGCATAGCAACTTCTTCTTTCACCTCCAGTAAGTGATTGTTTGAAGAATCAAACCTCTTCAAAGACTGTAACAGTTTTTACCCTCTGAGGTTGTAATGCATGGTTTTGACACCGAAATGATAATGCAAGCTTTGTGAATGGTTTCAGTCCTTTGCTTGTATTATTTGCTTCATTTCAGATCCTAAACTATATCTTATCAGTCTATGTATGTTTTATGTTGCAATCTCTGGTTTTTGTCTATTTGGATGACAAAAATGTTTCACCACTCCTTTTGGTGCATCACCATCCTTAGTTTCAATTTTTGCATTTCTATCCCTATCTCCTTACAATTTAGGATAGGATTAGGATCTCGAACCTCTATAGTTATGTAAGGATTAGATCTAACCAGAGGAGTTTGAGGAACCAACCTCTAATTTGGAGATTCCTCTCTCGGTTTAACAAGTCCCACACTTGGAGAGAGGTTTCCATGTTGTGCAATCACACTTTGGATGCTAGAGTGATCAACCTAGAAGCCTGATCAGCATCCAGGGGTGCTGTGAGTCAGCAACAACACCTTCTTTATATCTTCCAAGGATTTGAATACTTCCATGGTGTCATCAATGACCTCTTTTCCTTGGAGGAGTAGCCTCTGGATCCATTCACCAATCGTTCTCCCCTTCTCATTAATCTTCTCAATCATGGGTACCGATGAAAAATTGAACCTAATAGGAGTAGAGGATGAAGGTGTTGACTCAAGAGGCTTTAAGAGCTTGAGTAGTACTTCCATCGGCTTCTCTACTTTATCTTTTAGCTCATATTTGGTTTCCTTTATTTCATTCAGCCTTTGGCACAACACATTCATGGCATCTTATGCATCTGTTGTGCTCCCTCCATTGTTACTTTTCCTAGATCAACCCTTGTGATCATATAATCGGTGACCATTATATCATCCTTGGTTTTATCAGCTATAGGAGTGGAAATTTCCGAAAACTTATGCCCGAGGCATCCACTGAAATCCTTAAAACTATTTTGGGTTTCTTGGCAGACTTGGTAGGAGTGACCTTAAGGAAACTGAAATCAAAGGCTAGTAGGGGAACTACCACCTTCCTCTTCCTTGGGGTCTGATCTATTAACCATTGAGGTGTATTGGAAGAAGTTTCTCCCATTGTAGGTGTTATGGTCACATCTTCAAGTGGAGGAAGGTTTTCTTGTGGAGTGGTGGTCACTGTAAGAGTAGTGTCCGTGGAAATGGACTTAGGGAATGAAGGCATAGAAGGAGGAGGCATATCCATGGTTAACTTGGGTCTAGTGGGGAGAGGTGAGAGGCCACAAAAGATGTTGGCCATGGCTGAGGAACTTGGTGAAGAAACCTGAAGCAAAGGAGGTTGAATGGGGGAGGTAATGATTATGAAATTAGAGCTTGAGAGATAAGAGGAAGACTTACCTCTGATGAAATATTAACCAAAAGTGGAATGAAAGGTTGACCAACCTCTTCTTTTGAAGTAATATTTCCTATTTCTGGTGGTGGAGGTGAATCAATAACCTCAACCGTTTGTGGGAGAGTGGCCACTGATGTGTTCCCTTACTCTTCTCCCTTTCGACAAACTTAACCTTTATTAGCCTCTTGGAAGGGTTCTTATCCTTTTCCTTTTTTTCCCTTGGAGGGTCCTACTTCCAAACTAGCTAGCTTTGAAAAAATCCCTTCTTTATAACTCGTTCCATAAGAAATGAGCCACACCTTGGTATGGGTAAGAATTTGATCGAGATCTTCATGTGATAGAATATTTCTCAAAGCAATCGAAAAATCAATGGATGGAAATACATATTGCTCTTCATTCAGCCCATCACACAAGGTGACAAGGACACTCTCGTTATCTATGGTGCCTTCTAGAATGTCAGATAAATCAAACATCTAGATTTCTTCAATTGTCAACCTTCTATTGTCCTTTCTTCGGATGGCAACTTCATCCTGAAGATCAACCCAAATGTCTTCTACATTGGGCACATGTAGATATAAGGTCCTGTAGGACTTAAGGACTCCTCGGAAATCAAATCCATCTCTGTGCTTCATGTGCTTTTTCAAATTTTCCTATAGCTCATGCACCAC
Source organism: Taxus wallichiana var. yunnanensis (assembly GCA_018340775.1). Classification (NCBI taxonomy): domain Eukaryota; kingdom Viridiplantae; phylum Streptophyta; class Pinopsida; order Cupressales; family Taxaceae; genus Taxus; species Taxus wallichiana. The sequence goes on along the minus strand of CM031234.1, from coordinate 1,013,127,086 downwards.
ATTATTTTCTTTAACCACTATTGAGTATGTGTACCTTCCGATGGAAATAGGGAAGGTGACGGAAGCCTTGTGCTTACTCTATTGGAATTTGTGAAAATCCAACAATTGTCTAACCAACTCCATCAGGAACAACTTATCACCTGGGAACCTAGGCAATCAGAAAGGATCACCCAGGTACATGACCACCTAAAGGTATGTGAACTTCTTGAACAGCAAGAAGATACAACCCCATTTTGATACTTCAGCCCATGCTTCATCAGACACTCTTCTTTTCCTTAAACGAGGGTTCATCCTATTGATATTTTCATAAAAGAAGGAATCCTTCACTCTTCTGAATTAATCCTCATAACCTTACATTATTAGCTGAGGGAAGTACCAATATATGTGTTCTTTTACCCTATCTCCTTTTGCATACAACCCTGGATAATTTCTCATACCGACTGCTGTATAGGTGACATATGATGACATTTAAAACTTGCTAGTAGTCAAGACTGTCTTCATCGAGAATTAATCTCATCACTTATAATACTACTTCAATTGATCCCTTGTTCATTCTTCTTTATAATGACCATGAATTGATACGTCCACCCTTGGAAGTCTTGTTGTTGAAAATCGGTAGCACCCCCGGATGTAAATCAAGGTTCGAATTGATGTTTTAGGCATCTAGTGTGATTGGACAACATGGAAACCTCTCTCCAAGTGTGGGACTTGTAAAAATGAGAGAGGAATCTCCAGCTTAGAGGCTAGTTCCTCAAAATCCTTTGATTTAGATCTATATTTTGCACAACTACAGAGGTTCGAGATCCTAATCCTACTCTAAATTGCGAGGGAACATGGATAAAAATGCAAAAATGAAACTAAACTAAAGATGGTGATGCACCAAAAGGAGTGGTGAAACATTTCTTGCCATATAAATAAACACAAATTCATGAAATGTAACAAGGGAAAACATAAACAAGCTGATAGATCTAATTAGAGGTCTTAAAATGAAGTAAAACAATACAAACAGAGGACTAAAAGCATTCATAGAGTTTGCATTGTCAATTTCATGAAAAAATCTCTTTCATTCCACCATCAAAGAGGTATAAACCTGTTACAAACTGTGAAAAAGGTTTGATTCTTACAACTATCACTTGCTGGAGGTGAAAGAAGAAGTTTTCAATGCCAAAAGTGTTCACCCTCAAGAAATGAGCCAAATCGCTTTTTACAATGCATGGGTCGAGCCAGGAGACAGAAAATGTAAAAAACATGGGAGACCATTCCTCATTGATGTAAAATGTATTAAAACAGCATGTAGGACCTTATAAAGCCATACCCTATCTTTTTGACCATGCTTTGGAGAAGAATGTGACCCATTTTGTATTAAATTTGGTTGTTGAAATGTCATTTCTAGACATAGACACGTACAGAACCATTTTGAAATTTTCTCTCTCTAAACTGAACCAAAATTAGAAATTTACCATGGAATCATGTAGATAATTTTGACAGCTTTCCAATGATATAAAAAACGTGAAAATATGAGCATTGGATCAAAAGATATGATCGTTTGAAGATTTAGGGCAAAAACGGCCCAAAAACGGATCGGCGGGAAAAAATTTCAAATTTTACCTCTTTTTTGTCTTTGGAAAATTTTTTTCAAAATTCCCCACACTCCACTGGTCGGATGCCACGTGGCAAGCTCTGATTCATTCTGGAATTCTCTCTCCTTCGCCTCCCGCGGGTTTTCCTTTGAAATTTTGACATTTTTAGACTTTGGAAAAAATTTCATTTTTCCCCCGCGCCCCGCCCGGCCGGGACACGTGTCGGCTTTTGAATGGCTGACAGGGGGCGCGGGCCCTTCTTTCACTTTTTAGTTTTGGCCGAAAACTTTTGCAAAATTTTCAAAACCGCCCGAGCTCCGAATCTACCTTCCCCTTAGGACACGTGTCCTAATTTTACTCGCTGCGGGCTCTCCGTTCCATTCTTCCACTTTGGAAAATTTGGCAAATACTTAGCAAATTTTCCATTTCTTCCCACACCATGAACTCCCTACCACTTCACCACCTGTCACCTTCCGGTTGGCTCAGGCCAACCCCTCAAAAATTTGCCATTGAAACTCGGCCAAACACTTAGAAAATTTTTATTCTTCCTCCCGCCTGTTTGATTGATGAGGACACGTGGCCCATTCTCACTGGGTGCGGGCTATGTGGGCTGATCTTGACATTTGAAACCTTCACAAAACTTAGCAAAATTTCAATTTTCCACCCACCGCCCGTGAGCCTCCTTTGACACGTGTCGATTTCCCATTGGCCGCGGGCCAAAATTTCGAAATTTGCCCATGGAAACACTTAGCAAAAATTTTCATTCCGCCCCCTTGTGACACGTGTCACAACCTGATTGGTCCACGGGCCCCACGGGAAAAAATTTCCATTTGAACCTTCGACCAAAATACTTGGAAAAAATTCAAATTTGCCTCCGACCCCCGAACTCCTCTGCCACGTGGCAACTTCCTATTGGCTGCGGGCCTCAAATGGGAAAATTTTCCACAAAAACTCCACCGAGCCATAACTTGAAAAATATAAGGAGTTAGGAGGAAAACTTTAGCTTTTGGAAAGCCGAGAGAGAGACCTATCTCGATGGTGCCATTTTGGAAAGCCTTGAATGCCTAAAAAAAAAAAAATTAGACTGAGGCACAAGATAGGAAAGAACACAAGGAGTTAGCCACAAAAATGAGCTGGGGCACCATTTTGGATAACAATTTTGGCGACTCAGAGGGGTCATCTGCCTGCTAGATGAAAATACCAGTTGCTTGAAGTAGTCCATTGGGCATGGAGTCATCAAATATTCTATTTAGAACCTCAACTGACTTAGAATGTGCAAGGAGGAAGATGGAATATCACCTGATGGAAGCAAGGACTGCAAAACATCTCCATGGACAGCAAGTTGTGCCAAAGCACTTAGGGAAAACAAAACTAACCTATAGCAAAACAATGTGCACAAGCACTTGGAGGAATGAAAATCTAATCTAATATTTACAAGGTGGTAAATTTTCCTCTAGAAGCAACGCTTGAGATAGATTCCATTGACTGGAATCTGCAGTTCTTCACCATCCAATGAGGCCAATTGGAAAGCATTGTTGTTCTTACACTTCATGACCATGTATGGGCCACTCCAAATGGCATAAAATTTTGAATGCCTTCCCAATTTTGCTCTATCCACATCCCATTTCAACACTAGATCTCCAACTTGAAAAGATCTATCCTTGGCCTTCCTATCAAAGGTCTTTTTTATCAAATCTTGGTCCTTTTCCATTGCTTGGGATGCCTGATTTCTGACCTCCTGCAGCTCCATCAACTATGCATATCTCACCTCCATGGGCTCAAACTCTAGAAACTCTAATTACTTCATGAGTTCCAATGTTGGAAACTCAAGTGACATGGGCAAGATTGCCTCTCTTCCATAGACAAGTTTGAATGGAGAGTTACCTGTGGATCTCTTGGGAGTTATCCTATCAGCCCATAAGGCTGATTTTAGTTTGGTATGCCAAGACCTCTGATTCTCATCAAGAGTACTCCTAATGATCCTCAACAAGTTCTTGTTTGTAGACTCGGCCTGGCCATTACCTTGAGGGTAATAGTTTGATGAAGTGCTTAGGTAGATCCCGTTCTTGACAGCCCACTCAGTCACCTTGGATCCAATGAATGCCAATGCATTATCTGAGATTATTGTAGTAGGTATACCAAATCTGGTTTCTATCCCCTCATAAAAGTCTAAGATGCTGGATTCATTTTCTTTTTTGAGTGCTACTGCTTCATTCCATTTGGTGAAGTAGTCCGTGGCTATCAAAATCCATTTGTGCCCTTGACTTGAATTAGGATTAATGACTCCAATGAAGTCCAAACCCCATTGCATGAATGGCTGGTCAACTGGACCTTGTTGTTTGAGACTAAATGCTTGAATTTCTTCAAGCTTCGATTCTGCCATCACATGCTTCTCAATAAAAGAGTAATTCACCTCATAGTCATCTAGGCTCGGGCCTGGAGAAGGCAATTGGCTGCTCATCATTATCCTTATTTTTTGTACCAAAATGGCGAAATAGTGTCATTACCTCCAAATGCATAGAGGATGAAATCCTTGGAGAAGTCCGGGTTGATGATAGTTGGTGCTTGAGAAATGGCTTCTTTGATTGCTTCAAAACTCTCCTTGCCTTCTCGCTGTCCACTTGAAAGCCATGCTCTTCGTTAAAATTTTGGTGATGGGCTTGACAAGGGTTGCAAAATCTGCGGGACAAACCTCCAAACAAAGTTTATCCTCCCAAGAAACTCAAGGGCTTTCTTGTGGCTTGGAAATGGTAGTGATCTTATGGCTTCAACTCGTCTGCGGATCAATTGCTAATCCTTCTTTGGAGATAATATGGCCAAGGAGCTTTCCTTCATGTGCAAGAAAGATACACTTCTTAGGATTCAAAGACACTCCAAATTTCCTACACCTCGTGAAAACTTGTCTCAAATGAGAGAGGTAGTCTGCTGCATTTTTGGAAAAAACAGTGATATCATCAAGGTAAATCAGCACCACGTTGTTAATCAAACCTTTGAACACCATGTCCATTGCTCTTTGGAAGGTAGCACCAGCGTTGGACAGCCCAAATGGCATCTTCCTGTATGTAAAAGTCCCCCATTTGGTTGTGAAGGCTATCTTGAACTGGTCTTCTTCCTTCACCATAATCTAATTATAGCCGGAGTAGCCATCAAGTAGTGAAAACCTCTCGAGAGCCAGCCACAACTTGCAAGATTTGCTCCATGGAAGGGAGTGGGTAATGGTCCTTGAGAGATGCTCTATTTAAGTCAATGAAATCAACACACAATCTGATCTCTCCACTCTTCTTTCTAAGTGGAACCAAGTTGGCAACCCAACTAGAATGTTTGATTGGGAATATGATTCTTTACTCAATCATCTTGTCCAATTCTTTCCTCATGAGAGGCTCCATTTATGGATTGATTGGTCTTTGTTTCTGCCTAACAGGCTTAGTATTTGGATCCAATTCAATGGTATGCTGAGCTAAGTTGGGATTGAAACCTTTCAAATCTTTATAGCTCCAGTAAACACGTCAAGAACTCTTGACATAGCTGTATGAACTCATACCTTTCTTGCTCAGTTGTCATCTTTCCAATTTGTAATGGTTTGTTCTCTTCTACCAAGATGGATACTTGAATCCTCTCTCTTGACCTGAATGTTTGCTTTCTCCTTTCGAACTGATCATTAGGATTAAAAATGGACTCTAAAGTGATAAGTCCCTTAGGCAGCTTGTTAGTTCTCACTGTACCACTTGGTCACCATCTTTGCTGTTCCAATTTTCTTGATTCTTAGCTAAGAACTTAGCTTCTTCTTGCAATAAATGGATGATTTGCTGGTCATTCTCAAACACTTGCCAACCGACATTGTTATCGACACTTTGAAGGCCTCACAATCACATGGATGTTTGGCTATACCTTTTCTTTTTGAATGCTTTCCACAATGTCAAAGGCTGCCCCTATTGCTGTAAGACTCACAATGACTTGATTCTCTTTCCTAGAAATGGATTTGATGCCAAAACCCTCAAAATTTTCCATGAGGTCCCATACCCTATTCTTATAGCACTTGAGTAGATCATTCTTGGCAGCATGTTGTCCCTTGACCTGATTTATAATCAGTTCACATTGTCACCAAAGACTTGCAAGTTCTTTATTTTCTTCTTGATTGCCCAATGCATCCCTTGCACCAAGGCTTCATACTCAGCAGTTGTTATTGGAGCATGCAAACTGAAATTTAAAAGCTGAATAGTACTTTACTCCTTGAGGTGAAAAAAGTATAGCTCCACCTTTTATACCTTGTCTACTCCTTGATCCATCAAAAATAGTTTTCATACCTCATTTTCATCCTTGTGGTTTGGCTTGGTGATGCTAGGAATAGGCTGATTTTCTTTTTGTATACAATAGACCCCTAGCTTAGATTCTTCTACTTCTTGATAAGGATCAAAATCATGTACCTTGTTTTCCCATTCATCAAGAGTTAGATCCGGGATGCTCCCAACCTTGGTGTCAGCTTCATCAGTGCTTGGGTGATCTTCTTGATCAAATGCTGAGCAATTGGCATTAATCTGACTTGGAGTGTAAGGCTCAATGTGGAAGTTTACAATAGTTTCAGACCTAACTGTAGCTTTGGTTCCATACCTCGTTCTGAATAGCATGTGTGACCTATCAGCAGAAAAATATCCTCCAATCTTGGCTGTGAAGTCCCTTGACAAGCAAAGGGCAAAGAGTGGTGGAAGGTCTATGACTGATACATCTTGTAAAACATCAACATTTGGACATGCATGCAAGGCAAGACTCAAGTTTTTAATCACTCCAACTATTGCTATCTGTTGTCCCATCTAGCCGCACTACCCTTTGGATATTGTTTCATACAGGAGCCCTAGTTGATCAGCTTTTTTTTAGGCATCACCGAGCTACTTGCCTCGGATTCTATCATGCAATTGTGCACTAGCTGATTTCCAATGATTAATGAAACATAGAAAGGAGGGGCTTCAACATTTTACCTCTTTGTCCTCCATGATTTCCCTCAGCCGGGCAGCATTTGTGAGCACTTTCTCTTGCATCCGAACTTGCTGATTGAAGTTGGCCAATCCTTCATGGAAGCTTGTAGTAAATCTCTTTGGCCTCGGGATAAATAGGGATTCCCACATTGATATGTTGACATTTGTCTTCTTCACTAATCGATGATACTGAAAGGTGATGAAGGATCTCTTTGTTGTCCCTTTGTTTGCACATTCACTCCTTACACATGAGCAACAACAACTGGTATTTGAGTTGGCCTAGGAGCTGTTTTTGGCTACCCTTGTGCATTTACAACTGGATTTTGTTTGCAAACCACTTGTGGAACCATAGAAGGTCATGGATTGGTTGGAGTCAATGGCTGTTCTTCACCCAAATTCCTTCTTTTTGACCTTGTGTTGGCTGTAACACCTTGGGAAACTACCTGATTCATGCCACAAAAATCCTCTCCTTGCCAATTTACCAACGTGGTGTCATTTGGGCCACGATTGCTGTTGGAATGTTTTTGTTGTTGGTTGTTTCCTTGACTACCCTCACCCTCCACACCAGTAGTTGTCACAATTAATGCTTGATTCAAAGCACCATTAAAGCACATGGATTAGTTATGAGGTTCATTGCATGGAAAACACCAGTCATATTCCTGAGCAATGTTGTTTTGTGTTGGCACCAATGCCTTAGAGGCAGATATGGCATTTGGATTGTAGGGCTGAAATGGTCTATTGGCAGGAGGCCTTGTTTGATTCATATTTGCAGCTGGATTAGGTGGTCTTTATTGTTGGTATGGCTGACTGTTAGGGCTGAGCTTGGGGCTGGTAAGAAGGTCTAAAACCTTGGGCTTGTTACCTCTTGAGAGTAACCACCTCATTACCTAGGTTTTGCAGCTTTCTTCATGACTTCTTGAAGCTCATTTGGGGCACTTGGAGATGAAGGAGAAGCTTCATTTGAACTTTGATTTCTGGGAGTGGGAGAAGGAGTCAAATTAGGTGCTTGATTGGTGTTTAGACTCTCTAAACTTGGAAACAATGGCATGGGAGGTCTAGGGCAAGTTTTCCACTTGGATCAAATAATTTTCAGCCCTAATGGCAATGCTATAAGCCATAGGGATAGTTATGCCTCCCATGGACTGAATCAACATAGAAATATCAAAATTTAGAGCTTTGAGATAGTAGAGAAAAGCACCTTCTGCTGTTGGTTTGACTGCCATTGGAATTCTCTCCATAGTCTTTTGAAATATGAAGTTGAAATCGGTCAGCTGCTCATTGGGAGCTCTCTTGATGGTTGTCACTGCTCCAAAAGAGACAAGTTATCTCCTTTCTCTCCAAATTACTCATGAAGTGCTATACACAAACTGATTCCAATTTGTGATTAAACCAGCTCCAAGGCTTTGAAACCATTGAAATGCTTTCCCCTTGGATGAAGATGCCAACAACTTGACCACTACTTACATCTCATTGATTTCATGAATTGCACAAAATTTAGCAATATCCTTAACATGATCACCTGGAGTAGTCTGATTTTCTCCAGTGAAGTATGGAATTTTCTCCAAGGCTGCAATAGGAATTGGATGTTATGCATTGAGGGCAAGTGGGCTGCTACCTGTGAAGTTGACATAGGGGTTGTTTTATGCCATTCTAATTGGTCTAAAAACCCTTTTGACTGAATGAAAGGCCTACCTGTGGAGGAGTTAAGAGAGTTCTGTTTGGTGGAGATGAAGACCTTTGAATCCTTCCTCCTCTTTGCCTTCTTCTTAGAGATAACTGCAGGTATTCAAACAGCACTTCTTCTTCTCCAACTCTTAACCTTGTAGTGATTCTTCTCATAAGTTTTCAGGCTTGCACTTCTAAAACCAACTGATTCTTCCCCTTGGAGTCACCAGATGTGCAAATTATAGTTTTTTGCCTAGGTTTTGCAAGAAAATTGTAGTATATGCACATCAACTTTGCTGCAGTAAAAATGAGACCTCTAATGTCCCACCAGGCGTGCCAAAACTATTGTTGCAAATCAGCAACACCCCTGGATGCAAATCAAGGAGCTGAATTGATGTTTTAGGCATCCAGTGTGATTGCACAACATGGAAACCTCTCTCCAATTGTGGGACTTGTGAAAATGAGAGAGGAATCTCCAGATTAGAGGCTGGTTAATCAAATTCCTCTTATTTAGATCTATATTTTTCACAACTACAGAGGTTTAGATCCTAATCCTACTCTAAATTGTAAGGGGACAGGGATAAAAATGCAAAAATTAAAATAACTAAAGATGGTGATGCACCAAAAGGAGTGGTGAAACATTTCTTGCCATATAAATAAACAAAACTTCATGAAATGCAACAAGGGAAAACATACACAAGCTGATAAATGTAATTAGAGGTCTTGAAATGAAGTAAAACAATACAAACAGAGGACTGAAAGCATTCACAGAGTTTACACTGTCAATTTCATGAAAAAATCTCTTGCATTCCACCATCAAAGAGGTATAAACCTGTTACAAACTGTGAAAAAGGTATGATTCTTACAACTATCACTTGCTGGAGGTGAAAGAAGAAGTTTTCAATGCCAAAAAGTGTTCAACCCTCAAGAAATGAGCCAAATCTAGCTTTTACAATGCATGGGTCGAGCCCAGGAGAGAGAAAATGTAAAAAACATGGGAGCCCATTCCTCATTGATGGAAAATGCATTAAAACAACATGGAGGACCTTACAAACCCATACCCTATCATTTTTGACCATGCTGGAGAAGAATGTGACCCATTTTGTATTAAATTTGGTTGTTGAAATGTCATTTCTAGCCATGGACACGTACCAGAACCATTTTTAATTTTCTCCCTCCAAGCTGAACCAAAATTAGAAATTGACCATGGAATCATGTAGAGAATTTTAATGATTTCCAATGATATAAAGAACATGAAACTCCAAGCTCTGGATCAAAAGATATGATTGTTTGAAAATTTAGGGCAAAAAGGCCCAAAAACGGATCGGGGAAAATTTTTCAAATTTTACCTCTTTTTGTCTTTGGAAAATTTTTCAAAAATTCCTCATGCTCGATAGTTGGATGCCACGTGGCAAGATTTGATTCATTATGTAATTCTCTTTCGTTCGCCTCCCGCGGGTTTTTCTTTGAAATTTTGACATTTTTAGAATTTGGAAAAATTTGATTTTTCCCTCGCGCCCGCCTTGGCCTGGGACACTTGTCGATTTTGAATGGTGACAGGGGGCACAGCCCTTCTTTCAATTTTTATTTTTGGCCAAAAACTTTTGCAAAATTTTCAAAAACCGCACCGATCTCTGAATCTACCTTCCCCTTAGGACACGTGTCCTAATTTTACTCACTGCGGGCTCTCCGTTCCATTCTTCCACTTTGGAAAATTTGGCAAATACTTAGCAAATTTTCCATTTCTTCCCCATGCCACGAACTCCCTGCCGCTTCACCACCTATCACCTTCCGGTTGGCTCGGGCCAACACCGCAAAAATTCACCATTGAAACTTGGCCAAACACTTAGAAAAAATTTTATTCTTCCTCCCGCCTGTTTAATTGATGAGGACACGTAGCCCATTCTCACTGGGTGCGGGCTATGCGAGCCGATCTTGACATTTGAAACCTTCACAAAACTTAGCAAAATTTCAAATTTCCACCCGCCGCCCGTGAGCCTCCTTCGACACGTGTCAATTTCCCATTGGCCGTGGACCAAAATTTTGAAATTTGCCCATGGAAACACTTAGAAAAAATTTTCATTCCGCCCCCCCCGTTGTGACATGTGTCACAACCTGATTGGTCAACGGGCCCCACGGGAAAAAAATTCCATTTGAACCTTCGACCAAAATACTTGGAAAAAATTAAAATTTGCCTCTGACCCCCAAACTCCTCTACCATGTGGTAGCTTCCTATTGGCTATAGGCTTCAAATGGGAAAATTTTCCACAAAAACTCCGCCGAGCCATAACTTGAAAAATATAAGGAGTTAGGAGGCAAACTTTACCTTTGTGGAAAGCTGAGAGAGAGCTCTATCTGATGGTGTCATTTCTAGAAAGCCTTGAGTGCCTAAAAATCAAAAAATGTAGACTGAGGAACAAGATAGGAAAGAACACAAGGATTTAGCCACAAAAATGAGCTGGGGCACCATTTTGGATAACAATTTTGGTGACTCAGAGGGGTCATCTACCTGCTAGATGAAAATACCAGTTACCTGAAGCAGTCCATTGGGCATGGAGTCATCAAATATTCTATTTAGAACCTCAACTGACTTAGAATGTGCAAGGAGGAAGATGGAATATCACCTGATGGAAGTAAGGACTGCAAAACATCTCCATGGACAGCAAGCTGTGCCAAAGCACTTAAGGAAAACAAAACTAACCTATAGCAAAACAATGTGCACAAGCACTTGGAGGAATGAAAATCTAATCTAATATTTACAAGGTGGTAAAATTCCCTCTAGAAGAAATGCTTGAGATAGATTCCATTGACTAGAATCTGCAGTTCTTCACCATCCAATGAGGCTAATTGGAAAGCATTGTTGTTCTTGCACTTCGTGACCATGTATGGGCCACTCCAAATGGCATCAAATTTTGAATGCCTTGCCGGTTTTTCTCTATCCACATCCTATTTCAACACTAGATCTCCAACTGAAAAGATCTATCCTTGGCCTTCCTATCAAATGTATTTTTGATCAAAGCTTGGTCCTTTTCCATTGCTTGAGATGCCCGATTTCTGACCTCTGCAGCTCCATCAACTCTGCATATCTCACCTCCATGGGCTCAAACTCTAGCAACTCTAATTTCTTCATGAGTTCCAATGTTGGCAACTCAAGTGACATGGGCAAGATTACCTCTCTTCCATAGACAAGTTTGAATGGAGAGTTACCTGTGGATCTCTTGGGAGTTATCCTATCAGCCCATAAGGCTGATTTCAGTTTGGTATGCCAAGACCTTTGATTCTCATCAAGAGTCCTCCTAATGATCCTCAACAAGTTCTTGTTTGTAGACTCGGCCTGGCCATTACCTTGAGGGTAATAGTTTGATGAAGTGCTTAGGTAGATCCCGTTCTTGACAGCCCACTCAGTCACCTTGGATCCAATGAATGCCAATGCATTATCTGAGATTATTGTAGTAGGTATACCAAATCTGGTTGCTATCCCCTCATAAAAGTCTAAGATGCTGGATTCATTTTCTTTTTTGAGTGCTACTACTTCATTCCATTTTTGAAGTAGTTCGTGCCTATCAAAATCCATTTGTGCCCTTGACTTGAATTGGGATTAATGACTCAATGAAGTCTAAACCCCATTGCATGAATGGCTGGTCAAGCTGGACCTTGTTGTTTGAGACTAAATGCTTGAATTTCTTCAAGCTTCTGATTACTGCCATCACATGCTTCTCAATAGTCATCTAGGCTCTGGCTGGAGAAGGTAATTGGCTGCTCATCATTATCCTTGTTCTGCTTTGTACCAAAATGGCAGAAATAGTGTCATTACCTCCAAATACATAGAGGATGAAATCCTTGGAGAAGTCTAGGTTGATGACAGGTTGGTGCTTGAGAAATGGCTTCTTTGATTGCTTCAAAACTCTCCTTGCCTTCTTCTGTCCACTTGAAATCCATGTTCTTCTTTACCATTTTGGTGATGGGCTTGACAAGGGTTACAAAATATGGGACAAACCTCCGAACAAAGTTTATCCTCCCAATAAACTCGAGAAGGGATTTCTTGTGGCTTGGCAATGGTAGTGCTCTTATGGCTTCAACTCTCTGGATCAATTGCTAATCCTTCTTTGGAGATAATATGGCCAAGGAGCTTTCCTTCATGTGCAAGAAAGATACACTTCTTAGGATTCAAAGACACTCCAAATTTCCTACACCTCGTGAAAACTTGTCTCAAATGAGAGAGGTGGTCTGCTGCATTTTTGGAAAAAACATTGATATCATCAAGGTAAATCAGCACCACATTGTTAATCAAACCTTTGAACACCATGTCCATTCCTCTTTGGAAGGTAACACCAGCATTGGACAGCCCAAATGGTATCTTCCTATATGGAAAAGTACCCCATTTGGTTGTGAAGGCTATCTTGAACTGGTCTTCTTCCTTCACCATAATCTGATTATAGCCAAAGTAGCCATCAAGTAGTGAAAACCTCTCAGAGCCAGCCACAACTTGCAAGATTTGCTCCATGGAAGGGAGTGGGTAATGGTCCTTGAGAGATGCTCTATTTAAGTCTCTGAAATCAACACATAATCTGATCTCTCCACTCTTCTTTCTGACTGGAACCAAGCTGGCAACTCAACTAGAATGTTTGATTGGGAATATGATTCTTTACTCAATCAGCTTGTCCAATTCTTTCCTCGTGAGAGGCTCCATTTATGGATTGACTGGTTCGTGTTTCGCCTGACAGCTTAGTATTTGGATCCAATTCAATGGTATGCTGAGCTAAGTTGGGATTGAAACCTTTCAAATCTTTATAGCTCCAAGTAAACACATCAAGAAACTCTTGACACAATTTGTATGAACTCATACCTTTCTTGCTCAGTTGTCATCTTTCCAATTTGTAATGGTTTGTTCTCTTCTACCAAGATGGATACTGAATCCTCTCTCTTGACCTGAATGTTTGCTTTCTCCTTTCTAAATTGATCATTAGGATTAAAAATGGACTCTAAAGTGATAAGTCCCTTGGGCAGCTTGTTAGTTCTCAGTTGTACCACTTGGTCACCATACTGCTGTTCCAATTTTTCTTGATTCTTAGCTGAGAACTCAGCTTCTTCTTGCAAGAAATGGATGATTTGCTGGTCATTCTCAAACACTTGCCAACTGACATTGTTATCTGGACACGGAAGGCCTCACAATCACGTGAATGTTTGGCTATACCTTGTCTTTTTGAATGCTTTCCACAATGTCAAAGGCTGCCCCTATTGCTGCAAGCCTGTCAGCAGCTTGATTCTCTTTCCTAGGAATGGATTTGATGCCAAAACCCTCAAAATCATCCATGAGGTCCCATAACCTATTCTTATAGCACTTGAGTAGATCATTCTTAGCAACATGTCTGTCCCTTGACCTGATTTACAATCAATTCACTGTCACCAAAGACTTACAAGTTCTTTATTTTCTTCTTGATTTCCCAATGCATCCTCGCACCAAGGCTTCATATTCAGCAGTGTTATTGGAGCATGCAAACTGAAATTTAAAAGATGAATAGTACTTTACTCCTTGAGGTGAAACAAGCATAGCTCCACCTCTTACACCTTTTCTGCTCCTTGATCCATCAAAAAATAGTTGTCATACCTCATTGTCATCCTTTTGGTTTGGCTTGGTGATGCTAGGAATAGGCTGATTTTCTTCATGTATACAATAGACCCCTAGCTTAGATTCTTCTACTTCTTGATAAGGATCAAAAGCATGTACCTTGTTTGCCCATTCATCAAGAGTTAGATCTGGGATGCTCCCAACCTTGGTGTCAGCTTCATCAGTGCTTGGGTAATCTTCTTGATCAAATGTTGAGCAATTGGCATTAATCTGACTTGGAGTGTAAGGCTCAATGTGGAAGTTTGCAATAGTTTCAGACCTGACTGTAGCTTTGGTTCCATACCTTGTTACAAGCAGTATGTGTGACCAATTAATAGAAAAATATCCTCCAATCTTGGTTGTGAAGTCCCTTGAGAAGCAAAGGGCAAAGAGTGGTGGAAGGTCTATGACTGATACATCTTGTAAAACAACAACATTTGGACATGCATGCAAGGCAAGACTCAAGTTTTTAATCACTCCAACTATTGATACTATTGTCCCATCTAGCTGCACTACCCCTTTGGATATTGTTTCATACTGGAGCCCTAGTTGATCAACTATTTGTTTAGGCATCACTGAGCTACTTGCCCCGGAGTCTATCATGCAATTGTGCACTAGCTGATTTCCAATGATTAATGAAACATAGAAAGGAGGGGGCTTCAACATTTTACCTTGCTGTCCTCCATGATTCCCCTCAGGCTGGGCAGCATTTGTGAGCACTTTCTCTTGCATCTGAACTTGCTAATTCGAAGTTGGCGAGTCCTTCATGGCAGCTTGTAGTAAATCTCTTTGGCCTGGGATAGATAGGGATTCCCACATTGATATGTTGACATTTGTCTTCTTCATCTAATCGATGATACTGAATGGTGATGAAGGATCTCTTTGTTGTCCCTTTGTTTGCACATTCACTCCTTGCACATGAGCAAAAACAACTGGTATTTGAGTTGGCCTAGGAGCTGTTTTTGGCTACCCTTGTGCATTTATAAGCTGGATTTTGTTTGCAAACCACTTGTGGAACCATAGAAGGTCATGGATTGGTTGGAGTCAATGGCTATTCTTCACCCAAATTCCTTCTTTTTGACCTTTGTTGGCTGTAACACCTTGGGAAACTACCGATTCATGCCACAAAATCCTCTGCTTGCCAATTTACCAACGTGGTGTCATTTGGGCTGATTGCTGTTGGAATGTTTTTGTTGTTGGTTGTTTCCTTGACTACCCTCACCCTCCACACCAGTAGTTGTCACAATTAATACTTGATTCAAAGCACCATTGAAGCACATGGATTAGTTATGAGGTTCATTGCATGGAAAACACCAGTCATACTCCTGAGCAATGTTGTTTTGTGTTGGCACCAATGCCTTAGAGGCAGATATGGCATTTGGATTGTATGGCTGAAATGGTCTATTGGTAGGAGGCCTTGTTTGATTCATATTTGCAGCTGGATTAGGTGGTCTTATTGTTGGTATGGCTGCCTGTTAGGCTGAGCTTGGGGCTGGTAAGAAGGTTTAAAACCTTGGGCTTTTTACCTCTTGAGAGTAACCACCTCATTGCCTAGGTTTTACAGTTTCTTCATGACTTCTTGAAGCTCATTTGGGGCACTTAGAGATGAAGGAGAAGCTTCATTTGAACTCTAATTTCTTGGAGTGGGAGGAGTCAAATTAGGTGCTTGATTGGTGTTTGGACTCTCTAAACTTGGAAACAATGGCATGGGAGGTCTAGGGGCAAGTTTTCCAGCTTAGATCAAATAATTTTCAGCCCTAATGGCAATGATATAAGCCATAGGGATAGTTATGCCTCCCATGGACTGAATCAACATAGAAATATCAAAATTTAGAGCTTTGAGATAGTAGAGAAAAGCACCTTCTTTGTTGGCCCTGACTGCCACTAGAATTCTCTCCCAAGTCTTTTGAAATCTGAAGTTGAAATCGGTCAGCTGCTCATTGGGAGCTCTCTTGATGGTTGTCAGCTGCTCCAAAAGAGACAAGTTGTCTCCCTTCTCTCCAAATTGCTCATGAAGTGCTATACACAACTGATTCCAATTTGTGATTGAACCAGCTCCAAGGCTTCCAAACCATTACAAAGCTTTCCCCTTGAATGAAGATGCCAGTAACTTGACAGCCACTTGCATCTCATTGATTTCATGAATTACACAAAGGTTAGCAATATCCTTAACATGATCACCTGGAGTAGTCTGATTTTCTCTAGTGAAGTATGGAATGTTCTTCAAGGCTGTAATAGGAAGTGGATGTTGTGCATTGAGTGCAAGTGGGATGCTGACTGTGAAGTTGACATAGGGGTTGTTTTATGCCATTCTAATTGGTCTTAAAACCCTTGTTGACTGAATGAAAGGCCTACCAGGTGGAGGAGTTGAGAGAGTTCTATTTGATGGAGATGGAGACCTTTGAATCCTTCTTCCTCTTTGCCTTCTTCTTGGAGATAACTGCAGGTATTCAAACAACACTTCTTCTTCTCCAAATCTTGACCTTGTAGTGATTCTTCTCATGAGTTTTCAGGCCTGCACCATCGAAATGAATTGATTATTCCCCTTGAGTCACCGGATGTGTAAATTATAGATCTTTGCCTAGGTTTTGCAAGAGAATTGCAGCAGATGCACATCAACTTTGCTACAATAAAAATGAGACCTCTAATGTCCCATCGGGTGTGCCAAAACTGTTGTTGCAAATCAGCAGCACCCCTGGATGCAAATCAAGGTTCTGAATTGATGTTTTAGGCATCCAGTGTGATTGCACAACATGGAAACCTCTCTCCAAGTGTGGGACTTGTGAAAATGAGAGAGGAATCTCTAGATTAGAGGCTAGTTCCTCAAACTCCTCTGATTTAGATCTATATTTTGCACAACTACAGAGGTTCAGATCCTAATCCTACTCTAAATTACAAGGGGACAAGGATAAAAATGTAAAAATGAAACTAAACTAAAGATGGTGATGCACCAAAAGGAGTGGTGAAACATTTCTTGCCATATAAATAGACACAAATTCATGAAATGCAACAAGGGAAAACATACACAAGCTGATAGATGTAATTAGAGGTCTTGAAATGAAGTAAAACAATACAAACAGAGGACTGAAAGCATTCACAGAGTTTGCACTGTCAATTTCATGAAAAAATCTCTTGCATTCCACCATCAAAGAGGTATAAACCTGTTACAAACTATGAAAAAGGTCTGATTCTTACAACTATCACTTGCTGGAGGTGAAAGAAGAAGTTTTCAATGCCAAAAAGTGTTCAACCCTCAAGAAATGAGCCAAATCTAGCTTTTACAATGCATGGGTCGAGCCCAGGAGAGAGAAAACATAAAAAATGTGGGAGCCCATTCCTCATTGATGGAAAATGCATTAAAACAACATGGAGGACCTTACAAACCCATACCCTTTCATTTTTGACCATGCTGGAGAAGAATGAGACCCATTTTGTATTAAATTTGGTTGTTGAAATGTCATTTCTGGACATAGACACGTACAGAACCACTTTTGAATTTTCTCTCTTCAAACCTGAACCAAAATTAGAAATTGACCATGGAATCATGTAGTAATTTTAACATCTTTCTAATGATATAAAGAACATGAAAATCTGAGCTCTGGATCAAAAGATATGATCGTTTGAAGATTTAGGGCAAAAACGGCCCAAAAATGGATCGGCGGTAAAAATTTTCAAATTTTACCTCTTTTTTATCTTTGGAAAATTTTTCAAAATTCCCACGCTCGCTGGTCGATTCCACGTGGAAAGTTCTTATTCATTCGAATTCTCTTTCCTTCACCTCCAAAGAGGTTTTCTTTTGAAATTTTGACATTTTTAGACTTTGGAAAAAATTTCATTTTCCCGCGCCCCGCCTAATGGGACACGTGTCACTTTTGAATGGTGACAGGGGCACAAGCCCTTCTTTCACTTTTTTAGTTTTAGCTGAAAACTTTTTCAAAATTTTCAAAACGCGCCTAAGCTCCAAATCTACCTTCCCCTTAGGACACGTGTCCTAATTTTACTCGTTGTGGGCTCTCCGTTCCATTCTTCCACTTTGGAAAATTTGGCAAATACTTAGCAAATTTTCCATTTCTTCCCCGTGCCATGAACTCCCTGCCGCTTCACCACCTGTCGCCTTCCGGTTGGCTCGGGCCAACCCCTCAAAAATTTTCCATTGAAACTCGGCCAAACACTTAGAAAATTTTTTATTCTTCCTCCCGCCTGTTTGATTGATGAGGACACGTGGCCCATTCTCACTAGGTGTGGGCTATGCGGGCCAATCTTGACATTTGAAACCTTCACAAAACTTATCAAAATTTAAATTTTCCACCTGCCGCCCACTAGCCTCCTTCGACATGTGTCAATTTCCCAGTGGCCATGGGCCAAAATTTCAAAATTTTCCCATGGAAACACTTAGCAAAATTTTTCATTCCACCCCCCCTTGTGACATGTGTCATAACTTGATTGGTCCGCAGGCCCCGTAGGCAAAAATTTCCATTTAAAGCTTTGACCAAAATACTTGGAAAAAATTCAAATTTTCCTCCAACCCCCAAACTCCTCTGTCACGTGGCAGCTTCCTATTGGCTACGAGCCTCAAATGGGAAAATTTTCCACAAAAACTTCGCCAAGCCATAACTTGAAAAATATAATGAGTTAGGAGGCAAACTTTACCTTTCTGGAAAGCTGAGAGAGATCTCTATCTGATGGTGCCATTTCTAGAAATCCTTGAGTGCCTAAAAATAAAAAAATGTAGACTGAGGCACAAGAGAGGTAAGAACACAAGGAGTTAGCCACAAAAATGAGCTTGGGCACCATTTTGGATAACAAGTCTCTTCAATCAGTGGGAGTCCAAATACTCAACTCATCGTGGTGATAATATAAATGATTTCAAAGATGAAATCACTCCTAGGGACAAACTTGGGAAACCTAGAGATGGCTTGCTTGGCCTTGTTCAATAAATTTTTATTCACATGCCCGATTCACTTTCTTCTTAATCTTTGTCCCAGGATTTTTGTGTTTGACTTAAGATCTACATTAACATATTCCTCAAAGTAACCCCCATCCAACTTCACTATGACTTCTCCTGCTTGATTTTTCACTGAGTGAGAATTTGAGTCATAATTGGAAGCACATGCCAGAATGAACTCGGGGCATTGAGTAGACATTGGGAATCTTACTATAAGAGGGAGGCCACTACTAGTTATTGACTTCATCTAGGGACTCTGAGAAGAATCCTTGGTTTTGTTCCAAAATTCCTTCATGTCTATGTTACCAAGCTCTGTGTCTCGGATGTCGTAATTACAGTCTATGTAGGAAGGGGACTCCATCTTCTAGTACTTGTACTTCATCTTTCCTAACCTGTCTGACTTATCCTTAGATGATCCAAGATCTGACATGAGAAGTCCTAAAGAAATAATGCCTAGATAACTTCTAATTGAACAATCGGGCTTGGAAGCTTGTTGAGCAACCCCACAAACCTGCCACACTAATTGGACTTTGAGACCTATCAAGCACTTCATGAAATCGACACACTGTAGTGTATATCAGAAACTAGGTCATGTCAGACACTTCGTGAAACCCGACACAAAGGTGGAAATTAGGTGGTGTTGAACACTCTGCGGAACCCGACACAAGCGGAAGTCAGAGGATGTCAGACAATCTACAAAACCTGATACAAATGGGTAAAGTATGGTCTTATGCACTCTATAAAACCTGACACAAGTGGGATTTGAAAGATATCGACACCCCAGAAACACCGAAACAAAGGCATCAAGTTTCTAGGATGTTAGAATAGGTAAAATCTCTGCCAAGCTTGTAAGTTAGGTTTTATAGATTATTCTCAAAAACCACAAGAGTATATCCATGGAAGAAAATAAGAAAACACCCAAGATGAATTTTTAAACAAGGGGTTTTATGGGAATACAAAAATGAAGAAAACAATCCTAAACCCTAAACCCGAGGAAATAAAAATAAAAGAGGAAACACGCCAAATGAATACTTCAAAAACAACCCCAAAGGACACAAAAAGATAAGAAGAGAAAGATACCTATTAGTGCAAAATCACAAAGCACTTCGGATGTTGATCAGATTTCTAGGTTGATCACTCTAGCATCCGGTGTGATTGCACAACATTGAATCCTTTCTTTGAGTGTGGGACCCAGTAAATGAGAAAGGAATCTCCAGAGAAGGATGGTTCCTACTCCTAAAATACCGCCACAAGCTATTCCGGGCAGAAAGCTAATCTAAACCTAATCTAACCATGCCAAGGAGAGAGAGAGAGAGAAAAGGGAAAAACAACAAAAGCCTACACTAAAACGGTGATACACCAGAGAAGGAGAATGTTGAACATCTATCAAAACTGTCATGGAACAAAGAGAGGTGAGAGATGGGAAGGATGGACAGATGCATCACAAGCCCAAGGATAGATTTCACATAGAAAATGTCCCAAAATCCATGAACACAGCTCCAAACATGCACAAATACCTGCAATGAAGAGAGGCAAAAAGAAAACAAGTAAAAAAATGAGCAAGGATGGACAGATGCATCACAAAACAAGTTTTTGTTGCTCCAGAAGTTTGCATAGAACATAATTTCAATAGTAAAAGGAAAAAACACCATTACAGAGTAGGGGAGGAGGTTCAAACTCCATTTTCAACCCTGGAGAAGAAAAGAAGGGAGGGAAGAGCTGAAAAGATGAACAACTTGTAATGTCTAACCCTTAGAAAGAAGCCCCTCTTTACAATATATAGGAAGAATGAGAGAGGGAAGAGAGAGGAAAGTCAGATCTACCCCAACCATTTCCAGGTCACATTTATTTTATCTCATTATGGGGGTAGGTGAGAACCCTAGCAAAAATGGCAGATGTCTAGAAGAAACAGTTGAGTAAAGTGTCATTGTATTAAAGCTGGTTGTTGAAATGTCACTTATGTCTATTATCATGTGCTAGAGACATTTTCTTGATTTTCTCTCTCCAAACTAAACCAAAATGTAAGATTGACCATGGAATCATGAGAGAATTTCACCACTTTCCAATGATATAAAGAATGTCCAAATTTGTGCTCGAATCAAAAGATATGGGGTCGAAGATTTGATTGGCTTTCAGCTCCTTGGCTTTTCGCGCCCCACGCATCCCTTTGGCCGGATGTCCCAAACGAAAGTCCTCTGTTTCAACCAAACCGGCGGTTTACATCCTCCATGTACTCTTGTCCCAACCTGTCCTAGATCGCCTAGGATAAATTTCTCCGAACCACCCGATATGGATCGACTTGCGCTAAACCGGCCGATCCACGTCTTTCGCATACTTTTGTCCTAATCTGTCCCGGATCGAGCGAAGCAAGACTTAGGCAATTTTTTCCCATTTTTCCGGCCGAATCAGCTTTTTGTGTCCCACGTGTACCTATGTCCCAGATGTCCCAATTGCTGCGTGGACCACCGGAATCTTTTCGGCTGGTTGGTGCCCCAACATAATAACTATCCCAAGGACCGCCCTGGACTAGACTTACCTGATTTGCTCGTATTTCAGCACCAAGCTTAGTTTTCTACAATTTTTTCACCTTTTCTAACCCGTTGGAATTTATTCTTGGATAGGAGAGTTAGAAAGAAGCCTAGGGGACCCCAGAAACATGATTTTTTGCCTTGAATCAATCTATCTTGCTCGGGACCGAAGAATTTAATGCATGTTATCAAAATTACCCTGGGGGTGAATTTTGGATAACAATTTGGCGACTCAGTGGGGTCATCTGCCTGCTAGATGAAGTTACCAGTTGCCTGAAGCATCCATTGGGCATGGAGTCATGAGTTGTAACCTACAAACTGATCTAAACTTTGAAAACTTCCCTCTGAACCACTTGAATCCCACCGAGACATGGAGTTGTTCTCACCAAAATGCCACTGGAATGAACTGTGCAAGAGCAAAACCAGCACCACAAAAACTATGTACAGAACTGAAAATCATACATGCTCCAAATGAAACATGTAGAGTGTGCACAAGCACTTCTTCTGCTGAAAGCAAACCTACCTACTCTATTCTAACTGGAGCAAAGGCAAGCTAAACAAACCCTGCAATTGGTTGTGAGAAATAGCTTCCCTTTCTCAAAAGTGGCAGCCATGCAATTGATTTGGCATTGAACATGGCTGATTGGATGAATGGAAAATCAACAAGAAGTTGGTCTTCCACCCAAATCATCAAGGTATCAACTGAAGGCAAATTCAATACCTCTTTTAGTTGCTCTACATTTGGATTGGAGAGGTATGACAGCTGATCCTTGGTACTTTGTAGCTCACCCTCATGCTCAGAAGCAAGCATGACTGGTTGTGACTTCTCCTTTGGCTCTAATGAAGCCAAATACCTGATTGGGCAAGGTATGATCCATTTGATATGCCCATAGCTCTGATTTTCAACTCCAAAAATGGAGTCTTCTTGTAGACCCTCCTGAATGGATGGTGTGGAAGAAATGGTGAAATTCCTCTATCCTTTCTCTTCCTCCAATGAAGAACATGAAAGATTAAAATCTTCCAATCTTGATTCCAAAGAGCTGCTATAAGATGCAGGCTACTACAAATGAATGTTCTCCTTCATGACAGTAGAGTCAAGTGTTTGGAGTGTGGATGATGAAAGAGAGAATGGTGGAAACTCAACCGGCTCTTCTCCATCAAAACAATCCTCCAAATCTAGCAGATAAACCGCCTCATGGCTGCTCACTGCAAATGTTCAACTTCCTCCATGGCATTCTCTTGATCTCGCAACTTGATCACCATGGTTTCCTTCACTCCTCCAACATTGAGTTTGAGAGATCAAACTCTTCTTCATCACTAGAACTTGAGAGGGATGAAGAAAGAAGAATCGAAGGTTCTCTTGTAGCCTCGCTTTGTGCTCAAAGCCTTTGGATCTGCACTTTTCTCCTCCACAACTAGAATGTGCTCCTCTTCTTTTGGATTTAGAGCAGCTTCTCCTTCCTCCAATGTTTGAAGACAATCTTGCTCTTGATTGAACTCTTCCTCCAGCATGAAATTTGTCAAGTCAAACTATTCAATCTTCTTCTCTAGAGGACAAGTTGGGACTGCAAGAACTTCTTCTGAGATTTCTTCCTTTATGGCTGATTGTGTAACTTGAATTGAATCAGAATTCCCTTCAAATAGATTGCCAACATGGACACTACTTTTCGAGCAACCTGACATTTGCTGATCTACTTCTTCTTTTTCTCTTCTTCTCGCTATCACAAAATCAGTCCCGACCACCATTTTTTCTCCAACTCCAACCTCTTATGTAGGTTTAACCATTAAGGGGATCTTTTTCATCCCAAATTTGGCAGCCCAAACACTCAAGTTGTCTGTCATTTCTTTTCTGTTGGGCTCCTCTTCTTGCTGCCCTTCATGACTGATTTTTGCAATTTCTTCTTCCCCACATGGAATTGGGAATGCAAGAGGAGGGGTGGGTTGAAACTTGATTGATTTGGAAATTTTTGTGGTGGTAGAGGAGGTGAAACCTCTTGTTTCTTTAGGAGAGAGTGTATTTCTTTTAGATCTTGTGGAGGAGATGACTGTTTGGAAGGAAAAAGGAAAGAAGAATTGAGGTGTGGTGGAAGACCGAGAGGTAGAGACATGGGATCAACATTTGGGACAATAGATGGGGTTTACAATTCCAAATGAGATGATGTTGCTTGAGTAATGGGAAGAGAAAATCTAGATGATGGTGTAGAACTTACCCATTGACAAGGTTGTTCAACAACAAGTGTATAGGCCTCTATTTCTGTTTTCCATTGTGTAAGTTGGGGCAGCATCTTCATCATGAAGTCCAGCTTCTCCGAGGGCTGAAGTGTCTTGGAAAAGGGCCTCCCATGGACAATGAGTCTTGTAACCAATTCTGAAAGCTCTCATTTGAGCTGTTGCTCTGGACTGCACCATCTTTACCTCCATCTTTTGGATTTTCTCCAACAGACCAACATCTTGCATCTGATTATCTTCATTATATGCATAATCTTGCTCTTGGAAAGCTCCATAGCCAAACTGATTTTGACATTACTGCTCATATGGGTATGCATGCTGATTTTGAATTCGTTCAAAATGCTGATTTGGAGGATTTGTAAAACATGTTGGAGGTGTGATATACTGTTGTTTTAAATGTGAGTTCCATGATGGAAATGAAGTCATGATTGCAAAACTTCATGGAATGGAAAATAATGAAAGAGATGGAAAGAATGATGGATGGAAATGGATGAAAAATAGGTATGTAACTTTAGAAATGGGTTGTTGATCAGATGGAGTCACCAGATGTGTTTGCAAGTGCCTCCAAAGGCTGAAAACTTCATAGGAACACACCAACCTGCAAAAGATGAAGTGGAAGACCTCTAAGCTCCCACCGGGCATGCCAAAATTGTTAGGGAAAATCACAGCACCCCTGGATGCTGATCACATTTCTAGGTTGATCACTGTAGCATCCAGTGTGATTGCACAACATTGAATCCTTTCTTTGAGTGTGGGACCCAGAAATGAGAAAGGAATCTCCAGAGAAGGCTGGTTCCTACTCCTAAACTACCTGCCACAAGCTATTCCAGTGCAGGAAAGCTAATCTAAACCTAATCTAACCATGCCAAGGAGACAGAGAGAGAAAGAAAAGGGAAAAATAACAAAAGCCTACACTAAAACGGTGATACACCAGAGAAGGAGAATGTTGAACATCTATCAAAACTGCCATGGAACAAAGAGAGGTGAGTGATGGGAAGGATGGACGAGATGCATCACAGCCCAAGGATAGATTTCACATAGAAAATGTCCCAAAATCCATGAACACAGCTCCAAACATGCACAAATACCTCGCAATGAAGAGAGGCAAGAAGAAAACAATCAAAAAAGAGCAAGGATGTACAGATGCATCACAAAACACATTTTTGTTGCTCCAGAAGTTTGCACAGAACATGATTTCAATAGTAAAAGGCAAAAACACCATTACAAAGTAGGGGAGGAGGTTCAAACTCCATTTTCAACCCTAGAGAAGAAAAGAAGGGAGGGCAGAGCTGAAAAGATGAACAACTTGTAATGTCTAACCCTTAGAAAGAAGCCCCTCTTTACAATATATAGGAAGAATGAGAGAGGGAAGAGAGAGGAAAGTCAGATCTACCCCAACCACTTCCAGGTCACATTTAGTTTATCTCATTATGGTGGTAGGTGAGAACCCTGGCAAAATGGTGGACTGTCTAGCAGAAACGGCGAGCTGTCTGTTGTATTAAAGCTGGTTGTTGAAACGTCACTTCTATCTATTATCACGTGCCAGAGACATTTTCTTGATTTTATCTCTCTAAACGGAACCAAAATGCAAGATTGACCCGGAATCATGTAGAGATTTTTTCCATCTTTCCAATGATATAAAGAACGTGCAAATCTGAGCTCTGGATCAAAAGATATGGGGGTCTGAAGTTTTAGGGCAAAAACGCCCAAAAAATGGATCGGCGGGCAAAAATTTGAATTTTTCCGCGCTCCGCTGGTCGGACGCCACGTGGCAAGCACTGATTGGATGAGAAATTCTCTCTCCTCTACCTCCCATGGGTTTCCCTTTGAAAATTTTGACTTTTCTTACACTTTGGAAAAAATTTCATTTTCCCCGCACGCCCGCCACTTGGGACACGTGGCATCATTTGGTTCGTCGACAGGGGCGCGGGGAAAACCTTTACCTTTTAGTTTTTCGGCCAAAACTTTTGCTAAATTTTCTAAGTCCTCCCTAAGCTCCACACTCCCTACTCCATAGGACATGTGTCCTATGTCTATTGGCTCGGGCCGACCCTTCAAACCTTACCCTTTGAACTTTTGGGCCCAAAAACACTTAGTCAAAATTTTTATTCGCCCCCTTGTCACACGCATCACATTCGATTTGTTGGTGGATTTTACGGGTCTTCACATCCCTCACGTATTTTTGTCTCAACTATCCTGGACTTCCTGGGACAAATTTCTCGATCCACCCGATTCGGGCTTCCCTATCCCTCTTTGCGTTGAAGACACGTGGCAAGATTTGATTGGCTTTCGGCTCCTTCAGGCTTTTCATGTCCCACGCGTCCCTTTGGCCCGGATGTCCCAAAAGAAAGTCCTCTGTTTCAGCTAAACCGGCTAGTTTGCATCCTCCACATACTCTTGTCCTTACTGTCTCAGACTACCTAGGAAAAATTTCTCCGAACCACCTGATATGGACTGACTTGTGCCAAACCGGCTGATCCGCGTCTTTCACGTACTTTTGTCCCAACTGTCCCGGACTGAGTGAAGCAAGACTTAGGCAATTTTTTCCCATTTTTCTAGCCGAATCAGCTTTTCGCGCCCCACGTGTACCTACGGCCCAGATGTCCCAATTTTTGCGTGGACTGCCTAGAAGCTTTTCAGCCGGTTCGCGCCCCGACGTCCCAACTGTCCTAAGGACCGCCTAGACTAGGACTTAGCCAATTTTCTCTGTATTTCAGCACCAAGCTTAGTTTTCTACAATTTTTCACCTTTTCTAACCTGTTGGATTTTCTTCTTGGACAGGAGAGTTAGAAAGAAGTAGAGGGGGCCCTAGAAACATGATTTTGGGCCTTGAATCAATCTATCTTGCTCGGGACCGAAGAATTTAATGCATGTTATCAAAATTACCCGGTGAATTTTGGATAACAATACCTTCAATAAATTTGAAAATGGTCAAAGATAGATCACGAAATTGATCAAGAGGTTCGAGTCATGTTTGGAGGTCAAAGGAGTATGTAAAAAAATCCACGCAGTGAAAATATGTCAGGTAAAAATGACGTGTAAAATTAACCTATTTATAAAGCCCTAGCATTTATTACACCTCCTCCGACACGTGTGCCAACTAAAAGGAAACTTGACATTAATGCCATGTCATCATGCTTAGTACATCCAAAACCTCGATACAAAGGTTTTCTTATCAAATCAAAGGTTTTAGGAACGCCAATTGTCATGAAACACATACAAGACATGTTTGAATGTTATTAAGTTCTGAAAACCCGATACAAAGGAAAGGTTTGGGTTTCAGGTTTTGGAAAACAAGTGACATGAAGGATGTTTTTGAAAGGTATGTTTCGATGCTCTTGAGTTCTAAAAACTTGATACACTAGCATGTAATCGGGTTTCGTGTTTTAGAATAAAATTGACATTAAGCATGTAAAATACATGTTACCATGCGAAAGAAACCCGAAAACCCAAAAATCTCATTCAAAGGGAATTTTTAGGGGATTTTGTCAAAATATTTCTCTGGTTATCTCAATTTTATCTGAAATCACTAAAAACAAGATAACAATCCCAAACACTAAAAACCTAAACCATAAACCCTAAACCACTAAACCATAAAGCCCCTTAGAACTAAATAGTAAACCACAAACCATAAGCCATAAGCCCTAAACCCTAAACCCCATAACCTAAATGATATACCCTACACCCTTAGCCATAAGTACTA
Organism: Taxus wallichiana var. yunnanensis; assembly: GCA_018340775.1. Lineage (NCBI taxonomy): Eukaryota > Viridiplantae > Streptophyta > Pinopsida > Cupressales > Taxaceae > Taxus > Taxus wallichiana. The sequence goes on along the minus strand of CM031234.1, from coordinate 1,013,099,858 downwards.
AACCCTAAACCCTAAAACCTACCCCTAAACATATAACCCTAAAACCTAAAAACATAAACACTAAACCCTAAACCCTAAACCCTAAATACTAAACCCTAAACCCCAAGTCCTACACCCTAAACTTGAAACATTAAACTATAAATCCAGTAAACCCTAAGTTCTAAACTTTAAGTCATAAACCTTAAACCCTAAACCATAAACCGTAAACCCCTTATAGTAAATTATAACCCCTAAACCCTTTACCCTAAGCCCTAAACCCGTTTCCCCGAACCCTTAACCCTAAACCCTAAACCTTAAACCCTAAACATTAAACCCTAAACCCTAAACACTAAACCCTAAAACCTAAACATTGAGCCCTAAACCTTAAACACTAAACACTAAACCCTAAAATGTAAATCCTAAACACTAAAACCTAAACCATAAACACCCTAAACCCTAAACCCTAAACTCTAAAAAAAAAAAACCCTTGAGTTGTAAACCCTAAACCATAAACCCCAAACACTAAATATTAAACCCTAAGCCCTAAAGACTAAATTTTAAATCCTAACACTAAACCGAGAGCTCTTAGCACTAAGCTCTAAACCCTAAACCCCTAGCCCTAAAGCCTAAACCATAAACCATAAACCTTAAACCCTAAACCCTAAACTCTAAGCCTTAAATCCTTAATGCTAAACACTAAACACTAAACCGTAAATCCTAAACCCCCTAAACCCTCAGCCATAAACCCTAAAACTTAATCCCTAAGAGCAAAAAAAAACCTTCAACACTAAACTCTAAACACTAAGCCTTATAACCTAAACCCTAAACCCTAAACCTTGAGCCCTCAACCCTAAACACTAAACCCTAAACCCTATACAACATATCATAAACCCTTATCCATAAATCCTAATCCTTGAATCGTAAACCATATACACTAAACACTAAACCTTGAGCCCTTAACCATAAACCCTAAAGCCTAAACCCCGATCCCTAAACCCCAAAACATAAACCTATACCATAAACCATAAACCCTAATTCTTGAGCCATAAACCTTGAACTCTAAAAAACTAAACTGTTAGTGCTACCCCATTAACCATAAACTCGAATCAATAAACCCTAAACCCCAATACCTAACCCCGAGCCTAAAACCCTAAACTCTAAACACTAAACCCTTACCCCTAACCCCTAAACCCTAAACCCTAACTTCTAAACCCTAAACCCTAAAACCTAAAACCTGAACACTAAACCCTAAAAAAACCCTAAACCCTCTTAATCCTAAAACCTAAACCATTATTCCTAAGCCCTAAACCCTGAATGCTAAGCACTAAGCCCTAAACCCTATAACCTATACCCTAATACATAAACCATAAAACCTAAACCCTAATTATTTTTCCCTAAATCCTAAACAGTAAACCCTGAGCCCTAAATCCTAAATCCTAAAATCTAAACCATTAACCCTAAACCATAAACTCTAAACACTAAATCCTAAACTATTAGCCCTAAATCTTAAATCCTAAACCCGACACCTAAACCCTAAACCCAGAGCCCTAAACTGTAAACCAATAGCCCTAAACCATAAATAATGATTCCAAAACCCTAAAACCTAAAATACAAATCATAAACCGTAAAGACTAAACCCTAAACACTAAAATATAAACCTTAAACCATAATAAGTGAAACCTAAACCCCGATCCTCAAACTCTAAACACTCTAAACCCTAAAATTTAAACCCTATACCCTATATCTTATATTCTTATCCCTAAACCCTAAACCCTTAACCCTAAACAATAAACACCTATCCCTAAAACAAAAACCCAAAATCCTAAACCCTTAACCATAAACCCTAAACAAGAAACTCTAAGAGCTAAATCCTAAACACTAAATTATAAATCTTGAACCCTAAATTGTAAATCCTTATACATAAACCCTAAACCCTATACCCTAAACCCTAAGCCATAAACCCTAATCACTAAACCATAAACACTAAACCATAAATCCTAAATCCTAGAAACTAAAGCCTAAATGTAAAACCCTAAACCCTAAAAATTAAACCCTAAATCATAAACCCCATAAACCCTACACCTTTAGCCCTAAACAATAATCCCTAAACCCTAAAACCTAAACACTAAAACCTAATCCCTAAATTATAATCCCTTAGCCCTAAATCTCAAATCCCTAAGACTTAAACCCTAAAACATAAACCATAAACCATAAATCCTAAATCCTAAACCCTAACCCCTAAACCCTAAACCCTAAACACTAAATACTAAACCCTAAACCCTATACCCTAACCCATAAACACTAAACCCTAAAGCGTAAATACTAAACACTAAAACCTAAACCGTAAACCCACTAAATGCTAATCCTCGGCCATGAACCCTAAGCCTTGAGAATTAAACACTAAACCCAAAAACCCAAACACTAAATATCAAACCCTAAACCCTACATATTAAACTCTAAACCGTAAACCATAAACCCTAAACCCTAAACCCTAAACCCTAACCCCTAAACCCTAAACACTAAATACTAAACCATAGTCCTTAAACCCTAAACCATAAACACTAAACCTTAAGCTGTCAAATCCTAAACACTAAAACCTAAACCGTAAACCCACTAAATGGTAATCCTCACCATGAACCCTAAACCTTGAGAATTAAACCCTAAACTCAAAAACCCAAACACTAAATATCAAACCCTAAACCCCACATATTAAATTCTAAAGCTGTAAACCCTAAACCCTAAACTCTAAACCCTAAACCCTAAACCGTAAACCCGAAATCTTGAACCCTAAATCCTAAACCCAAAACCCAAAATCTAAATCCCGAGCCCTAACCCCTAAACCCTAGACCTTAAACCCTAAAAACTAGACCCTATGCCCTATACCCTAAACCATAAACCCTATACCATAAAACCTTAACCCTAATCCCTAAATCCCGAATCCTAAACACTAAACACTAAACCCTAAACTCTAAACTGAAACACTAAACCCTAAACCCTTATCCCTAAACTTTAAACCCTAAAATGTGAGCCCTAAATCCTAACCAATAAACCATAAACCTTTAGCCCTAAACCCTAATAAATAAACCCTAAACCATAAATCCTAAACACTAAAACCTAAAAAGTAACCCCCTAAACCCTAAACCGCGAACAGTAAAAATTAAACCCTAAACCAAAAAAATATTAAACTCTAAACCCTAGACATTAATGTTTGAAAACAAAACCCTAAACTTTATAACCTTAGTCCTAACCTCTAAACCATAAACAAACAGCCCTAAACCTTAAACCTCTAGCCATAAAACCTAAACTCTAAACTCTAAACCCTAACCACTAAACCCTAAACCCTATAACACCTAAACCCCCTAAACCCTAAACCCTAAAATCTAAGCCATAAATCCTAAATGATAGACCCTAAACACTAAACTATAAATCATAAAATCCCTACACCCTAAACCCTAAACCCTAAACCCTAAACCCTAAATCCTAAACCCTAAACCTTGAGCATTAAACCCTAAACCTGAAACACTGAAATAATAAATATTAAACCCTAAACCCTAAACATTGAGATCAAGCACTAAACCCTAAACTGAACCCTAATCTTTAATCCCTAAACCCTAAAACGTAAACGCTAAACCCTATACCCTAATCCCTAAAACCTTAAACATTAAACTATAAATCTTGTAAACACTAAATGATAAACTTGTAGTCATAAACCTTAAACCCTAAACCATAAAGCATAAACCCCTTACCCTAAAATATAATCCCTAAAATCCTTACCTAAGCCCTAAACCCGTTTCCCCGAACCCTTAACTCTAAACCCTAAACCCTAAACCTTAAACGTTAAACCCTAAACACTAAACCACTGAAACCTAAACACCGAGCCCTAGACCTTACACAATAAACACTAAACCCTAAAATGTAAATCTTAAACACTAAAACCTAAACCGTAAACACCCAAAACCCTAAACCATAAACTCTAAAAATAACCCTTGAGTTGTAAACCCTAAACCCTAAACCCCAAAGACTAAATTTTAAATCCTAAACACTAAACCGAGAGCTCTTGAAGCACTAAGATCTAAACCCTAAAACCCTAGCCTTAAACCCTAAACCATAAACCTTAAACCCTAAACCCTACACTCTAAGCCTTAAATCGTCAATGCTAAACACTAAACACTAAACTGTAAATCCTAAACCCCTAAACCCTCAGCCATAAACCCTAAAACTTAATCCTTTGAAAAAAATCTTAAACACTAAACTCTAAATGCTAAGCCTTACAACCTAAACCCTAAACCCTAAACCTTGAGCCCTCAACCCTAAAAACTAAACCCTAAACCCTATACAACATATCATAAACCCTTATCCATAAATCCTAATCCTTGAACGATAAACCATATACAAATAACACTAAACCTTGAGCCCTTAACCATAAACCCTAAACCCTAATCCCTAAACCCCAAAACATAAACCTATACCCAAAACCATAAACCCTAATTCCTGAGCCATAAACCATGAACTCTAGAAAACTAAACTTTTAGCACTACCCAATTAACCATAAAATCTAATAAATAAACCCTAAACCCTAAAACCTAAAACCTAACCCCGAGCACGAAACCCTAAACTCTAAACACTAAAACCTTACCCCTAAAGCCTAAACCCTAACTTCTAAACCCTAAACCCTCTTAATCCTAAAACCTAAACCATTATTCCTAAGCCCTAAACCCTTAATGTTGAGCACTAAGCCCTAAACCCTATAACCTATACCGTAATAAATAAACCATAAAACCTAAACCCTAATCATTTAGCCCTAAATCCTAAACACTAAACCCACGAGCCTTAAATCCTAAATCCTACAATCTAAACCATTAACCCTAAACATTAAACTCTAAACACTAAATCCTAAATTCTTAGCCCTAATCCTTACACCCTAAACCCTAAACCCTGAGCCCTAAACTATAAACCCATATCCCTAAACCATAAATAATGATTCCTAAACCCTAAAACCTAAAATACAAATCATAAACCGTAAGGACTAAACCAAAAACTAAAATATAAACCATAAACCCTAAACCTTAAATAATAATCATTGAAACCTAAACCCGATCCTCAAACCCTAAACACTCTAAACCCTAAAATTTAAACCCTATACCCTATATCTTATATTTTTATCCCTAAACCCTAAACCTTAACGCTAAACCCTAAACACCTATCCCTAAAACAAAAACCTGAAATCCTAAACCCTTAGCCATAAACCCTAAACAAGAAACTCTAAGTCTAAATCCTAAACACTAAATTGTAAATCTTAAACCCTAAATCGTAAATCCTTATCCATAAAACCTAAACCCTATACCCTAAACTCTAAGCAATAAACTCTTATCACTAAACCATAAACACTAAACCATAAATCCTAAACCCTAGAAACTAAAGCCTAAATTTAAAACCCTAAACCCTAAAAATTAAACCTTGAATTGTAAACCCATAAACCCTAAACCTTTAGCCCTAAACCCTAAACCCTAAACCCTAAAACCTAAGCCCTAAACTGTAATCCCTTAGCCCTAAATCTTAAACCCTAAGACTTAAACCCTAAAACCTAAACCCTAAACCCTAAATCATAAATCCTAAACCCTAAATCCTAAACCCTAAACCCTAAACCCTAAACAATAAACCCTAAACCCTAAATACTAAACCCTAGTCCCTAAAACCTAAACAATAAACACTAAACCCTAAATTCTAAATCCTAAACACTAAAAGCTAAACCGTAAGCCCACTAAACCCTAATCCCTTGGCCATGAACCCTAAACCTTGAGAATTAAACCCTAAACCTAGAAACCCAAACACTAAATATTAAACCCTAAACTCTACATATTAAACTCTAAGCGGTAAACCATAAACCAAAACCATAAACCAAAACCCTAAACCATACACAGAAACCCCGAACCCTAAATCCTAAACCCTAAACCTTAAACCCAAAACCCAAAAATCTAAATCCGAGTCCTAACCCCTAAACCCTAAACCTTAAACAATAACCCCTAGACCCTATGACCTATACCCTAAACCCTAAACCCTATACCATAAAACCTTAACCCTAATCCCTAAATCCTAAATCCTAAACTCTAGGCACGAAACACTAAACCCTAAACCCTTATCCCTAAACCCTAAACCCTAAATTGTGAGCCCTAGCTGCTAAAGAATAAACCATAAACCTTGAGCCCTAAACTCTAATAAATAAACCCTAAACCATAAATTTTAAACACTAATACCTAAACTATAAACCCCCCTAAACCCTCATCTTTAAACCCTAAACCCTAAACCCAAAACGGTAAAAAATAAACCCTAAACTGAAAAAAATAAATATTAAACCCTAAACCCTAGACATTGATGTCTGAACACTAAACCCTAAACTATATAACCTTAGTTCTAAACTCTAAACCATAAACCCCTAGCCCTAAACCCTAAACCTCTAGCCCTAAAACCTAAACTCTAAACTCTAAACCCTAAACACTATACCACGAACCCTATAAAACCTAAACCCCTAAACCATAAACCCTAAACTCTAAGCCCTAAATCCTAAATGATAAACCCTAAACACTAAACCCTAAACCCTAAACCTTGAGCATTAACCCCTAAACCCTAAACCTTAAATAATAAATATTAAACCCTAAACACCGAGATCTAAGCACTAAACCCTAAAACACAGAACCCTAATGCTTAATCCCTAAACCCTAAAACATAAACCCTTAACCCTATACCCTAATCCCTAAAACCTTAAACATTAAACTATAAATCCCATAAACCCTAAACGCTAAACTTGAAGTCATAAACCTTAAACCCTAAACCCTAAACCATAAACCCATTACCCTAAAATATAATCCCTAAACCCTTTTTGCCTAAGCCATAAACTCGTTACCTTTGAACCCTTAACCCTTAACCCTAATCCTATATACCCTAAACATTAAACCCTAAACCCTAAACACTAAACCCTAAAACCTAAACACTCATCCCTAAACCTTAAACACTAAACACTAAACCCTAAAATGTAAATCTTAAACACCAAAACCTAAACCGTAAACACCCTAAACCCTAAACTTTAAAAAATAACCCTTGAGTTATAAACCCTAAACCCTAAACCCCAAACACTAAATATTAAACCCTAAAGACTAAATTTTAAATCCTAAAAACTAAAGCGAGAGCTCTTAGCACTAAGCTCTAAACCATAAACCCCTAGCCCTAAACCCTAAAACCTAAACCCTACAACCTAAACCATAAACCTTAAACCCTAAACCCTAAACTCTAAGCCTTAAATCCTCAATGCTAAACACTAAACAATCAACAGTAAATCCTAAACCCCCTAAACCCTCAGCCATAAACCCTAAAACTTAATCCCTAAGAGTAAAATAAATAACCTTAAACACTAGACTCTAAACGCTAAGCCTTATAACCTAAACCCTAAACCCTAAACCTTGAGCCCTCAACCCTAAACACTAAACCCTAAACCCTATACAACATATCATAAACCCTTATCCATAAATCCTAATCCTTGAACTTTAAACCATATACACTAAACACCAAACCTTGAGCCCTTAACCATAAACCCTAAACCCTAAACCCTAACCCCTAAACCCCAAAAGATAAACCTATACACTAAACCATAAACCATAATTCCTGAGCCATAAACCTTGAACTCTAAAAACCTAAACTGTTAGGGCTACCCCATTAACCATAAAGTCTAATCAATAAACCCTAAAACCTAAACCCTAAAACCTAACCCGTGATCCTGAAACCCTAAACTCTAAATATTAAACCCTTACCCCTAACCCCAACCCATAAACCCTAAACCATAACTTCTAAACCCTAAACCCTAAAACCTAAAACCTAAACACTAAACCCTAAAACAAAAACCCTAAACCCTCTTAATCCTAAAACCTAAACCATTATTCCTAAGCCCTAAACTCTATAACCTATACCCTAATACATAAACCATAACACCTAAACACTAATCATTTAGCCCTATATCATAAACACTAAACCACGAGCCCTAAATCCTAAATCCTAAAATCTAAACCATTAACCCTAAACCATAAACTCTAAACACTAAATCCTAAACTCTTATCCCTAAACCTTACACCCTAAACCCTAAACCATGATCCCTAAACTATAAAACCATAGCCCTAAATCATAAATAATGATTCCAAAACCCTAAAACCTAAAATATAAATCATAAACCGTAAAGACTAAACCCTAAACACTAAAATATAAACCCTAAACCCTAAACCTTAAACCATAATCAATGAAACCTAAACCCTAATCCTCAAACCCTAAACACTCTAAACCTAAAATTTAAACCCTATACCCTATATCTTATATTCTTATCCCTAAACTCTAAACCCTTAACCCTAAACCCTAAACACCTATCCTAAAAAAACTCGAAATCCTAAACCCTTAGCCATAAACCCTAAACAAGAATTTCTAAGCACTAAATCCTAAAGACTAAATTGTAAATCTTAAACCCTAAATCATAAATCCTTATCCATAAACCCTATACCCTATACCCTAAACCCTAAGCCATAAACGGTAATCACTAAACCATAAATCCTAAACCCTAAAACCAAACCCTAAATTTAAAACGCTAAACCCTAAAACTTAAACCCTAAATCGTAAACCCCGTAAACCCTACACCTTTAACCCTAAACAATAATCCCTAAACCCTAAACCTCAACCCTAAATCCTAAGCCTTAAATTATAATCCCTTAGCCTTAAATCTCAAATCCTAAGACTTAAACCCAAAAACCTAAACCCTAAATCCTAAATCCTAAATCCTAAACCCTAACCCCTAAACCCTAAACCTTAAACCCTAAATCTTAAACCCTAAACCCTAAACTCTAAACCCTAAACACTAAAGACTAAACCCTAGTCCTTAAACCCTAAACCATTAACACTAAACCCTAAACTATAAATCCTAAACACACTGAAACCTAAACCGTAAACCCACTAAACCCTAATCCTCGGCCATGAACCCTAAACCTTAGGAATTAAACCCTAAACCTAGAAACCCAAACACTAAATATTAAACCCTAAAACCCACATATTAAACTCTAAACCGTAAACCATAAACCATAAATCCTAAACCCTAAACCCTAAAACCTAAACCCTAGACATTGATGTCCGAACACTAAACCCTAAACCGTATAACCTTAGTCCTAAACTCTAAAACATAAACCCCTAGCCTTAAACCCTAAACCTCTAGCCCTAAAACCTAAACTCTAAACTCTAAACCCTAAACAATAAACCTTGAACCCTATAAAACCTAAACACCCTAAACCATAAACCCTAAAATCTAAGCCCTAAATCCTAAATGATAAACCCTAAACACTAAACTATAAATCATAAAACCCTACACCCTAAACACGAGCCCTAAACTCTAAACCCTAAACACTAAATCCTAAACCCTAACCTTGAGCATTAAAACCTAAAACCTAAACATAAAACAATAAATATTAAACCCTAAACCCTAAACACCGAGATCTAAGCACTAAACCCTAAACCCCGAACCCTAATCCTTAATCCCTAAACCCTAAAACAGAAACCCTAAACCCTATACCCTAAACCCTAAAACCTTAAACATTAAACTATAAATCCCATAAACCCTAAACGCTAAACTTTAAGTCATAAACCTTAAACCCTAAACCATAAACCATAAACCATAAACCCCTTACCCTAAAATATAATCCCTAAACCCTTTACCCTAAGCCATAAACCCATTACCCTTAACCCTTAACCCTTAACCCTTAACCCTAACCCTAATCCTTATACCATGAACATTAAACCCTAAACCCTAAACAATAAACCCTAAAACCTAAACACTCAGCCCTAAACCTTAAACACTAAACAATAAACCCTAAAATGTAAATCCTAAACACTAAAACCTAAACCGTAAATACCCTAAACCCTAAACTTTAAAAAATAACCCTTGAGTTATAAACCTAAACCCTAAACCCCAAACACTAAATATTAAACCCTAAAGACTAAATTTTAAATCCTAAAACTAAACCAAGAGCTCTTAGCACTAAGCTCTAAACCCTAAACCCCTAGCCCTAAACCCTAAACCCTAAACCATAAACCTTAAACCCTAAACCCTAAACTCTAAGCCTTAAATCCTCAATGCTAAATACTAAACACTAAACCGTAAATCCTAAACCCCTAAACACTCAGCCATAAACCCTAAAACTTAATCCCTACGAGTAAAATAAAAACCTTAAACACTAAACTCTAAACGCTAAGCCTTATAACCTAAACCCTAAACCCTAAACCTTGAGCCCTAAACCCTAAACCCTATACAACATATCATAAACCCTTATCCATAAATCCTAATCCTTGAACTTTAAACCATATACACTAAACACTAAACCTTGAGACCTTAACCCTAAACCCTAAACCCTGACCCTAAACCCCAAAACATAAACCTATACACTAAACCATAAACCATAATTCCTGAGCCATAAACCTTGAACTCTAAAAACTAAACCTGTTAGGGCTACCCCATTAACCATAAACTCTAATCAATAAACCCTAAAACCTAACCCGTGATCCCGAAACCCTAAACTCTAAACACTAAACCCTTACCCTAACCCCTAACCCATAAACCCTAACTTCTAAACCCTAAACCCTAAAACGTAAAACCTAAACAATAAACCCTAAAACAAAAACCCTAAACCCTCTTAATCTTAAAACCTAAATCATTATTCCTAAGCCCTAAACCCCGAACGTTGAGCACTAATCCCTAAACTCTATAACCTATACCCTAATACATAAACCATAAAACCTAAACCCTAATAATTTATCCCTAAATCATAAACACTAAACCCCGAGCCCTAAATCCTAAATCCTAAAATCTAAACCATTAACCCTAAACCATAAACTCTAAACACTAAATCCTTAACTCTTATCCCTAAACCTTACACCCTAAACCTTGACACCTAAACCCTAAACCATGATCCCTAAACTATAAAACCATAGCCCTAAATCATAAATAATGATTCCAAAAACCTAAAACCTAAAATACAAATAATAAACCGTAAATACTAAACCCTAAACACTAAAATATAAACCCTAAACCCTAAACCTTAAACCATAATCAGTGAAACCTAAACCCCGATCCTCAAATCCTAAACACTCTAAACCCTAAAATTTAAACCCTATACCCTATATCTTATATTCTTATCCCTAAACCCTAAACACCTATCCCTAAAAAAAAATCGAAATCCTAAACCCTTAGCCATAAACCCTAAACAAGAATTTCTAAGCACTAAATCCTAAAGACTAAATTGTAAATCTTAAACCCTAAATCATAAATCCTTATCCATAAACCCTAAATCCTATACCCTAAACCCTAAGCCATAAACCCTAAGCACTAAACCATAAACACTAAACCATAAATCCTAAACCCTAGAAACTAAACCCTAAAAATTAAACCCTAAATCATAAACCCCATAAACCCTACACCTTTAACCCTAAACAATAAGCCCTAAACCCTAAAACCTAAGCCCTAAATTATAATCCCTTAGCCTTAAATCTCAAATCCCTAAGACTTAAACCCAAAACCTAAACCCTAAACCCTAAATCCTAAATCCTAAACCCTAAACCCTAAACCCTAAACCCTAAACCATAAATCTTAAACCCTAAACCATAAACTCTAAACCCTAAACCCTAAAAACTAAACCCTAGTCCTTAAACCCTAAACCATTAACACTAAACCCTAAACTATAAATCCTAAACACTAAAACCTAAACCGTAAACCCACTAAACACTAATCTCTCGGCCATGAACCCTAAACCTTAGGAATTAAACCCTAAACCTAGAAACCCAAACACTAAATATTAAACCCTAAAACCCACATATTAAAATTTAAACCGTAAACCATAAACCATAAATCCTAAACCCTAAACCCTAAAACCTAAACCCTAGACATTGATGTCCGAACACTAAACCCTAAACCGTATAACCTTAGTCCTAAACTCTAAACCATAAACCCCTAGCCTTAAACCCTAAACCTCTAGCCCTAAAACCTAAACTCTAAACTCTAAACCCTAAACACTAAACCTGAACCCTATAAAACCTAAACCCCTAAACCATAAACCCTAAAATCTAAGCCCTAAATTCTAAATGATAAACCCTAAACACTAAACTATAAATCGTAAAATCCCTACACCCTAAACCCCGAGCCCTACACTCTAAACCCTAAACCCTAAACCCTAAACCTTGAGCATTAAACCCTAAACTCTAAACCTGAAATAATAACTATTAAACCCTAAACACTAAACACTAAGATCTAAGCACTAAACCCTAAACCTTTAACCCTAATCCTTAATCCCTAAACCCTAAAACGTAAACCCTAAACCTTATACCCTAATCCTTAAAACCTTAAACAAGTAAATCCTTAAACACTAAAGCCTAAACCCTAAGCCTTAAACCATAATCCCTAAACCCCAAACCCCAAACCCTAAGCCCTACACTATAAACCATTATCCCAAAACCTTCAACCCAAAACCCTAAGACCTAAACCCTAAACCCCAAACCCTAAACCCTAATCCCTAAGAAAATAAACCCAAAACCAAAACCATGAACCCTAAAATCTTATCCCTAAACACTAAACCCTCAAACCCAAACCCTAAACAACTAACCCCTAAACCGTTAACCCCTGAACCCTTATTCCTAAACTATAAACCCTAAACCCTAAACAAAAACCCTAAAACATAAACTTTGATCCTTAGGCCCTTAACCTTAAAACCTATAAATAAAACCCTAAACCCTAAACCAAAACCCTAAATGATAACTCCCAAAACCCTACATCCATATCCCTAAAACTTAAACACTAAATATTAAGCCCTAATATCTAAAAAATAAACCTTAAACCATGATCCTATACCCTAAACCCTAAACCTTGATCCTAAAAACTAAAACCTAAACCCCGAGCCCCGAGCCCTAAACCCTAAACCCTAAACCCTATAGCATAAACCCCAAACACTAAAAACTTAAATCATAAAACCTAAACCCCCTAAACCATAACCCCGCTTAGAACTAAATAGTAAACCATAAAACCTAAGCCCTTAGCTCTAAACCCTAAACCCCATACCCTAAACCCTATACCATGAACCCTTATCCACAAGTACTAAACCCTAAACCATAAACCTAAAATACTAAAACCTAAACGCTAAAACATAAACCCTATACCCTAAACTCTAAACCCTAAATGCTAAACCCTAAACCCTAAACACTAAACCCTAAACCCTAAACCCTGAGCCCTAAGTCCTACACCTTAAACCCTAAACATTAAATCGTAAACCCCCTAAACCCTAAACACTAAATTTTAACTTGTAAACATTAAACCCTAAACCCTAAACCCCTAACCCTAAACCCTTTACCATAAGCCTTAAACCCTTTGCACTTAACCCTAAACCGTAAACCATAAACCCTAAACCTTGGGCCCCAAACCTTAAACCCTAAATACTAAACCATAAAATGTAAATCCTAAACACTAAAACCTAAACCGTAACCCCCTAAGGCCTAAACCCTAAACCTTCAGCCATAAACCCTAAACCCTAAACTCTAAACCATAACCCTTGGTGTAAACACTAAACCCTAAACCCTAAACAATAAATATTAAACCTTAAATCCTAAAGAATAAATTTTAAATCCTAAACACTAAACCTAGAGCTCGAGCACTAAAATCTAAACCCTAAACCCCTAGCCCTAAACCCTAAACCCTAAACGATAAACCTTAAACCCTAAACCCTAAACAAGAAACCCCTAAACCCTAAAACCTAAACTCTAAGCCCTAAATCCTCAATGTTAAACCCTAAACACCGAATCGTAAATCATAAACCCCCTAAACCATAAACCATAAACCGTAAACATTAATCCCTAAAAGTAAAAACATAAACCTTAAACACTAAATTCTAAACCCTAAGTCTTATAACCTAAACCGTAAACCCTAAACCATGAGCATTAAATCCTAAACCCTAAACCCAAAACCCTATACAATATATCATAAACCCTTATCCATAAATCATAATCCTTGAACCGTAAACCAAAAATCCTAAACACTAAACCTTTAGCCCCTAACAATAAACCCTAAAACCTCATCCCTAAACCCCAAAACATAAACCTATACCCTAAACCATAAACCCTATTTCCCTGAGCCCTAAACCCTAAACTCTAAAAGCTAAAATTTTAGCCCAAACCCCTAAACCCTAAACCCTAAAATCTAAACCCTAAACCATAAACCATAAAACCTAAACAATAATCATTAAACATTAAACCCTAAACCCTAAACCATGAAGCCCTAAACCCTAAACTCTAAAACTAAACCCTTAGCCCTAACACCTAAACTATAAACCCTAAACTTTAAACCCTCTTAATCCTATAACCTAAACCATTATCCCTAAGCCCTAAACCCTAAAATTGAGCACCGAGCCCTAAACCCTATACCCTCTACCCTAATCCATAAACCATAAAACCTAAACCCTAATCCCGAGCCCTAAATCTGAACACTAAAACCTAAGAAATAAACCCTAAATCCTAAACACTAAACCATTAACCCTAAACCATAAAGTCTAAACACTAAATCCTAAACCCTTAGCCCTAAACCTTAAACCCTAAACCCTGAGCCCTAAACCCTAAAACACGAGAGCCCTAAAATGAAAAACCGTAGCCTTAAACCGTAAATACTCATTCCTAAACCCCAAACCATAAAGTACAAATCATAAACCATAAACCTTAAACCCTTAGCCATAACCCTAAATGCCAATCACTAAAAAATAAAACCTAAACCCTAAACCACTATCCCTAAACCCTAAGCGTCAAATAAATCCTAAACCTTAAACCCTATACCCTAAACCCTTAGCCTAAATCCATTAACCCTAAAAACTAAACCTTAAGCCCTGGACCCTAAACCCTAAACTCTAAAAACTAAATCCACGAACCCTAAACCCAAAAATAAAAACCATAAACCCCCTCGAAACCTAAACCTTAGGCATTAACCACAAGCACTAAACCCTAAATACTAAACTATAAAACAAAAACTAAAAACCCTTAAAACTAAATCGTAAACTTGAACCATAAATTTGTATCCGTAAACACCGAACATTAAACCCTAAATCCTAAACTCTAAACATTAAACCCTAAAACTAAGCCCTAATCTATAAACCCTAAACCCTAAACACTATACCATAAACCATAAAATCTATATCAGTAAACCCTAAATCATAAACCCCTAAACCCAAAATCCTAAATTATTATCCCGAAACCATAAACCATAAACCCTAAATCCTAAACCTTAAACCCTAAACAATAAATGCTATATCCCGATCCCTAAACCATAAAGTATGATCCCTTTACCCTAAACCCGAAACCCTAAACACTAAACTCCAACACATAAAACCTAAACCCTAAATTCTACACCTTTATCACTAAACAATAGTCCCTAAACCCGGGATCCCTAAACTCTAAACCCACGAGCGCTAAACCCTAAACCCTAAACCCTAACCACTAAACACTAAACCATAAACCTTAAACCCCAAACCCTAAACCCTAAACCACGATACCTAAACCCTAATCCCTAAATCCTAACCCCTAAAAACAAACCCTAAACCCAAAATTCGAGCCCTAAATCGTAAAATCTAAACCCTAAACCCTATACAATATATCATAAACCCTTATCCATAAATCATAGTCCTTGGAACCGTAAACCAAAATCCTAAACACTAAACCTTTAGCCCCTAACAATAAACCCTAAACCCTCATCCCTAAACCCCAAAACATAAACCTATACCCTAAACCATAAACCCTAATTTCACGAGCCCTAAACCCTAAACTCTAAAAGATAAAATTTTTAGCCCAAACCCATAAACCCTAAATCCTAAACACTAAACCCTAAACCCTAAACCATAAAACCTAAACACTAATCACTAAACACTAAACCCTAAACCCTAAACTCTAAAAACTAAACCCTTAGCCCTAACCACTAAACTATAAACCCTAAACCCTAAATCCTCTTAATCCTATAACCTAAACCATTATCCCTAAGCCCTAAACCCTAAAATTGAGCACCAAGCCCTAAACCCTATACCCTCTACCCTAATCCATAAACCATAAAACCTAAACCCTAATCCTTAAGCCCTAAATCCTAAACACTAAACCCTAAGAAATAAACCCTAAATCCTAAACACTAAACCATTAACCCTAAACCATTAACTCTAAACACAAAATCCTAAACCCTTAGCCCTAAACCTTAAACCTTAAACCCTAAGACCTAAACCCTAAAACCTCAGCCCTAAAATGAAAAACCATAGCCCTAAACCGTAAATACTCATTCCTAAATCCTAAACCGTAAACTACAAATCATAAACCATAAACCTTAAACCCTTATCCATAACCTAAACCCTAAAGCCTAAACACCAATCACTAAACAATAAAACCCAAACCTTAAACCCCTATCCCTAAACCCTAAACTGTAAATAAATCCTAAACCTTAAACCCTATACCCTAAACCCTTAGCCTGAATCCATTAACCCTAAAAATTAAACCTTAATCCTAGACCCTACACCCTAAACTCTAAAAACTAAATCCTGAACCCTAAACCCAAAAACCAAAACCATAAACCCCCGATAAAACCTAAACACTAAAACATAAACCTTAAACATTAACCACGAGCCCTAAAACCTAAATACTAAACTATAAAACAAAAACTAAAAACCCTTAAAAGCTAAATCCTAAGCTTGAAACCATGGCTTTGTATCCGTAAACACCGAACATTAAACCCTAGGCCTAAACTCTAAACATTAAACCCTAAAACCTAAGCCCTAATCTATAAACCCTAAACCCTAAACACTATACCATAAACCATAAAATCTATATCGTAAACCCTAAATCACAAACCCCTAAACCCAAAATCCTAAATTCTTATCCCTAAACCATAAACCATAAACCCTAAATCCTAAACCTTAAACACTAAACAATAAATGCTATATCCGATCCCTAAACCATAAAGTATGATCCCTTAACCCTAAACCTGAAACCCTAAACACTAAACTCCAACACATAAAACCTAAACCCTAAATCCTACACCTTTATCGCTAAACAATAGTCCCTAAACCCGGGATCCCTAAACTCTAAACCCACGAGCCCTAAACCCTAAACCCTAAACCCTAACCTCTAAACACTAAACCTTAAACCTTAAACCCCAAAGCCTAAACCCTAAACCCCGATACCTAAACCCTAAACCCTAAATCCTAAGCCCTAAAAACTATACCCTAAACCCAAAATTGTGAGCCCTAAATCATAAAATCTAAACCCTAAACACTAAACCCCGAGCCCTAAAACATAAACCCTAAACACTAAAACCTAAATCATAAATCCTAAACACTAAAACCTAAACCATAAACTCACTAAACACTAGGCCTAAACCCTCGGTACTTGAACAATAAGCCTTAATCTCTAAACCCTAAACCCGAGAAGTAAACCATAAAGCGTAAACCCCAAAATTTAAATATTAAACCCTAAACCATAAACACTAAATATTAAATTCTAAACCATAACCATAAACCATAAACCATAAACCATAAACCCTAAACCCTAAACCCCAAATCCTAAACCCTAAAACTAAACCCTAAACCTTTAACATTACACCATAAACCCTAGGCCCTAAACCTTAACCCCTAACCCTAAACCCCATGGCCTGGGCCTTAAACCCTAAACCCTATACGGTAAAACCTTAACCCTAATCCCAAAATCCTAAACCCTAAACCTTAAACCCTAACCCCTAAACCATGTGCACTAAACCTTAAACAAGAAACCCTATACCGTAAAACCTAAAGGCCCTAATCCCTAAATCATAAACCCTAAACCTTGAATCGTGAGCCCTAAATCCTAAACACTAAACCCTAAAAACTAAACCCTAAACACTAAACCCTAAACTGGCGTGAGCACTAAACCCTAAACACGAAACCATAAACCATAAATCATAAAGACTAAAACCTAAACTATAAATTCTAAAACCCTAAACCCTCATCCTTAAACTCTAAACCCTAAACCTTGAGCCCTAAACCAAGAACACTAAATATTAAACCCTAAACCCTAAAGAATAAATCTTAAACACTAAATATTGAGCTACGAGTAGTAAACAATAAATCGTAGATCCTTCGACATAAATTATAAACCCTAAACCATAAACTCTAAACCCTATAACCTAAATCCTAAACCCCATAAAACTTGAACCCCCTAAACCCTAAACCCTAAACTCTAAGCCATAATTCCTAAATGTTAAACCGTAAACACTATACTATAAATTGTAAACCCCCTAAACCCTAAACCCTAAGTCCTAAACCCTAAACCCTATACCCTAATCCCTAAAACCTAAAAAAAAAAAATTAAAAACTTAAGCCTAAACCATAAGCCTTAAAACTTAAACCCCAAACCCTTAACCCTAAGCGCTAAACACTAAAACCTAAGCCCTAAATAATAAACCCATAGCCCTAAACTATAAACCCTACGCCCTAAAACCTAAAACCTAAAATGTAAACAAGTAAATAGTAAACCCTTGGCCCTAAACCCTAAACACTAAACCCTAAACCCTAAACCCTAAAACCCAAAACCTAAACCCTAAACCCTGAAACCTAAATCCTAAATCCTAAATCCTAAACCCTAAACCCTAAACCTTTAACCCTTAAACCTTAACCCTCAATAATAAAACATAAACCCTCAACAATAAAACCTAAACCCCAAACACCTATCGCTAAAAACAAAAGCTCGTATAACCAAAACCCTTAGCCATAAACCTAAACAAGAAACTCTAAGAGCTAAATCCTAAACCCTAAATCATAAATCCTAAACCCATATAAAAATCCTTATCCATAAACCCTAAACCATAAACCATTAACCCTAAACCCTAAATCCTAAACCCTAAACCTTAAACCCTAAACTCTAAACCCTAAGCCCTCCACCCTAAAAACTAAACCCTAAATCCTAAACCCTAAACCCTAAAAACTAAACCCTAAAAACTAAACCCTAAACCCTAAACCCTAAGCCATAAACTATAATCCTTAAACCTTAAACCCCGATACCTAAACCATAAACCATAAACCCTAAACCTTAAAACATAAACCATA